>JAJMJQ010000012.1:0-352759 GCA_030569095.1 Daia tannicola
GGTATCGGAGTGATGATCAGACGAAGAACTAGTATCTGGATGATATCTTGAAGAAGAACTAGTAGTCGGGAGATGATATGAAGTAGAACTTGTGGTCGGGAGACGATCTGAAGAACTTGTGGTTGCTCTGTGATTTGAAGAAGCACTGGTAGTTGTACAGCAGTACAATCCCTGCACTTGATCACAGCATTCTAAGAGAGAAACGCCAAAGGTGACAGTTTCATCATTGCCTAACTCTTGTGCACAATAAGCACAGTAATGGTAGGAAGATATATCTGATCCAATGTCGTTACAAACACATCCCTGATCAAAAGCTCCATCAGGGCAGTTAAGACTAGACGAATCTGTTTGGGCATCGAGGCAGTATTGAGCACAGCTCGAAGCATCGAAATCAGGAAGGCACGGAGGGCTAGAATTACTTTCGTGGGCCCACACAACAGTCTGTTGCAAAAGTCCAGCAATTAATGTGAATTTGTATATAAGGCCTTTCATTCTGCAATATGATAATCCTATCCACTCCTTAAACGAAAGATATATTTCAATAAAAACCTAGAAAAATAGCAAGAAGGAATTAAAGGTAAAAACCCCAAACTCACATATATATATATATATATATAAGTGCACGTAAACAAAATTCTTCTGGGCCGTCTGACATCCAAAAGCAACTTCTAATGCTCTGATACTGCGGTTGTAAGTTTCTGATAAAAGAACAAAAATCCTAATTGGGAAATGAAAGTTCCAGTTTAGGCTTTGATCTGCTGCTTACTTGGAATTACTATCCACAATGAATGGGATATAAGCGCTTCATACAACGCAGAATTTTCAACCTGTCTCTTATAATAGCAATAAATGTTGAGCATATCATTTTACAGTTAGTTGAACTTTAAAGTTTATGAATATGGCTAATATGGCTCAGCTTAGGGTATGACGAAGTGTTTTAATAAAACAAGATCCAGATCGCTCAAACTTAATCGCATATTCCGTTTTGGGAAGCTGCACTTCCAAATACAGATGTTCCACTGCCGGATATTAAAAAAAAAGTAGATCTGTGGCCCCGCCAAAACCTACGGAATTAGTGGACTACAAAAAACGTTCGATCCAGTGTCGAGGTGCACAGACATTACGTAAAAACTTGTTCTCAACACATTTATTACGATACAGGAGATCAACCCAACATCTAATTAATCCATTTACTGATGAATATTAACGCTGATATCATATACTTAGAAGTTGGCAGCGTATCTATATCGCAGACAAACATTGATTCTACTTTTCTTGCGGTTCGAACCGAACGAACACCCAATGATGCGCTCGCACATTCCACAACCAACTGAAATATATGCAGATTCAGTATATATACCCGATGTGAGTTGGTCAAAATTTAACCTTTCGCGAGTCTTTCCCTGGCAGTATGCATGCATAAGTCTGCATACATTTCCTGGATACGTTAGCATGAAATATCTCGCCGTTGGGGAAAAGAAAAAAAAAAAAATTGCTAAAAACTTTCTTTTTCTTAATGAGCGGCAATAGCAGGAAGTTGTCGCAGTTGTTTTGCTTGTTATTTTTCTTCAAATTAACAGCAACTCCCGTTTTTACGCTGCAAACCCTTATTTATTTAATTTAAAGCAATACAATAAGATTTCGTCTAATTCTTCTCAGATTTAAGATTTGGTTGCTAGTTCTAGAGTCACATCGATATCTGTTTCGGGTAATTATGAAAGAGATCTCCATGGGCAGGAAAAAGCAAAGAAAGCCGATAGAGAAACATTAAAGTTCTGTAATCAACGACGTTGCTGAGACTCACAACACACCATAGAACGCTTAAACCAACGGGTTAGGAACTTTGTATATTCTGTTACCAAGCATCAAGAGAATTAATAGACCAGTGTTTTAGTTTACACAAACTCTGATAAGAAGTTACACAAGCGTTACGAAGAGAATGGGTTTTTTTGTCTAACGCAGATCCATACCTGAAACTGACCGGAGGTGAGGTGGATATTCGCACTGCGATCAGAAGCGAAAAGGGGTAAATAGAAAAGTAAAATGAACCGATTAGTAGTAGAATATGCCTGAACTGGAGAACATAGCCTGTACTTTGATTCTCCGCCGATCATAACATAACCCTGAGAACCTGTTTGGTAGTCAATAGTGGAAACAGCGGCATGCGGTTTCAGGTGATTCTTTTAGGCTCATCTCAGAATCGTCTTGTAGGCTAGGTATGAGAGAAACGTTAGGCACATACGCCACATTGATTCCGTTAATGACGTAATGAACTGTTTACGGCCGAGTAGCTTTATCTCTCTCGAGTTACTACCATTCTGTATGCTTACGCACACTGGCCACCCCTCCAGTATATCCATTTTCAACTGATATAAATCATCTAAGTACAATTTATCCTGTTTCAATACTACTAGTACTGACGTTATAAAATATCTAGAGATCTAGCAATAATCATTTTGTCCTGCGTATTTCGTATAACTGGTAGATCCAGGAATACCAGTTGAGGGAATTGTAGTGATATCACTATCACCCGCATCGGCTGTACTGACTGACTGTCCAATTGCAACAGTAAGAGTATCGTAGTTAATAACGGTATATACCCCCTTCAGGAATGGAAGGCCCAGAATATTCTGTCCACTAGCCCAAACTGGTATTTGACATTCTATTCCACTCGAATCAAACGACGGACTACCACCATACACATCCGAACTGATCAATTGGCTCACTGGAATGTTAAACGGCACGCCACTGATGTAATACGTAAACAGTTGGTCACTATTCCTAGCCGCATCGCAGCTGATCAGATACATGTCTAAGTCACTATCGTATCTCGCACCAAGGACGCTGACGTATTCGTCTAACACGGCCTGCGGCAACTGAAGATACGAGTTACCCGTATCTAACAGATACGTTTCATTAGTACTAGTAAGAGTGGTAATGTTGCTACATCCGTTCACAAATTCAATCTTCTCAACTTCAACGTAAACGGGGAATCCTTCCATTGTCTCAACCTCCCATAAACCATTGGTGTACAAACTAGAATCAACTGCGCCAAATATCAAACTGCCAGATTCATCTCCGGTTTCCCCATATGGAACTGTTGGATTGAAATGGAACGAAAAGGCGTTTGAATCAGTAAACCCATTGCTTTTCAAGTTATCTGTCACTGTGGAGTAGAACGGAACCGGCCCTGCGAGTGCAATCTGTAATCCTAAAATACCACTAGCAGGCATGCTATCAGTAATAGTACTCACACCAAGATGCTGGCCCGGGATTGTAGCTCCCCCAATTGCGAAAGTTTCGGAAACCTGAGATCCCTGAACCTCACCTTCACCATAGGTGACTCCAAAAGAATATCCGGTAGACGAATAGGTGCTCGAAAGGCTACTATTGAATCCACTTGGCATGGATTCAGTACAGCCTTCATTAACAGACTCGCAACTATATTCACTACTCGCACCCAAAACCCAGGTGAGCGCAGATCCCGTATCAGGCAAAATACTCAAAGACTGGCCAGGCGTACCGACCTCAACATCCAAAGTGAAATAAGAGACATGACTTTCCAAGCTAGATTCAGGAACTCTCTTGGAAAGAGCTGAAAGATCAGATCCTTTCCCGATATTTTTCTTCAAAGGAAAGGATACATAGCCTGGCGTAGATAGTTCCATAGGCGCAGCCGTCGCTACGTTGATCAATTGACCAAGAACAACGAGAAAAGGCAGAGAGAAAGAGGTTAACCTAATCATACAAACTCGATGGAAATATCTGTATTTAATGATGAGTTACAAGAACTTAGTATCCATACTTATAGTAACTGCTCTTGGTTCTCTGCCAAAAAGCCGCATTTTGCCAAGAATTGTCGAAGCCGTAACTGATGATAGGGCGGTGTGGTAGCACCGAAAAGACCAGATTCAAATATATGGCCAATGAAAACAGCTGTACAAAGGTAAGAGCAGAGCCTCAATGGAGGTTGACAAATTTAGCCAGCGCAGGGTGCGCTGTTCAGAACAGTCGCAGAGATGTCAGTTTAGCTACATTTAGAGTTGTCATTCTAATGTTATTAAACCTTTGTATACCGGGATGTGACTACAGGGGGATCACAACTTCGGATTCGGTTCCTGGGGGGACCTTAGTATCGAGCCTATTCCGGTGTGTATTTCCTACACGATGCTGTTAGTTACGGATTCAGTGATCAGCCAGCTATGAACAGAATTACCGGCCATTTACTTAATACCTTGAAACAACTGTCAGGATCGTCATGTATTTTTACTTTACTAAGTATTGTTGCCGTAGTGACACGTTCAGTAGATCTTCACTTTTCTGAACAGGCACTGTGAATTCCCAATGAGGAAAAATACGCTGTTATCAGATCTTTTGAAAAACTCTGTATTCGCTGCTTCTGCTGAAATAACGAGCTCATATGAAACAGCAACACACAATAATGAATTTTCTGCATCGATTTTGCTTTTATTTCTCTCCTAACCTGCTTTCCTGCTTTATTTGACAAAAAATAAAACTCAGTCTTTATGGAAGATCGTGTGAACTCCGAACGAGCAAAAGTATAAAAATCAGTAAATACAAAATACCCACCAGATCCCCACCAAACATGGTAATTGAACAGCTTCCCGTAAGAGATGTAACAGATAGCAAACTCGGGTGTTGACAGCAACAAGCAAATAGTAGCAGGCTTTCATCAGCTGTGTGATCGGAATGCTGCGGATGTACCTTGTTGCGGCTATGTCATCGATGACTAGGGGCATAGAAGGCTCTCGGCTCAAAAACAGAATGTTGAGTTCCATCTGATTTCGATTAAAAAGACAACACAAGGCTACCAGGCGCGAAAGATTAAATAGAAGGTCAAAGGTAATGCAGATGATTCAGTTCTTCAATTCATCCTTTACCTATTCCGCCATGCAAACCCTCTTTCCTACGGAGTAGGTAAAGCATTGATCACCATTCGATGCGCCGCACACCCAAAGAGGAAATATCCGACCTAAGCGATACCGCTCTCGATCTCAGCATTATCAATTAATTAGTTTACTTGTACTACCAGTATTGCCAGATTATGACATATAGTTAAGAAGGCGACCACGACCAATAAACATTGTTCATGACAAGAGTAGGATTGGTGAGCTATACATTCTCCTTGTAGGATTCCTACGCATTGAAACTAGCGGGAACTACCAGCTTACAAACCTGTTCATTACGTTTATTGGCACTATCTTGCTGATTGATACCGGATATTCCTTCTAGCAGCAGGTGATCATGTTTTGTTTCAATGTCTTGTTATGTAGCGAATTCACCAGTCCGCTAAAATCTTCAGTCCTCATAAAGTGCCATAGCTTTGAATTTCGTAATGTGACTATAAATCAAAAACTGCAGATATGTCGCTACGTGAAGAACAGTGTTCAATTTTATTATCAAAATCGAAGAAAATCATGCAATAAATATGAACAATTGCTCAGTTTGACTGATATTTCGATTCATTGCGATGCGCAACATCAATTGTCCGCTTTCCTCACAACTTTCCTAGAAAGTCTCAACATCACATGACTTGCTTTGAAACTTCCATACCACAGGTTCAAATTCCTTACAATCAACCTAAACATGATTATATACAGTAATAAGCTAGCTACTCCATATGAAGTCACCGATTGGATTGCGGAGGGCCCACTTAAAGTTGAACAAGGCTCCGAGGGCGGAATTGTTCTCTCTAGCTCTATCGAAGATTGGCAAGCGGCCGGTGATCACGCCCATTGGCTCTTCTGGTGTCCTATAAAACTGCAAGATGGCATTCGAATTCAATGGGAATTCAAGCCTTTGGGTAAACCGGGGCTTGCAATGGTCTTCTTCGGCGCGCAGGGCCATTCTGGTGACTTGTTTGGACCAGACCAGAAACCGAGGTCAGGCTTTTACCCGCAGTATCATTCCGGCGACCTCAATACTCTTCATATCTCGTATTCGCGACACAAATGGGTTACAGAAAGGTCTTTTCGAACCTGTAACTTACGAAAGAGCCACGGATTCCATTTGGTAGCTCAGGGCGCTGATCCTATGCCCAATTCAGAAGATGCGGACAGATTCTACAAAATCGCTTTAGAAAGCAAGAACGGTCATGTTAAATTCATTATTGAAAACTTGACACTATTTGAATGGCAAGATGATGGCAGCGGTACCACTGACCCTATATTGGGCGAAGGTTACTTTGGTTTCCGCCAAATGGCTCCTATGAAAGCAGAATATAAGAATTTGCAAATAACTAGCCTAGATTAAAAAACACGAAACAGAAAATAGACAATACAAAATAATAAGTCGATTATACTTCTTCCTTCTTGTCTTGTTCCTCCTTGTCAAAAGGAACATCGAAATAACTCCACATGGAACTCGATGACAGCGTGATGTCTTCGTTACTGGGCTCGACTTTCGTAAAGCTTCCAGGAAGATGGGAGAGAGCACGTTCTACACCGAATGTGAGATAAAGAGCATTTTCCACAGGCTTAGGCACGTATTCCTTCATCTTTTTGCCCTTTATATAAGCAAGAACGTTAGCTGAAGCTACATCAGACTGAAGCATGGCAGCACGCGCCATTTTTGGGCCGACGCCCTCTATGACATCACCAAGTGCAAACACATTTTCCTGGGACTGTAAATAGTTGTTCACAATAATAGTGCCTCGTGGTGTGATATTGGAGCCCAACAGCTGATGGAATGGAGTTGATGTAGATGAATCACCTATACATGCAACCACGTAGTCGTAAGTCTCGACCTCTCCATTGGGGAAATGCAATGTATTTCCATCCACGACAGGCCGACAGTTGTTTCTCAAATTCACGCCAAGTGCAATGATTTCAGGCTCTGCATAATGTGCGACTTCAGGGTCGAATCGTGGAAGAACATGGGTTCTCGAGTTATACAAGTCGACCTGTTTCTCATTACCGTACTTCTCTTTGATTTCGCAGGCTAATTCAACTCCGACGGCTCCTGCACCCACAACTGCAATCTTGGATGAACCTTCAATATGTTTCTGACTTTTTCGGAGCTCTGATGTACCTTGTTCGGCAGTAACAGTCCCCAGCGATGCCGGAGCAGTGCGGTCTCTGCCAGTTGCAATTACCAACGCTTCGTACGGGATTTTCTGACCAGATTTCAAAATAATATCAGTCTTGGTAGCAGTTACACATTCGTCGAAAATGATATCCAAAGATCCGGCAGGAGTTACTGACGCGTCACGCTTGAAAATGGGAATGAAAGCTACTTTCTCATAACCTCCAATCACAGAAAATCGTGGGAAAATAAACGTATGGCTGTGCCATTTCGCTTTCTCAATCAGAGTAACAGTATATCCAGATGGAAGAGAGTTGGCTATTAGCTTAGCTGTGGTGTACCCTGCCCAAGAACCACCAACTATAACGATTCTTTTAGGGTTCTCTCCGGCTGTGTAAAATAATCTATGGAAAGAAGCACTGAACCTTTTGACAACTGCCTTTGTTCGATACTGTAACATTAATAAAAGACGAGCAAACCATGCCTTGAACGAAAACATACTGTCCATGACTTCAGCGATTGTTTAATGCGTCTGCTGTTATATATAAGGCTCGAGAACTTAAAGTGAATAGAAGAGCCGCACATCGGCGCTGCTAAAATTTTTATCAGATCTTTTTCTTGCTGGGAACTGATCCCTAACCCTAGATACAGGAGTTAGAGCGTGTCGATTGCCCCAGAAAGAAAAATAGCAACGAAAGCTCTAAATATGGATATGGACCGAGTCTGCAAGGATATTTAGAATAATAAATTACAATGTCATCCGAGTTATGGAGCTTCTAGTATAAGCTAAACCTTCGGTTTTCATCTTGCAAGACGTGGTGCTGATACGAAACATTTCTTTTTTTTCCCGACAAAGTATTCCGAATTGAGACATTATTACTCACGAGATGCAGAGCCAAGACACGGCACCAAAACACTAGTTTGCTATAAATTGGGAAAGTTCAATTGTCGAGATTTTTCGACAGTTTTTGCTGATATGTCGAGCCTATTTCGCTTGTTGATGTCAGACGGTATGTCCGAAATAGGAAAGTCCATTGCCTAAATAAGCAACAACTTTAATTATGCTTATATGCCATATAGTTAGGCTCCAGACTGTAACTGTGCTATTCTGATGATTGAACTTGGTAATACGACATAAAAAGGTTTTAGAAGGTTTCTTATGGACGGCAAATAAAAGTGAGTCGTCTTCATGTAATTTCGCGTGTTCTGCAGAGACTGCTCAGCGACGATATAATAGATGCTTTCTGGAACTTGACCAGGAGGCATCATCATGTCAACTTTCTTTAACCATTTCAATATTCTTCTAGAATCTCTATAGCCTGTTTATATAAATCAAATGCCCTTATTTACGCTAATATGTCTTCTAATTGCGGAACATATTCTTTGAAAGGACAATCTGATAATTTAGCGGCCAAGAAAAACGCAGTAAAAATGTCGAAAAACAGTGAAAGGGGAAATCTAAATGAACCAAGTTAATTATCAGACGAAAGAAGTCATGTGCCAGTAATGTGAAACAAGAAACGAGTTCTGTGGATAGAAAAGGAAATTAATTATCCCTTTCATCGGCAGAGCAGTTCTAACATATGGATTTTATTTCAGATAGGACAAAAGCTAAACACAAAGAACCTTGTAAAATGAATTTTTTTTTTCTTTCATGGTTTCTGGCCCTCTGGAATATACACGAGAGAATGAATTGTTTCACCTTAAAAAGTGCTTCCACTGTATCCAATATCCATTCATATGTTAAAGCCATGTTCATAGTCATAAGCCGACGACTCAGCGAAACCGGAAACTAAGCTAAAAATCATACCAGAATTTCATTTTAAAATATTAGCCTAGTACAATTGATTAGTAGAGAATTATGATGTCACAGTCATGCTCTTTCATTCTCTTTAATCTGTCTCTATGCGACTAGAATTCATTTTAAAGTTCGAATTCGTAAAGGAAATCCTGACCACGACATTACTCTGACTTGATGAATAATTATTTACCGAATTATATGAGCAACTATGAGGTTATGCAGTGATACAGCTGCTTTCCAGAGTTAAGGACGCCTCTAAAAAAAAACTACACAATGCGACAAAGCTCCGATAAGTACCGAAAATTTGTAACAGAATCTAGCTATACACAAAGAAATACCTCTGAAGGAATCAGGTCATCATTGGTATTACTTAAATTAGTAAAATTGTGCTTTCAAAAGGCCTCTGGAATTTCAAAATACCAAGACACTCTTTACCGATCACACTCAAACCACAATACCTAGGAAAGGCAAGACTGTGGCTACGTACGCCTGGAGTTGTTTCCAGAAAAGGTGAATTCTCTTATACTAATTCTATGTCAAACGAAGTTATGACTGTCGTGTCGTGAGTTGATAGCACAGTTTTCAACATTCAGGGAAGTTATACCACTGAAAGTATCATTACTCGATAGATTCCTTGATTGGAAAATCTACATGATAGGATTCATTAGACGGTGCTATTTTGATTCTGGATAATACTAGGGTGAAATCCCTACTTTGAAGGAACGACTTGAGCCAGAGTCAGAGCCAGAGCCAGTTTTGAGGAATTATATCTTCCCGTGAATTATCATTACAGGTACAACAGTCATAGAGAATTCCCTTACGTACATACATAAATAGATTCTATTTGAAATCTACATTTTTCCCAGAAAGTTCGGTCCGTAAACTCATTCACTGCATATATCGAGCTATATGCCATTTAACTTGCAGGCTGAAATAGCACAAATACCAAGAGAGTATGAACCGCACGGGATATTTACAGTAAAAATTCCAGCTAACAGACAGATATTGAATAACCTAATTGAGCGCACGCCACAGAGCAATTAAATACAGGTTCTCATGTACTCTGTTGTAACTGGTTTAATATTACCCCCACCATCCGAAAATAGCGAGTTCCGAACAATTTACTATAATGCATGCTGATTTTGAATGCGGGCATCCATCGATAATACCACTCATCATTGCTGAAAATAGTAGATTGATGAATCTTGGATCCGTATTGGGAAAGTGGCCGTGATCCCAATTTGGGTTATCAGATGGTGATGCAGCGGACATCTGGGTGGTGATCTGCAGATCTGAACAAATAGAGTGAGGTTTGCCTTAGGAGGCGGTACTCTTGGAACTCACATTAGACCTGATCAAAAAAATAAGCAAGTGAGGAGCGTGTGTAACCTAGCAGTTTCTTTTTACCGTTACCATTTTTTCTTCATACCTTCTCGGATCAAATTGCGGAGAGGCGTATACATAAGCGAAACCGGTCATGATGATTAATTATATATATAAGGGTAAGTCAAACATTTTTTTCTAAAAAAACTCCTTCTCCACGTTAAAAAAATACGACAATCAATACAATCGTTTACACAATGAAGTACACTTTATTCACTATCGCTACTGTTATTTCTTCGGTCTTTGCTGCCGCAACCATCGTTCAAAGAGCTGGTCCTCCAGCTTGTGCTGAAACCTGTATGGAGACTGTATTGGGCAGTCAAAGTGATTGTGGTAATACTGATGCTAGCTGTCTCTGTGCCAGCAATACTCTTATGGTCCAAATGGCCGAGTGTTGTGTCGAACAATGCACAAGCACCGCAGATATTGATTCTGCCATGGCCTACGCCCAAGAAGTTTGTGTAGAGGCTGGAGGAATAACTATCGATACTTCTTCTTTGTTAGCTGCTGGTGAAGCCGCTGCTGGTGGCTCTACTAGTGCCGCTGCTCAAGCTACCACTTCTGCCGAAGCTGCTGCTACTACAACCAGCGCTGCCGCTGCTACTACCTCAGATGCTGCAGCCCCTGTTTCTTCTTCGGTTGCAACTACTTTTGCTGCTGCAACTACTTCCGCTGCTGCTGCTGTTGAATCGTCTGCTGCTGTTGAATCGTCTGCTGCTGTTGAATCCTCCGCTGCTGTCGAGTCATCTGCTGCTGTCGAATCCTCCAACTCTTCAGCAACAGATACATCTGTTGCTCAGTCAGGTGCCTCTTCTATCATGGCTGGATACTTCGTATCCGGAGTGGTAGCTATAGTAGCTGGTACTTTGCTCATGTAAGAATTCTGCTTGCACAAAACTAAAAAATCAACTGATCATGGCCATCATTGGTCGAATCTATTTTTATTGAATTACGGCTAAGCTTGACTAAGTCGTTGTTTCTTTTCTTTTCTTTTCTTTACTTCTCTTCTTTTACTATTTTTATATTCTCCATCTCTATTAACATTTTTATTCTACTTAAATTACCTCTGTGCGACCGGTTTGCTCAACTTTTTACTTTATTTGTACTTCACAGAGAAATACACTTGTCTTTATTGTATAATGTAATCTGTGGTGAACTGTATAACATATCGAGAAATAATACGGGACTACAATAGTTACAATTAACTAGACATATAATTCAATTTTAACCTATCTAGAATCGACTTATTCCAATACCGCGACTGCTGACGTAAACTCAAGAAAACCTATTTACGATGCCATGCAGATTATTCGATTGGAGTACCACAAACTTGGCATTGAATGCTTTCGGCTCCCCCCTTTCTGTTGGGCTGGTGGATCCAATCCGGAATTATCAGATCCTTCAACAACCAAATGTAGCATGTGTTACTAGGAAAGTTGCGTATTTCAAAAAAGCAAACATGCAAAAAGAAATGAAAGTGGACGAGGGCTTTATTGGCGATCTCTTCATTTCTCAAGACCCGGAGGTGGGGATAGGCGGAGACCGAGCTCGTTTAGCTTGGATCTGATTAGATTAGATTTTGTTGCATAAGCTCCAACAAATTCGATTAAATACAGTAACGAAAAAAAGCGACTTACAAAACAATATATTGAACTATGCTTTGTACATTAAGATTTCCCGACTTCTCTTAGCATCGTTGATTTTCGCACCCACATCGGAATATCCTTGAAGTGCTTAACACCTTCTCGGACCACCCCTCAATTAGGCCATCAAATGCAAAAGAATTGGTGGTCAGAAAGACTATCCGAACATAGAAGGTACCAATTCTCCTTAAAGCTCGTCTCCCTTGGCTCAGGCGTCTCATATAACCCCCACCATTGAACTGGAAACTTGCAGAATCTCTCGACTCGTAAAAGGAGCTAAATCGAGTCCGCCGTGACAATTTATTTAAAAAGAGGATCTGCCCGAACAGAAATTCAAACGATCTAGTGCGCTTCTAACCCTTCCAAAACCCTAAATGCTTGTTGTATTATCGTTAATTCCCTTATTTCTAGCCTGTTCTGCTGCAACGGCTCCCGCTTGCGCTGTATCTTGTGTAGAAACAGCTATTGCTCAACAGACCGGTTGTGTAGACAGTGATGCCACATGTATCTGTTCTGATAGTCAGCTGGTTGCTGAGGTTGCTGACTGTTGCACAGACAACTGCTCTGATGATGATCTCAACGGTGCCATTGCTTACGCCAATGACATCTGCTCTCTAGGTGCAACAACTATAGATAGTTCGTATTACGAATACGCAGAAACTGGAACAAATGTCGCTAATATCACAGCTACAGCTACTATTACCTCTGCAGGATCTAGTTCAGCTGCCGCAACCACAAGCGCGGGAAGCAGCAGTAGCAGTAGCAGTAGCAGCAGCTCCGGCTCTGGTAACATGAACTACGGAGCCATTGGCCTCATATCTGGCTTATTGGTTATCGGAGTCCCTATATTACTTTAGATGTTCAAATTAGAAGCCAAAAGAAACTAATATGGGCCAAAAACCCCATTGTTCCATAGTCAATAGAATATATCTTTAGACAAGTACATGTAATGAACATGAGAGTTTTGACAATTCAAACTTGATATTAGTGACTAATATCAATGAAGAAGTCTTAAGAGTAAGTATGGATACATGCGTGGTGCGCATAACCATATAAATGCCTTATTCCAGCAATTATCCAATATCAACCCGTCTCACATAGCATATCGAAACTCTGGATTCTCAAAATCGGTCAAGTCAACAAATTCCGAGTTCACCATGTTTAGAACCTCATTATTTTCATCTCTTCTGCGATTCTCTTTTAGATTAATAAAGTACATCCAAACTGTCAATGCGAAGCACACCGAAAAACAAACAACAATACCCACTTTGGCCCCATGATAATCGGGCTGCTGGTTACTCCTAAATGTCTGAGGCCCAATAAGATTGCCAACACAGTATCCAATCATGCAGATAGCAGCTGTAACAACTTTTTTTGTGTGACCTGCAGTGTTGGAGGTAACACAACTGATAAAACATATCCAGCCAGTAACAGCCATACCTTGAAGATAGAATCCTGTCAGTTGAGTTTTAATATTCGGACCGAATGCCAGTAAACAGCCCGACAAGATGTTCAAACAATAGCTGAACATAGCACATATCATTCTCTGTTGTGTGTACTGAGCAACCCAACATACCAGGATGATACCTAGAAATTCGACGGCTCCAAAAGGTGCACCCATCAATAATGCCATGCTATTGTCATATCCCATATTTTTGATAATAATTGAGCCAAAACTACCTATTCCACCGTTAGGAATTTCAGCCGCTATCATGACTGCAAAATAAATATAAGTTCTAACATCAACAAACACTTCTCTGAGCTGATACATCTTGAAATGTCGGTTACCAAAACCTTGTTTATTGGTCCTAATTCTCTCAACTACAAGTAGCTTGTCTTCTTCGCTAAGAAACCAAGCTCCTGCTGGAGTATCAGGTACTTGGATATAAAAAACCAGTCCTAAGAAGATTGTAATAGCACCATGAATGATATAAAGCAACCTCCACGACATAATAGGAAGACTATCAGCATGCACTTCAAGTCCATATGCAATCAATGAACCTAGTATTGTGCCTAATCCTGCAAATGCAGTCCAAATGGCTACTCTGAACAAATGTTCTTCTCGCTTATACCACTGACTGGTCAAGAGCATGAAAGAAGGGTTGACAGCGGACTCTAAGATCCCGAGAGTAATTCGCAATGTCAAGAAAGATATAAAACCTTTACAGAGACTGCTAAGACAGAGCACGATGCCCCACGATATGATAAATATAGAGATGACTCTAGACAACGGGAACCGTTGCAATGCTAAACTAACCGGTAACTCAAACACCATATACCCGATATAAAACCCAGTACTAAGCCAGCTATATTGAGAAATGGATATGTTAAGATCATGAAGTATGCCCATGATAGACGAGTATGCGGTAGTCTGTTTGTCCATGTACTGTACAGCGTAAACCGTAGCCAAAATGGCACATATATGCAAATCAGATTTTAGAAGCAATCGACGGTTGGTTTTCTCATCAACAACTAGTCCCATGCTTTTTTCAGCAAGATTTATACCCAGATCATAGTTCAGATTATGAGGTCTGTCATTATGGGTGTCTGTAACGTAGACAGCGGCTTTTTCCAGATCATTATCGCTGGAGACCCATACAGACATTAATGAATCAGTATGCAACTATACAACAGTAACAATAATAAGGAACTAAGACAATGCTAAGAAAATGTAGGTATATATAAACTAAATACAAAAGACAAAAAAGCAAGTCTATTTAAGACTTTCAATGGGTCTTGGTATGTTGATGAATTCTGACCTGAAGATACATGTAAACAGATAAGCAGGAAAACTTTTGAGTCCGCGAAATCTAAATCTACAAAATAATATGAACCGCAACCCTGAATGCAGAGTACAGAATAACGACAACAGTGGAAAAAATAAATATGATTTCGCTAGTTTTATGCTATTTTATTACAATTTCCCGCATTTATTACGTTTTCTATATGCTTTTGAAGCCATTTACAACTTTTTGGGCCAACGTAGCTACAACGGAGTTACGACGGAGTTAAGTCGCATCGCTGATGAACATTTGATATCTCCAACCAGCGATAAGGAGAGGCACAACATAATTGGAAGATAGATATGACTGAGCTAGAAAGAGAAAGCAGATATGACTGAGCTAGAAAACCATACAATATAAAGTTACTACCAAACCATAAAGCCACGAGGTACTTGAATGTAATATTTTCTGTATAACTTAAATGGCGAGCGCCATTGAAATACATGGCCGAAACTGTAACCTATCAAAGTTAATATCGACTACTTCTAAGGTCATGAACAAGACGGCGCTATGTAATGAACCCGATTATCTGACAGAAAAAACTGAACGGAAATCTAGTTAATAGCCCGCGGAAGAATTCTTAAGACTTTCTCATGAATTTCAATGCTATATTAATTGACTCCTCTAAGTCTTAGGACCCCCCTCGATACTATCTTCATTGCATTGATCATCTTATGATTACTCTACTGAATTTGCCACAACAGCACTGTTTAAACGCTTAGATTCTAAAAACGGAAATAAGCAATAATTTCAGATGATGCGATGCGCCTTGTATATGTCGTTTCGATATTCAATACAACAGACAATGGTTGATACAGAATAGATTTGAATGGTCAAAAATGAGTGACATTCAAGATGAGGCCTATATGGGATCCGTACAGCTAGAAAAATAAACAAAAGAGCCTAAAAGAAGAAGAAGGAATATATAACTATATATATATACATCCAGAAACTTATTGTTTACTCTGTTTATGCTTTTGATCTCGAAATTCACATATTCCAGTCACGTGCCATTTCTGCTTTCACCTTCTCAATACCCGCGATATCCAACTCATATCTTTGACCAACACTACAACAGCGAAATGTCCCACCAACATCTGGCTTCTGAAATAGCGCAGGTATCAAGGAAGAATCACACGACTAATGTGTTACTGGAAGGACTTACCGACTCCTGGTCGAAGCTTCCAGAGTCCGAGATCCACAATTTAATACAGGGCGCGCACGACGCGATACGCGATAATGAAAGCCGCGTTAAACAAATGTTCAAAGCGAGTTCTTTGGAACCAAAACACTACAACCAGAATGTCATAGATCTTCTGGATCGCATAGAGCAAATTGCATTAGAAAGTCATGGTCCTAGCGAACAGGCACCTGACAGCAGTGTTCAAGGACAAATCAACAATGCGTTGAAACAGTTTATTAGCTCTAGTAACCCGGGTTCGACAGGGACCGCAGTGAGTTCAGGTACTGAGACAAATACTAAAGAAGTAAGCACTGGTTCCAAAGCTGAGAGTCCACCAGATTTTCCTCTTACCTCGACACCTGCTCACGATCACATGCTAGACGACATGGATATACGATCTATTCCATCACTCTCTCCAGAATCTTTTGACTACCGAGAAGATGAGAATGCAATGTCGCCTTTGAAGTTAACACACGAGACGAAAAAACTCAGAGACAGGCTGCAAACTACCGAACAGAGAAATAGGCAGCTTGAACAAGAGCTTTACGAGGTTAGGCGTGATGCCAATAGCCACGCAAAAATGTCGGATCCATATCCTATGTCTCCTGAACCCTTAGCTCTCGAATCTCTGTCCCCTGAACCCTTAAATCTCGAATCTCTGTCTCCTGAATTTCTAGAGAATGAACAATCTGTATCGGATCAATACCTCGACACTGCTCGAGGCCTAATCAAACCTCAAGACCTGGTACGTGTCTGGGGATATCACAGTGACAAGCTGAAACGTGACCGTCAAGATCTGAGGTCCGAACTTTCATTCCTTAAGTTGCAAGCACAAGGTTATCAAGCGTACATCAAACTTATGGAAGAAGTGCTTGATATTGTGCAGATACTTCCAAAAAAAGCACCGAAAACGACAAGAATTTCCCTGAAATCTTCCGCATTGATGATACTAGCTGCAATTAGAATAAGAAATCGCATGTTACAATCGAGGCATGATAAACAAGTGCACGAGAACCTATTTAAGACTACCAGACATATTTAAGCATACTGTCCAATATAACAGTGTATATCTCATTGGGCTGATTGGCCTTATAATGGATGACAAGGTCCAAAACCTTCACTTGAGCACAAACTTTGTCCTCTAACAAAACTCCCGTTTATTTCTAATACTGCAACTGAACTAACTTAATTTCCTTCTACCTAAACAGACTCCATGATCTGGACCAATTCCAGCTCTGAGACATCACATGACTTGAACTTCCTAGTTGGAATCTTGGACTGGAACAACAGATCCAGTTCTTCGAATGTTCTGCCACCACTTTCTGGCAGACAGAAATAGGACCAGGCAACCACGAAAAGACCGAGTCCTGCAAACAAAAATCCTGTTTTCCCTCCCCAATTGGCTTGATCAACATCCATAGCATAAGGAAGTCCTGCTGTAATGGAGATAGACAGTATGTGGGGTACAAAACATGCTACACCTAGTGTCTTACCTCTTAGTCTAGCACTAGGCATCTCGGCAATGATCACATAGACTACGGGTCCTAAGCCACAATTGTAGAAGAAGTTGAACAACAGCAACATAACACTCTTCGCATAGATGGCAGAAGTGTTGGATGATGGAGCAAGATCAAGGAAACCGATCAAAAGCATCAATAAAACCGACACTACTGCAGATCCGATATATGAACCTCTTCTGCCGAATAATGACATGAACCACCAAGAAAGAATGTTGCCGACAATACCAAGTCCAAACAGACCTAGGGATAGATCGAAAGC
Organism: Daia tannicola; assembly: GCA_030569095.1. NCBI lineage: Eukaryota > Fungi > Ascomycota > Dipodascomycetes > Dipodascales > Trichomonascaceae > Daia > Daia tannicola. The sequence continues at coordinate 17,617 of JAJMJQ010000012.1, forward strand.
CTGTGAGCTCGAAAGACCAGCGATTTCGAAGAAATAGGTACAATAAGAAGAAGCCAGGTTAATACCACACAGAAACTGTCCGCAGTATGAGATAGCACATATCATTGTTCGTCTCAAGTTGACTCCTCTGAAACAATCTAGGTATGTTGTACCTTCTGAAAATTCCGTTTCCAATTCAATTGTATACTTGATATGAGCCAATGTAATGTCAGTATCTTCAGTATAACCTATCTTGGTTAATGAAGTTCGTGCTTTATCGAACTTACCGATTTTGGCTAAATACCAAGGGGTATCAGGTGCCAAAATAGCTCCAACAAGGAATACCACGGGAAAGAAATATTCAGTGATGAATGGAACCTTATAGGCCCACTTATCAGTTCTATTTTCAGTTCCTTTGAGAATTGCTGTACCAATGAATTGTCCAATTACCTGGGCAAGATTATTAGCTGCAAGACCCATACCTCTGAGATTCACAGGCAAAACTTCAGAAATATAGGCAGGACCAAGAACCGGGAAGCTTCCAGTAATCAAACCTGTCAGAAGATCTCCAACAAAAATCACCGGCAAGCTTGCAGCGAATACTTCAATAAATAAAGTACACATCGAAGCTATGGTCGCACCAATAAGAGTTACTCGTGCCCCGTATTTATCCACGCACCAACCACCCCAGATGGCTGCAACAAGAAACCCGATAACAGGAGCATAATTTAGTGCAGATGTCCAAGAGGCAGGAATAATGTAGGTACCACTGCCACTGGGGTACTCGTAACCGAAATTCTTCTCAAACTGTGGAATTGCAACCAAAGAACCAAGAATAGTGGGATCGTAACCAATGATAACATTAGGCAAACAAAAGAATCCGGCCCACATTACACCTAGCTTATGCTTTTTGAAAGCTTGTTTGACTGTAAGAGAGTGTTCCATTTCAGCAGCTAGTCTCGAAGGATCTCGAAGATCCGATTTCTCGGACTCTACTTGAATAGTAGCAACTTCCTTAGTATCTTCCATTGTTAACGACATTTTCTGAATATAGAAATCTAATTGAATTGAAACCTTTTGAAGTTTTAAAGTAACTATTCTATTCCCTGTCTGCCCTTTATATACACGTTTAGTTGTGCTGCTAGATATCATTCGAAGGGGCATAAGCCCAAATGCGCTTATCTCTCGTACAAACCAGCTTCCAAATCAGGAAATATTCCAAATCTCAAGGATGAACAAAAGTTCATATTTAGAAGGTCAAGATAAGCTTATCTTATCAGTATGAGACATTATCAGAACCAATTAGAGTCATGAGTAATTGGATCTTTCTATTGGGCGTTTAGTTGCAAGATTGCTATATTGCGATGTTTGGCAAGAAAATTGGTATATTGGATGGATACTCTAACTGTACAAAGTCTACAATCTAGTTTTCAATCACAACAGGAAATCCAGATGTGGGATAAGCATATTTTCCTAGGAAAGCAATAGGAACAATATCATTTGCTCGCTTCATCACATCTTCTGTGAGCTTGTCGACAAATTCTAAGCACGTGACATTTTCTTCAACCTGTTCAGGTCGACTTGCTCCAATGATTACACTAGCGACATTCTTATTTTTGAGACACCAAGCAAGCGCAAACTGAGCGGGAGTAGCACCAATTTCTTTGGCCAAAACACTAAGTGCTCGAACTTTCTCAATCTTAGTCTTCACTTCACCACCAAATTTAGAAACGGTCATCTTAATATAATCATCGTTACTTTCAGCAAATCGGCTACCCTCAGGAATTGAGTCGTTATACTTGCCTGTCAAAATTCCCATATCCAATGGAGAGAAGTTGGTGATACCAAGACCCCATTGTTCGTAGATAGGAGCAAATTCAACCTCAACTCTATGTCTCCATAGCAAATTGTACTTGGGCTGTTCAACTACAGGGCCAACCAAACCAAGGTTTTTAGCAATAAGATTGGCCTCAATAATCCTTTCAACAGACCATTCACTTGTACCCCAATACATGGCTTGACCAGTGGAAATCAAATAGTTGAAAGCTCGAACGATTTCTTCCATTGGAGTGTCAGCATCATGACGATGAGCATACACAATATCGACATAATCAAGCTGCAATCGTTCCAACGAATGTTTCATTCCTTCAATAATATGTTTTCGACAAAGAGTCATAACTTCATTAGGACTGTCTCCACCTTCACCAAAGAAAAGTTTAGTAGAGATAACTAAATTTTGTCTCTTCCAATTGTAATGTTTGATAGCTTTGCCAAGTAAGACTTCAGCCTGGCCATCTTCATAAGCTTCCGCAGTATCAAAAAAATTAACACCCAAATCAACAGCCTTTTTCATACAAGCAAAGTTGGATTCATCTGTTACATGTCCTCCATAGGTAATCCAGCTACCTAATGAGATGGCTGACACTTTCAATCCACTTCGACCAAGTCTTCTGTATTGCATTTTGATAGATCTTTATTTCACGAACACTAGGGGGATGTAAGGGAAACTTCTTACTTTTGAAATATTTTTGTACTTATCAAAGACAGGAACGACCTCTTTTGTCTCTTTTTGTGTCACTTTTAGCCACTTTTCCGCATTTTGATATATATGTGCATCCGTCAGGGGCGTTGCATTTCTGAATTTCCCAAACAGGGAAATTCAGTTGCGATATCGAGAATCTCCCAAATAGGCAACTCAGATAAGGACAAGATAGCCGATATTGATAACGAATGTAGTAGGCACACCGTTTCACATGGCAAAGCAGCCACAATGGAGGATACATCCTAGATTTTCAGCCAATTGAAACAAAGATTTAGCTTGAAATATTACAAATTGGGTATCTCCGAATTTGTATTCGGCGAATAAAGGCCGCTATTTCTCCCCGACATAAAAAAACTCCAAACTTACATATTGTGCTTCTTGACTCCAACATTTCACATTTGAAGATGACTAATTTGACAAAAGAATCCGAAATACTAGGTTATGTCTCCGAATGGGTAGTATACCCAGGAGATACAGTTGGTGTCAAAGTCTCTACTCCAGGATCATACACCCATGAGCTTGTTCGATTGATCCAGGGACATGAACATGAAAAGGCACCAGCAGTTAAATATGAAGTAATTTCTGAAATCCCCAAAGACTCACATCAAGGTCGAGTTCAGATTTCTAAAATTGGCTCATATGGAGTATTTCCCGCAGTTGAATCTGCATCAGGCGCTATTGATTTCCAGGTATACTTCTACCCCACATTGTTTGAAGCCAAACATGATCAAACATTGATTTCATTCATGAGTGATGATAGAACCTCTGGATTTGAACTGTTCCAAGGACAGTCTGATACTCTTGAGATTAGGCTTGGGACTATGACTTACACAACAGAGATCCCTCTACTCAAGTGGAGATGGCACTTGCTTCAACTTAACATTGAATCTAGTAAAATTACACTCACAGCTGAGTGTATTCCTAGAGTAGTACAAGGATCACCACCGATTGAGATATTTAGTATCAAGCACAATGGGTTCAATCTGCCCGAGAAAGCAGACTTTGTATTTGCAGCTAGTAAAGCTGGTGATTCTATGACAGACTTTCTCAATGGGCGATTGGACTCGCCAAAGCTATCATTCTCATCACAGCAGGTATTTATGTTTGATTTTGGACAGAAAATATCAACTGCTGAAATAGTAGACACCGTGTCTGGCAAGTCTGGATACTTAATCAATGCACCTACACGTGCAATCAGAGCACATGACTGGGATGGCTCTGAAAGCGACTGGACCAAAGCCGAGTATGGATATGGCGCCATCCACTTTCATGAAGATGATCTTGATGATGCCGGATGGGAAGACGATTTTGTTCTGACGGTTCCGGAAACCTGTAGATCAGGCGCTTATGCTGTTAAAGTGACAAATAGCTATGGATATACAGATTATATAACCTTCTTTGTCAAGCCCAAGAAGAAGGCTACATCTAGACCTAAGATTGCTATGGTTCTTTCAACTTTCACGTACATGGCATATGCCAACGAGCATATGTATGACGAGGAAAAGCCTACTCACATGGCAGTGTCAGGAGAGCTGGCACTTGTCAAGGACAGATATCATATGATTCTCGAAGACAGATTGGATATTGGTCTTGCCTGCTACGATGTGCACAGAGACTTATCTGGAGCTGTATACTCCAGTTTCAAACGACCAATCTTAAATACAAGATTCGGCTATACTCATTGGAGTTTAGTTCGACCTCGTGAATTCAGTGCAGATCTTTTGATGGTGAACTTCATAGAAGAGGTTTTGAAGCTCGATTATGACATCCTCACTGATCATCAGCTAAACGAGGAAGGAGTAAAGGCTTTGGAAGGATATAATACTGTCATAACGGGCTGTCATCCTGAATACCACACTATCAGAACGTATGGCGCGTACAGAGATTTTGCAAAGCTTGGAGGTAACATCATGTACTTAGGAGGAAACGGTTTCTACTGGGTATGTGGTTGTGATCCTGAAGAGCCACATAGAATGGAGGTTCGACGAGGCGATCAAGGCTGTAGATCATATGGGTTACCTGGTGGTGAGCGCATGAATTCAATTGATGGTAAACAGGGTGGCCTCTGGAGAAGCAGGGGCCTGGCAGCGAACTACCTTTTTGGAGTAGGATGCTGCGCTTTTGGAACTGGGCCAGGTGTAGCTTATAAGCGAAACCCGCAGCCAGAGTCACTTAATTGGATCTGGAAAGGAGTTACAAATGATGTTATAGGCGCTGAAGGGTTTGGTGGGGGTGCAAGTGGAGATGAAATTGACAGAGCAGATGCAGATCTCGGTACTCCTGTAGATGCTGTGGTAGTTGCAACTAGCGTTGGCCACAGCGATGATTTTGCTCTGTTCAATGAAGATCAAATGTTCCCCATGATTAATACTTTAGGTACTCAGACTGACAAAGTGCGAAGTGATATAGTTTATTACGACACTGCTTTTGGGGGCAGCGTCTTTTCCGTGGGCAGCATCAATTGGTATGCATCAATGGGCTATGATAAATACGAAAATGATATTGCTAGAATTACAGCTAATGTCTTATTGAATTTTAGCAGTTGTTCTTGAGGTCACTGTAATAGTATATTAGTACGTAGATTAATTCAAATATACCGGAATTATCAATTAATAGAACACACTCTAACATAAAGAGCACTCAAGAAATAGTCTGAGAAAGACTTTTATAGCTAGCCAAAAATTTTCTAATTTGTATACATATATATATATAGAAAATAGGTGATTACAAAGCCTCACCATCTTTATAATCACCACCAGTCATGTCCTGGTTTCCAGGAATAGACGAATCTAAAACCCACCTGGGATTGTAAGGACCAACCCAGCCCAAGAATGGTTGGCTAATATCATATCCGATAAACTTTTGTAGCTCTAGAGGTAGTTTCTTAGCATATTCAAGAGGAACAGACAGATAATAGTTCTCTTCTTGTCGTAGCCAGCCTCTTGTAGAGAAACAAGAGAATAACAAACGTTCCTCATCTTCGGTTGAGTTAGCACCACCTCCATGGTAGCAAGATCCAAACATAAGGAAAGCATCCCCAGTTTCCATCTCGGCATGAACAGCCATATCTTCAATAGGTTCATCACCATGGCCCCACAAGTGGCTGCCAGGAATAAAACGAGTCGCACCATTTTCCTTGCTAGCTTTCTTACCAGCAACAAACAAACCAAGTGCAGTCTCTCTATATTCAAACTCAGAGATTGCAGGATTAATCATATGATAAGTCCAATCATCCCTATGAAGCTCTTGGTCTCGAGCACCAGGATTAATAGAGAAGCAAACAGTGTTCATGAGCTGTGGCTCGGAAGTAGCCTTGATTTTCTTATGACCTTGCCAGAACCAATTCTTAGTGGTCAAGAACTCTTTGACCAAAGCTTGATGTAAAGGGCTCATAATTCCCTTCTCAGTAAAGGTAGGAGAGTTTACGACAAGGTTATGGCATCTACGAGTCTCCTTAGGAAAGAACATACCTTCCCAGGCACGGTCTGCATCCAGATGGGGTCTCAATTCCTTCTCCATCTGATTTGCCTCTTCAACAGTAACAAAATTTTTGATCACGCAACCACCAGCTTTTCTCAGACTAGCTATGACATCTTCGACAGGACTATCAACGGTGAAAGTATCGACTTTGACAGCCGGTGGTCTGCCATTAGTGACATATATGTTGTTAGTCTTAGAAGTTTTAGTGAATGTAGCTGAAACCATTTTTCACTGATAAGGAAAGCAGTAAACTACTGATTAGAATTCTATAGATTATAGTTCTAACATAGTAGATCAGTTACATTTATAGTTGGAGTTGATCTAAGGATCTCGGCACCTGCCTAATGCGGAAATTTTCGATGATCGTCGACCCAACTTCTCGATAAAGACATACCTAATTGGGAAATTCTCGGTCCCGTGATTAAGATAAGACTTTGGAGACACTTCTCACACGGAAAAGTAAGAATCTTGCGATAAGCAACATAGGTACGATATTTGTCGGAGTTGCGGAAATAAATCCAAAAGACAAAATTGCAGAGACAAGAATAATCTCCACATTTGAAAATACACACAGCTTTGACAGGTATGGTAAATCTCACAGGAATTGCATCCACCGGCTGCTTTAGATGTCAGAAAGAGCACCTCGAGTGTAATCGAGCACGACCGAGATGTAAACAATGCACGGATTTAGGAGTTGTATGCACTGGATATAAACAGCAGCTATCTTGGAATAATGGTCTTGCTAGTAGGGGTAAATTACGAGGGAAATCATCGCCTGTAGATAATCCTTGTGAAACTCAGACTCAGAGTACTGGTAATACATCTACGTATAACACATTGAGCTGGAAAGTAGATGCTCACAGAGCTACTAAAAGGCCATATAAACGAAGGAATAAAGGCCAGTTGGTTTCTGACAATTCAGACAAAGGTGGTAGCTTTCTGGCGATGTCAATTGAAGATGCAGATGCAGATGCAGAACGAATCTATGATTTCTTCGCAGGGAGTTTCAGTCCCATGGCTATTGAAACCCCAGAACCACTTGATATACTGTCATCCTTGCATTCACCTAGCATTATACAATCTCCATTAAAATCATATATCAGTTGTTCATTATCTGCTGAGTTGCCAGACATATGGAAAGAGCTTCTTCATGATTATACAAACTCTTTCTGTGGGACTCCTGTGACCTCAGACTTCACTAACAATCCTTACAGAGCAGCGATAAGACTTGCTATGACTTCAAATACAGTTTTACATGCTATCTTAGGATTTTCAATTCATCATTCCCATCTTATTCGGGGAGAACGACCTGACCAGGCCTTAATAGCATCCCATCGCAAGATGTCTCTGCAGGAACTTGACACACAAGATTCTTCAACTGGGCTCATCACAATAATGTTACTGATAACACTGGATTCTACACAGTCAGCTATTGGTGAATGGGAACAGTTGATTCAGAGGAGCTCAAGACTTATGAAGACTGTGCCCAACGATGTTATTGAAAGCCCAGAAGGATTATCTCGACTGGCCATGTTATTATGGTTTGACATAACTGTCGCACTCATTGCAAGAAAATCCAATCAAATAGACCAAGAATTTTATGATCTTGTAGTCTCAGAGCATTCCAAAATATCACATACGGATTTCTTCAACCTGGTTGGCTGTGATAAGAGTATTTTTGGGTACCTGATAGATCTAGTAAACAATGTCACACGTCTGAAACAGGGCAGCAGGATTATGCAGATAGTAGAAGATATTGGCAATCTGAAAAATAAGTTGCTAACATGGCAAGTTCCTGAGGAACTGCACATGGATCAGCTTGTGGGTCAGTCAGGTACTCAACTTCAGGTGAGTCTAGATAAAGTTCATTGCATGGAAGCATGGAGATGGGCAGCATTACTATACATTGAGCAGGTATTCAATGGATCAATACAAGCGGATTATTATAAACACCAGGTTTTCGATCATGCTAGATGTATATCAAGAATGGATGTTGTACAGAAACAAGTATTACTTCCACTATTTTTAGTTGGAGCTCAGACTCAATCAGAAGAACGTCATATTCGCACATTCCTAAAAGAATATTGTATCTACTGGGGAGAGACCTGTAGGTTCAAGATGTTTAATACTATGGATCATATGCTTGATATAATATGGAACAAGATGGACAAAGAGGTCGGTACGGGAGTATTCTGGGGAGACGTACTGGATGAGAGCAATCTCGGGTCTATATTGCTTGGATAAGTGACAGTATAAAGACAAATATATATATGGATTAAAATGTTGTTTATAGAGGTTTGTTCATAACGCTGCAGAACGAGTGATCAATATATGGAATAGTCGCACAGACAACCAGATATATCTAGGCATCCTAATCTATTCAACACTATATATATATTCGATTGACTATTTAATCTCGTAATAAATACTGAAATCTACAAAGCCGTCGCCTGGGCTCACAGGAACTTGTTCATTGGCTTTGGGAACATGATCAGCACTCCAAACGGAATCTCCACCATAAAGCAACGTGGTTTCATTCAAAGTAAAGTCTCCTGCTGAAATAGTCCTGCCACAAATAAACTGACCATCTACAATGTCACATGGACCCTTAGAGCTTGTCAAATGAGCTCCATAAATGCCTGTCGAGATTGTATACGTAGCACATGTTCCTGACACAAACCAGTTACCATTTGAGATCAAACAACCAGGCTGGTTCTCCAATTTCAAATAAGCCTTTGTTCCACTAGGCTTTTTACCTCCACCGCCACCTCCATTTCTACCGGGATTATAGCCTTTAGGATAATAATGGAACCCGTCTTTGCATGTACTGGTTGTAATACTGTCGGTAGGAATGAAAGTTCCGTCTGCCATGGATCCTTTAACATGGAAAAAGTACCATGCTTCTGTAATAGCATTATGGGAATCACATCCGAGATAAACCGAGTACCCGCCAGTATGACCAGTTAGGATATCCTGGAACTCTTGTACGGTATAAGTGGTGTTCTCATCAGGGTAGATGCCAGCGTTTCCAAGAAACTCGTATGTTGTCAGCTTCTGATACAAACCATAAGCTGTAGTAAAGTAATCTACAACATTCTGATGTTCTGGTGTATTACTGGAGTAACAGCTTGGATTCAATGTGTACATACACGTGCCATGCTTGTTGAATTCATGCATCCACAGATCTTCATCTGATTTGCCCTGGTTCTTCCAATGTTCAGATATTCCCTTCAACAATTCATCATAGCCGAGGTCTTCTAGAATCTTGGTGACATTACTGATTTGCATAGATCTGTCGCAAAACTGGTTGAATCCTCCAGTGCATTTGTCATTCCATAGTCCATGTAAAGTCCAAACATCATCTCCACCTGTCTGTGGATAATAATCCCAGAACTGAGTGGACAGAATAATACCATTAGTATTCTCATAGCAACAACTATCCTCTTGTTGTTTGCTACAGGACAATGCTACATCTATCGGACACGATTCGTGCTCTGGAGAAGTCAAATAAGGCGAAAGAAAGAAGCCATTGCTGGAGAAAAACACCTCTGTGGCAGTTGCAACTGGTACCATTAAACTAGCCAAAGTTCCTGTTAAAAGGGTATGCGATTTCCAACCCATGTTGCTAGTTTTATCGTAATTATAGTTGTAATCGGTGTAGTTGTTCGTGTAGTTAATGGATGGTGTGTTGTAAGGAAGCATCTCCTCGAGTCATTTAAGCGAGGCTTATCTTATCGTGCTTGTCTCGCGATTTGTATGGAAGGAAGGCAGCTGCACGTGATCGGAGATAGACAACACGAGAACGAGAACGAGAACGAGAAATAAAGAAAGTCACAAAGAAGGGTTGGTAAAACAGAAAAATTATATTTAATCTTATAAATAGTCTTACAATTGTCAGACAAACAACTTTCCGGAAATACCGCAAGCGTTGCTTTCTCTACACCGTCGGACCCCGCCGAGCTTATCTGTTACTATTTCCCATAGAGTTCCGCCCATGAACTTTAAAACTGTCATCGATCTTCACAAAGCACCAGGTATTGGTCTCGTCCAATTACCCGTCAGCAAATCTATGACTCCAGTCTTTGTGAAATCACCAGTATCAACCTCAGAGTTGACACTGCCAAAAGCTAATCGTACATAGTACTTCATAGGCATCTCTGCCAATGTCCTGTTCAAACTATCAGCAAGATCTACAACCCAAGTAGTGAGGTCGAAGCTTGAATCTACTCCACGATACCTCTCTACGTCATCGACAATCAAACTGTAACCGTCCCATGATCTCTGTACCACGGTATTGTTTAAACTCATACTGTCTTGCATAGATCTCCATGACAATGTCACATTCTTCACCATACTGTCAGTTATTTCTTGTATTTCTGGAGCCAAGAACTCAGGAATACCTGCCATTAATGCAGGAGCACCGCGTCGAAGCTGTTCATATGTCTGTAAAATGGAATCAAAACCCCAACGGGATATTCCAGCAATGTACAATCCTACCAACAATCCTTGGTAGAACAAGCTAGGTGTAGTCTTGAAACCAGTACCTGGAAGAAATAGTAATGCTAGAATATAATGATGAATTCTTAATGTTTCATTAGGTATCATGGCTAGCAAGAACAATAGAGCCCCGAATCCAAGATATAGCGAGATATATGGTTTGAACTTGCCCACACGCCAAATGATATATGCCTGACCAAATACAATAGATACGATGACAGATACCAAAGTGATAATAGCTATCCAAGCACCAGCTTGTGTGTTCAAATCATGTACAGTCAGTCTGTCTAGAGGTAGGTAAGCAAACACAATGTTCTCTAGGATCCCTATCCAGAACCCACCTAACCAGAATATAGCTCTGCTTAAATTGGCGTCTAATTGATGTAATTGTGGATAAACAGCAAACTTATAGATGACATAACTTCCTAGTAAGCCAGGGAGTAGTCTTTGAAATGCCAGTGATACCAATTCAGCATTAGCATTCGCATCACCTCCAGCTAATGGAGGATTAGAAGCAAGAATAATTGTCCAGAACCCCATGATAAAGTTCACCCAGAAAAAAGCTTTCACATCTTTTACAATATAACCAAATACCACAGACAGAAACATGTTGATAGTTATAATGACTGTCCTTAAGTCACTGCAACCGCTAATATGGATCCCCTCCAAAGCTTCAAACATATAACTTGCAGGGAATTCCGAGTCAAAACCAATGCTTTCGATACCACGAGATATTTCAGAAATGAAATTAGGTTTCCAACCAGTGAACTTGATTTTTGCACATCCACCCGTACTGTCACTGACAACTCCATGATGTATAGCCGCAGCACAAAGGAATGAATCCGCTCGATAAGTGTTGTTACCTCCAATAACATATGATCGATATATCGACTCATAAAGTCCAACAGGAGTCTCTGAATAAGTCCAGCTTTCTTTCAGACAATCCGCAGGACATTTGAAGCCAAACTCTTGGCCTTCGAAAGACCCGAAACATCCTTGTCCGTCTAAGCCACAGTCAGCATTTTTTCCACTCCAAACAAATGGAACCATATGACAACGCAACAGATCAACTGCCTCGCCATCAATACGTGGAGTAGATAGTATAGAATGTGTAGCAATTTCTTTGAATATAATAGCCCATATCAGGATAAAAAATGCGAAGCCAATACGTTGATATCTCAGCGCCACCTTCTGTAATACAACATCAGGTAATGTCTGTATAGGACGTAACCAGCAAGTCACTGTTGGTTCCACCAGTTTCTGTGGACCATCCATTAGAATTCTCCAGCATGATCGTCTTTTTGTTGGGTGTCCTGTAAGTGGTATTTCCAGATCATCATAATCATCTGCGTAATCTAAATGACCATCATCATGATCGACGTCATCATGATCAACATCATCATAACGTTCGTCACTACTTAGCAAAGAACCCATCTCTACAGGTGGAGTCCGATGACTTTCAATGTCACTTTCAATGCTTCCTGAAGCTGACGACCCACGATAAAACTCTGACATGCGGCAATTCGGCGGGTACCTGACTAAGGTTTCATGTGAGATCGTTTTGAGATCGGATCGGATAAGATCTATTAAAAGCGCACGTGACCATATCTCAACAAAAAAAATCACGAAAAAAGTCAAGTAGAGAATAATTAATTCAGTAGAATAATATGTACAAAGTATAAATAAATAAGATAATTACAATGGCAGCTCGTAGAATCAACCTGAACATGCCTCACAATCTGTATCAATATCCGAGTTTGGATATGGACATGACAATGGCGTATCGTCCTTGATGATGTCATAAACATCAGATCTTCCTCCTTCTCCTTCTCCTTCTCCTTCTCCTCCTCCTTCTCCTCCTCCTCCTCCTCCTCCTCCTACATCTGCTTCGCTAAATGGTGTACCTATAGAGGCAGGTGAACCGGATTCTATTTCCAAATACTCCAGATATTTTGCTCGCTTGATTTCAACTTGCGCAGGGGACTTTAATGAGTCTTGTGAATCTTCAGATTCATCACGGCCCCTTTTAAGCATTTCTTCATCCACTGTAAACTGTATAGGTGCAGAAGCTGCTTGAGTCCTGAAATAATACATGCCAGTTTTAAGTCCTTTTTTCCAGCCATAGAAATGCATCGATGTCAGTTTACCAATCGTGGGGTTTCTCATATAGATATTCATGCTTTGAGACTGGTCCACAAACTTGCCTCGATCTGCTGCCATATCGATAATAGATCGCTGGCTCAATTCCCAAACCGTTCTATACAACTTCCGGATCTCTGTGGGGATTTCTTGGATTTCTTGGATGGAGCCTCCAAGCTTAATGACCTTGTTTCTAATTTCTGGCGTCCACAATCCAGATTCTATCAGATCCTTCACCATCCATTTATTGACAACTTGGTACTCTCCAGAGACAACGCGTCTATTGTACAAGTTGGATGTATAAGGTTCAAAGCTCTCACTAAAACCTAGAATCTGCGATGTAGAAGCTGTAGGCATAGGTGCTACTAACAACGAATTCCTTATGCCATACTTCTTCATCCTCAACTTCAGCTTATCCCAGTCATATGTCGACGTAGGTTTATGATCCCATAGATCAAACTGAAGCAATGACTGAGAGGTCGGAGACCCATGGTAACTAGCATAATGTCCTTTCACTTTAGCAAGCTCAATGGACATTTCAACTGCAGCATGATAAATTGTCTCGAAAATCTGGATGTTTAGCTTTCTTGCCTGCTCAGAGTCAAAAGGCAGTCTTAACTCACAAAACAAATCAGCAAGTCCTTGTACTCCAATCGCAATGGGTCTGTTTGATTTGTTCGAAGATTGCGAATCCTCTGTGGGATAATAATTGTTGTCTATTATCAAGTCCAAGTTATAGACCATCTTCTTCACTACTGAATGCAGCAAACCAAATTCAAACCAAACATTATTATCCTGTCCATACTTCAGAAATCTAGGCAATCCTACAGACGCCAAATTGCAAACGGCAGTTTCATCTTTGGATGAATATTCAATGATTTCTGTGCAGAGATTCGAAGATTTGATGGTTCCAAGATTCTTCTGATTCGATTTCTTATTACATGCATCCTTGTAAAGCATATAAGGAGTACCGGTTTCTATCTGTGCATCGAGTATAGCGCCCCATAATTTTTGGGCACGTATTTCTTTCCTATACCGCTTCTCATCAACATATTTGTTGTATAACTTCACGAACTCCTCGCCATAAACATCGTCTAACCCAGGAGCTTCGTCAGGTGAGAACAAATACCAATTTTCGTTCTTTTCCACCTTTTCCATGAACAAATCAGGAATCCATAATGCATAGAACAAGTCTCTAGCACGTGACTCTTCCTTGCCATGATTTTTACGTAAATTCAAAAACTCAAACACATCACTATGCCAAGGCTCTAGGTAGATAGCAAAAGCACCTGGCCGTTTGCTACCTCCCTGGTCTACAAATCTGGCAGTATCATTGAATACTTTGAGCATTGGTATTATACCATTTGAAGTGCCATTAGTTCCAGAAATGAAAGATCCAGATGACCGTATGTTACTGACATGTAAACCTATACCTCCGGCAGACTTGGAAATATTGGCACATTTTCTCAGAGTTTGATATATTCCATCAATAGAATCATCTTGCATACCCAGAAGAAAGCAGGAAGACATTTGAGGTAATCTCGTGCCAGCATTGAACAAAGTAGGAGATCCATGGGTGAAATACTTGTTTGACATCAAGTTATAGGTATCGAAAGCTCGTTCCAAATCATCTCCATGTATTCCAAGAGCCACTCGCATAAACAAATATTGTGGTCGTTCTACAACAATCCTGTTGATTCGAAGCAAATAAGATCGTTCAAGAGTTTTGAATCCAAAAAATTCAAACTCGAAATCTCTCTGGCAGTCCACAACACAGTCTATTTTTTCCTTATTTCTAGTGACAATCTGATATAACTTTTCTGAAATCAAAGGCAAGTTTGCCTTCTCGAATTTCGACTTGTTGTTATACAGAAGATCAATTGCTTCTGAGAACGATTTTGGAGTTTGCTTATGTAATGCAGTAACAGCGACTCTAGCTGCAAGCTTTGAGTAGTCGTAGTGAACAATAGTACGATTTCCACATATGTCTGATATCAATGAGCTGATTTCCACACTGGAAACTTTGTCAAAAACACCAAGCGCTACAGACTCGGCAATGCTTTTGAGGTCCAGTTCATTTACATGCAACTCTTTGTTAAGCGAGGCCAGTTTAGAAAGCGTAGTTTCGATCTAAAGTTAGTAAAAGCAGAAAAATATTATAATATTAAATTGCTCACCTTTATAGGATCAAACGGCTGTTTTTGCCCATCTAGTTTGTTAGTTTATTGCTTTAAGGTTCCTAGCAGGGAATGATCCCGGATAAATTACACCCGGAATAACTCAAAACTCACCTCTTTTGACTACCGAAATGTCCATGTTTAATATAGAATTGACAGATACAAACAAAGAGACAACAAAAAGCAGCTATTCTGGTTAATTGGTTGATTCCAACTTCTGTTCTCTCTTTTTTCTTTGCGGCAAGGGGATCCTAGAATGTGGCAACCGTAAAGGGTAAACTTATTAATCCAAGCCAAAAAAAGAAAAAAAAAGTCTGCACAGCCGCACATAGATCATTGGCTCCTATAGGCCACAATTAGTTTATCAAATAATAAATATAAATATATACTGTGAATGCAATTAATAATATGAACTGGTATCATTCGACAGAATTGGCCACGTATGCAAGAATCCATTTGGCATTGGTCAGAACGTACTTACATGCCACCGTCCAGCTTTCATTGGAACTGCTTATAGACAACCGAATACTGTAACCTCCAATCTTATCATTATCAATGACATAGGGAAGTTTCAGAGATGGATCACAGCTTTCCACATACTCACCGACTTGTCTCAGCACATTCAGAAAAGCTACCATAGCAGAATCCAGCCGTTTATGATTCAATATTCGTTCAAATGAAGAGTCTCCAGAAGAGTAAAGCTCAAGAATAAGTGGTTTAATAGGCTGTCCAGTTTTCAAATCGGTCTGTAATTTGTCTATCCTGGACATATTACCTAAGGGTCTCAGTCTATAACCGGTCGGCTTGAAATTAAGCTTGTTTGTGACTGTGGCTAGCAATAACAAAGTCTGACCCCAGGCGGCATTGATCTCCGACCATTCGACTTTCTTATCTTTAAGTCGGCCTAATCTTAATCCGTTGATAGTGCCAAAGTAACCGTCATGTCCAATACAAAATACATCGTTATAAACGTTGATTTTTTGTAATCTCTGTAGTTGAGAAGAATGCTCATCTAGAAGAGAGTCTACTCGATTTCGTTCTTTCATGGCCGCTTCTAACTTGATCATACAATCATTCTGTTCATGATAAAACTCTGTTTCTTGTTCAGCAAGATCTCGTGATTCTTCCAGTAATATAGCCAGTTCTTTCTCGGCTGCTAATCGCTCTTGTTCAGCCTTTTTCAACTCATCCAAGCTCTTATGATTCTGTGACTCCAACTGCTCAATTTCCTGGCGCAGTTCTTCGAATTCTTCCGTCCCTGTTCCCGGCTGATCTTTCAACATATTCAAGAACCCAATATATGTGTCTCGTTCTTTGCAAAATTCTTCATATTTAGGTCCTAACTCTTCTTTGATCAGATCAGCACACTCGGAACAAATCGGATAATCAATATCACTCGTAGCAGACAATGCTTGAAACAGATTTTCTGCTGTTTTTATGCTATTAGAGAAGTCTGTAGTGTCTAATGTTACTTCTTTCTGATCTTCCCTTGTGGTACCGCCCTTCCTGACCAGTGACTCGCTTAATAATATAAAGGAATCACTCGAGGATGGAGTCAATAATGCAGATCCATTCATAAAAGTGTTGGCTTGCACTCTGTTTGCGCGTAGCATCTTTCTGCTATTCCAATCGCCGTTGATCACTGTGCGAATACTATCTGTAGACGAAGCACCATTGGTTCCATTTACCAATAGTCCAAGTTGCGCTGATGAGTAATCTACCAAAGTCTCATGAAGTACCAATGGCATACGACACCTTTGGCACTGCATTATGCTGGCAAAACTATCTATATACTGTAGAAAGGATGAAGCCAAGGAAGCCTGATAGAGCTCTACTTAAAGGTCCCAATACCGAAACGGGAAATAGTAGTCACTACAGCAACCAAGATTATGTCACTCTATATAATGGCTCAATTGGAACTATTTTACATTACTTTCTCTCCAAATTAGCAATATTACTATTTCCAAGCAATATCATTTTGTGAGCTTATTTATTCGCGTTTAGCATGTTCGCGTTTAGACTGTTCGTCCGTACAGACGCGACTTTATCCTAACCCTAACTTCCAAAGATTATAAATACAGCCAAACTCCCCACGAAATTCTTCTTTCCTCCAAGACATATAGGTGCGGAGTTGAGGTCTTACCCCTCCACCCCGGCTGGTCGAGCCACTGGGACTCTTTTTCTGTGAGGAGTGTAGTGATCCTATACAAATCATTTGAAACTGTTCAAAGTCCTCTGTTGTGCTTGAGTTTATTTCGCTGTTTGGTCCACCCACTTTAGCATGGGTCTAATGATAGTACTTTTGTGAATGTTCTCAGCTATCCTCGTATTCCTTTCCCTAGGGTTTGGAGAAAAACATTCGATGCTTATTTGTCTTCTCCTTCTTTCCTAAGGATTCTTCTTAGAAGTTTTCGAGGGAAGGAAGGCATTTTTTTTCCATCTCCGATGGTCACGTGACCTATATTTGTATAGATCTCTCTACTCTCATGTAATTCTTCTTAAACACACTTAACATGATCTTAATAATTTAGTATATGTATAATTATTCCATATTTTCTATTTTTTATAATCTTAAATATGCAGTTGTTGAATTATCGTTCTCTATTATATTTTGCCTTTCTCGAATATGAAATCAAGTTCCGACAAAAACTTCCGCTTCTTGTACATCATCTGCCACCCAAAAAATGATCACCAGGTTTCTACGAAATGCGGTCCAAACATCGAGTAGACCTAGTATTAGACTATTTAGACAGTATAGTATCGTATCAAGCAACAGGATTTTGAAATCAATTGTTCCTCGGTGCCTCGGCTGCGGATCAGCTTTCCATTCTGTAGATGCACATCTTCCAGGTTACAAGCCACCAGAGGATTCAACCAGTGAAAAGCCCAAAATATCATTTAAAGCAGCTAAAAACGAGTCCATAGATAAGCTTTTTGAAAGTTTGCCTGAAGAAAAAAGAGTCTTCCTGGCTCAGGAAGCTGTAACAACTGGATCACCAGGCTATGTTTCAGAAGGTGTCGAATGGACCACTTCGAAAGGCCTACAAATCGAAAAATCACAAGCTGATCATAATGCGAAGCAAAGAGAGTTGACTAGAAAACATCTTTGTACCAGATGTAAAGATATTAGAGGCGGCAAGACACCAGAGATTCGCCAGCCGTACAGTAACTATGCTGATCTGGTGAAAGATATACCAAAGACAGCTACTATTGTCAATGTCATAGATGCTCTAGATTTTCCAATGACTTTAGACACTCATTTGATAAACTCTAATGCTAAAGGTCGCATGCTCTGGGTTGTTAATCGAGTCGATTTGATAGACAGAAATAAGTACCACTCAACAGAACGAGTATTGCCATATATCCGAGATTCATTGGCTGAGCTTATTGGTGCTGATCCAGAAAGAGTATTTGCAGTCAGTTCTAAGCTTGACTGGAATATCAACACACTTTATAGCATGTTAGGTGGTGAGAACTATCTAATAGGCTATACTAATAGCGGAAAAACTAATCTTGCACTGAAGCTTGCTTCGAAATTTGGAACTGCTCACAGCAAACCAGAAGGATTAATGCATGCTGCAACTAATAGTATGCCATGGGCTACACAAGCGCCGTCGATCTATGAGTTACTTGCCAAGAAGGTCGTAGTTGATATGCCTTCTATCCCTGAACCTCATCCGAATATCTATGACGCTCTGATACCTAGTGAAATTCGAAAAATTTCACAAGGACATCTTTTATTCAAAGATCCCAAGTCTTACAATGTTAAAAGGGTTGTTGCTAGTAAAAGAGACCAAGTCATTAGCATTGGTGGTATTATCGCATTGAAGCCTGAAAACGCAAAAGTGGGTCCTCAGCTTCACACAGTAGTATGGGGAATATTCAGAGATACTCTCAGTAAAGTAAGGGTTTTCAAATCTCTGGACAAAATTCTTTACATTGTTAAATCTGAGGATAAAGTCCACAGAGGATGGTCATTTGCCCGAGCTGAAAATGCCGATTCACTTCTGGAAAATTCAACCACAATGACTTTTAAACAAGAAGGTTTATCATTAGCAGTTCGTGGACTAGGAATAATTCATTTGCATGTTTCTGGGAAAATCCCGGAAGAAGGAGTGAAAATAACCATCTATCATGTTGATGGAGTGAAGATCCAACGAAGACCGAATATTATACGGTATCTGAGAAACATTCCAGAAGGAGAAAGAGAGCAACAAGACGACTTTTGATTCTCTATGTAAATATATTAGTTTCTATTATTATGGTGATACCTGTGTAAATATATACTATTTCGAATAATGGAGACAAGATCTGATAAATTAAAGTTTTTCCGGTTAAAGGGGTCCACTTCCTTATAGGGTAATTCTACATAGATTGTATTTTTCCGAAATTACTACTTCAGGGTAACCTTCAAACCCAGATTCTAAAGGCAATGTACAAATCTACTTTAGCAACATAACAACCACTACTGTTAATTAATCATGTCCATTAAACTAGGGTTAATTGGAACGGGTGTAAGTTTTGTTGCTCAATGCAAACCAATATTTCTCTTCTCAATTCTAACTTTAGATATTCGCCAAGGATGCTCATTATCCAGCTATTGAATCAACTGACGGCCTGGAAATCGTCGGCGTATTCAACCGAACAAAGTCCAAGGCCGAGAATTTTGTTGAAGAAGTCGGTTTAAAATCTGCCAAAGTTTTCGATTCATTGGACGCTATTTTCAAAGACAGCAATATCGACGCAATTGATGCACTTTTACCCGCCTCATTCACCCTATCAGTCGTGAAAAAGGCCATTGAAACCAACAAGCCACTATGCTTTGAGAAGCCAATTGCAGCTCATCTTGACGATGCTAAGGAAATTGTCAAGCTCACAGATTCCAGTGATATCCCTATCATGGTTTTGGAGAACTTTCTCTATCATAACAGCTTGACTACGTTGCTAGAACACCTTCCATCTATTGGCAAGGTTGTCACTTTCAATTACCACTATTCAGGGCCTTTTTCACCTTCAAAGTATCACAATACTCCATGGAGAGCCAAACCTGAACATGTTGGTGGTTATTTGAGTGACGGAGGTGTTCATCAGCTGGCTATACTGACTGGACTCTTGGGTGAGGTAGAATCTGTTTCTGCGCGAACCACTCAACTGCAAGATATATCTGGAGATGTTGACACTCTAAATTGCCTTTTGAACTTGAAGAGCGGTGTCTTTGGCACATTCTTGTACGGTTCTGGTTTTGGTGCAACCGAGAAGATCTGCAGATTCTCAATTCTCGGCACAGAGGGCTCTATTGTATTTGAGCATTATATTGGCGAGTCTGATCCTACGGTTACGGTATATACTGGCAAAGACCAAAGTTCTAAGAAGAAACAAGTGTATACACCTTCCCCGGAAAAAAGCAATGGTGTGGCCGAGGAGTTTGCTAATTTCCGAGATGCGGTGCGAAAGCAGGACAAATCAGTGATAGTAGCCACACCTAGGAAAACATTCCATCATTTTGCAATTATCGTGGCAGCTGTAGAATCAGGCAAAGAAGGAGGCAGGCTGTGTTCTGTGGCTACTATTTAAGATTGTGGGTTTAGGGTTCAGGGCATGTTATTTTGGCAAGACCTATTGTAGTAAAATTAGCCATGTCAAATAAGCTCAGGGGGGAGGTTGAACAGAAAGATACAGACAGAAAAACTTGAAAATTGGAAAAACAAAAAAACAAAAATACACTGAATCTCAGAATAATATGGCCTTATATAAACTATTTCTTAACATGTGAACAATTTGCCTACCCTGATATGTTTTATCTTGCTGTCTATTTTTCCAGATCTTTCTTAGCCAGGGTCCAGCCGGCTTGCTTATTTCCATCTTCCTATTTTTTCCGGAGCTGTGCACAGCCGTACATGATTATTTTTAGCACGCGCAAATGCTAATATCCAAGTCGTTATACAGACTGTATGCTAAATAATTAATTCGCATATCTATATTATAAATCTGTTGCAGAATCCTTCAATTTCGCTTGTCCAGGCCGTTTGCTCTCATTGATATGATGATCATGCCAATCTTCTAGTTCTACTAGCAACCCCCTCACCATAAAACAAAATGACGTCACATGCTCGTTCATCTTGTCAAAACCACCAGGCAAAAAAAATCCCCTTCCGGCACTCTTCAACCTCACTTCACGTTACAGCATTATCTTCGTATCAAAACCCGAAACAAGTTATTTATTATTCTATTCAACGATAAGAGTCCTTATTAATTTATAAAACTAAAGGCAAAAGTGTCCGCAGATTACCAAGAATTTTTTTGGTTGGTTCCTTTGATGACTTTGACATCATCATCCTGCCAGTCTCGTTTTCCCTCTGAGACCAAAATTGAAGCAACGCCATACCGCCACATACCTATGCTTGATAGCACTACGGCTCACGATAACAATACTGATAGAAATATGGAATCTGATTTGCAAGGATATTTCGCACAGAGTGGCTCGACGTCTGCATTATCACCTACCATTAACTCAACAAGTACTTCTGATTACTTGGCGTCACGAGCTTTAAAATCAAGAGGTGGTTTGGTCTCACCTAGCATTCAAATCAGCAGTCCTTCGAAGATTTATTCTGAAAGAATAGCACAAACTATGGAACAGTTTTCCTCCACTATTCCTGGATATCCTTCACGGCCACTAGGAGATAAATCAAGTTATTTAAATAATGTGGGTTCAATAAAGCCCCATCACCAGCATCACCAGCCTCAACAGCTACAGCCACAGTCACCATCACCATCACCATCACCATCGCAATCACATAGATCAAGTTCGGTATCCTCTTCTCCATTACTTAAGAACAGAAGGCGGCCCGTTAAATTGGACTTGACTCTTGATAAGAGCGATTTTGATCATCTTGGTTTCAATACTACTGGCTTGAGAACTCCTGTTAGTGCGAGAAATGCCCAGTTTTCGTATTCACCAGCAGGTATCGTCGTCGGCAATAGACCCGAGGAGAACTTAAACACATCAGCTGATATACCTTTGGATCCTCCTGCTAACGGCAATAGTTCTGGTCACGGATATCATTCCCGGTATAGGTCACCTTCTCTACCTGTAAATGCTCTCATACCCAGTTTGGACATTCCTAAATCCGTGAAAGCTCTAAAACCTGAGGATTTGAAAGTGAAGTTGACATCTAATGAAGGGAATAGTGTTCTTCTAATTGATGTCCGACCTTTTGCCCAGTATAGCTCTAAAAGGTTATACTCTAGCATCCACATTTGCATTCCTTCTACACTTTTGAAGAGAAAGACATACGGTGTCAGTAGATTCACCGAATGTATGATACCTGAACAAAGAGATGCATTGGCTGATCTCAGTCAGTATTCGTCTCTCATATTGTATGATCAAGGTACAAAAGACCTGGCCCTTGGTGGTCCAAATCCCTTATATCACACGCTAGTCAAGTTCAGCAATACCGACGGATTTACTGGCGACTTGTTCTACCTAAGAGGAGGCTTTGAGAGTCTTTCTGAAAATCATGACGATATGATCGATGAAGCTCCTTTGAAGTTCGATTCTGTTTTATCTGTCAATCAATCTCCTAACGGCCGAAAATCTACTTCATCAGCTTCTGATTGTTCTACTGCTTCTCACTGGAGAACTCTTTCCTTGGACAAACCTTTGACTATACCTATTCCCAAGTCAGCCGATCCTATTCTAAGTGGGTTCAGTATCCCTGCTAGTTGCACAGAGGGTGGGCCTGTGGATGCTTTCCATTCCAATATCCAAACATCTCTAGAGAGTTTTGATTTTGACAGCGGTAATGACGATTTCATTGCTGTAAAGATTCCTGATGATATGACTTTCGACGGTATCCAGAATAGCGTTGTTGTACCTGATTGGCTTAAGAAGGCTGTAGATCCTAAAAAGGGTCCACATAGAGTTGCTGAAGAGTTCTACAACATCGAGCTGACAGAAAAGAAACGTTTACAAAGTGTCTTCAGTAGAGAACGAGCATTCACAAAAGACGAGAATAGAGTGATAAGCTCGCCTAGTGACACTCAGTTTAGCATTTCTGCAGGGGTTGAACTCGGTAGTAAAAACCGGTACAATAATATTTGGCCTTTTGACCACAACCGAGTCCATTTAGATGAAACATCTCTGAAAAATGACTACATCAATGCGAGCTACGTCACAGTCAAAAAGAGCCCTGAAAGGTATATTGCTACCCAGGGCCCTTTACCGGGTACTTACCGAGACTTCTGGAAGGTTATATGGGATGAGAGAGTCCCTGTTATTATGATGATGACCGCAGAAGCTGAAGGTGGTCAGATTAAGTGTCATCCTTATTGGCACGATGGTGCTCATGGCGAATTCAACATTACTATGACTAACTCTAAGGACGAATTACTGAAAGTCTTTGGCTCAAGAACAAGTGGTAATAGTGTCACGATTCGTACTCTGGATTTAACTAAACAAAACTCTCAAAAAAAGCATCAAGTGGTTCAAATACAGTACAGTTCTTGGCCAGACTTGGGAGCGCCAACAAGCGCATTGGATCTTTTGGCTTTGAGTAGACTCAAAAAGCATTATTTGAACGAAGCCATTCACACCTCTGACTATCTAGATGAACATCCTTTCACAGTTGTCCACTGTAGCGCAGGTTGTGGACGTACTGGTACGTTCTGCACCATAGACTCGGTTATTGATATTCAAGAGCATTTCAAGGAAAGCCTGGATCCAACCGCAGATATGATTTTCGAAATAGTCCACCGGTTACGACGGCAAAGAATCTCTATGGTTCAGAGCCTTCGTCAGTTTGTGCTCTGTTACGAAGCAATCTTACTCTGGTTTGATTTAAAGCAGTCTGGAGTCGATATGACCGAATCACCCTGATTTATTATTTTTATTATCCTTTATTAATATTATTTATTTTATATTTTTTTTTTGTTATATGGGGATTTGTTAATCCTCTCTTTATACATATATCATTGTCTCTAGGTGCATATAATTATCGTCTAAAATATAGTACATAAACTCTCAACCTATGCATTCTTTGTCAGCTGTTGTATCAATACAATTATTTCTTCCGGTTGTCGAGATATGGCGTCCTTGATCGGTTCTAAAGATGCAGTAGCCAGAATAGATTTTGTCAGACTTAGACAATGCACTGGATCCCTGTGCTTTCGCACACCGATCATTCGTTTTTGATGCATCGTCATTTCTACTTCAAGCTGTGATTCTTCATAAAGCTCTTCATTAGTATAGTAAAGTTGAGAGTCGCTCTTGTTAGGATCTTCCTCTTCGTTAACCTGGTCAACCAAATCGCACCAAATATCAATAAGCAGCTTTAGTTTCGCGATAACAACGTGATCGCATGTCGACATAATAGCTGTCAAACCAAGTCCATTCAGTTTCATGTCTTTTGGATGTCCAATATTGTCGAATTTCCTCAACCAAACGTCAATAAGTTGTTCTCTGGCTTCGTCATCACCTACTAAGCTCCAGAATTGGACAGGATTTTGTATGGCCATTCTGGAGAATAAGTTGAACACTTTTAGAGCACTGAGCACCGAGGATGAGTCACCTAGGACATGGTTTACCAGGATCTTGAATATTCCTGTAGACAATAAAGTCTGTCCGTAGGATTCCAATGGGAAACATTCAGCTATAAGTTCAAGCATTGCGACAGCCGAAGTGAATGCCTCGCTCTTCAACATAGAAAAATACACGGAGATCACCGGAAGAAGTTGCACTGAAACTTCTCGAATGTACTCCTCATTAGGCTGGGCTAGAATTGTGTACTTGTTTATAATCTCAAATTCAGGAATGATATTTTCAGACGGCTCTTGCAGATTCTTATAGAGCAATTCAATTAACGAAAAGCATTCAGGGGAAAGAGATTCGGCATTGTCAAGTAAAGCGTCCCACAATGGCAGGCCATCTTCAAGGATATAAGCATATTCAGGAGATTGAGGATCACACGAAACTCTAATTAAAGGGATTGCAATTGAATGACACACACTCGACTGATCTCCCAGTGCTCTGATCATCGACAACAGCGTTTGTAAAACCAATCCCTTGATATGATGCTTTTCCTGAGAATCATCCCACAGCGGTGGCAGTATCTGTAATACCGAGCTTGAATAAGGTGCAATTTGTCCTTTCAGTTGTTCTATCAGAACATTTATAACCTGTACCACCGATACCTTGCATTCAATCATCTTCAAGCGACCAATCAAAGTAAACAAACCATGGAAAGCAGGATCAATGAAAGGTACAAACGATTCCGGGCTGAACTGATATTCGTCGACGGAATATCTAAGGGATTGTGCAGCCGTTAATAATACGACAATATCAGCGCTCATTGCTCTAGCCGGATTTAAGAAATCGTTCACCA
Source organism: Daia tannicola (assembly GCA_030569095.1). NCBI lineage: Eukaryota > Fungi > Ascomycota > Dipodascomycetes > Dipodascales > Trichomonascaceae > Daia > Daia tannicola. The sequence goes on from JAJMJQ010000012.1 coordinate 42,813, forward strand.
GAGTATCATAGATAGATTTCTTCACATCAAGCTCCAACATATCCAAGCTCACCCATTCACTTATAATAGCACAGATCCGTCTCCGGATGACAGCATTGTCTATAGATTTCATTGCAAGTAGCTGTATCATCAGTTCATTCAAAGAAACACCTTTCTGAGTCAATATTGTGCCGGAATGTTCCAGGGCATGCAATGCACTATCTTGAAGTACAATATCACCTTGCTTTAGAGCATTGTCCACAAAGGACATTATTGGATCTGCCAAATCAAAACAGCCGATCAAAAAACCAAAGAGTCTTGTCGCACATGGTCTTAACTGATACTGCCAACTTTCATGCTCATTTTCCTCGATAAAGAACTCTTCAGGGTCTATTTTCCAGTTTCTCACATCACTTTGAACAATCCTGAAATAATTATTCAAAATTAGTGCGGTCAATCGATTAGTGACTTCAGGAGTGAACAACACTTGTGTAGTTATTCTTGCGCACTCTGCTGCTTCCTGACGATCTTCGTCTGTCCTACTTTTAATGCTGTTAACTCCCTTTCGTTTGATCATCTGCAATACACTAGACAACATAGAAAACCCTTGAATCACAATCTTCGTCCAAGCTACATTCGTCTCGTTCTCATCCTCGTCATCATCTTCATATTCGTTATGATCAACTGCTGCCTCCCTAATATTGAACTTGCCCAAATCACCAGGATCTGTAAGCTGATTGGCCTTGGACTCGATAAGAACAAGGTAAAGATGAAAGACCTGCACGCTCTGGTCCATCAACATGAATGCTACTGGCGCATTTTCCAACAATCGAAGGTAAAACTTGCCTATTCTTTTGATATGCTTGAACAGAAACTCGGACCCATCCGAGTTCTTTTCGAATTCTTGTATAAATATCATGAAATGCTCTTTGATAGTGACAAAAAATTGCTGAGAATCAAGATTTCTATTTGGATATTCAACATCATCGTATATCAGCCGAGTAACTATCTTCAAAGCTTTATAGCCCACCTTCATCTTTGCCAGATCATAATCTTGTGTCCACTGACCTACAAGCGAAATATAAATCTGTGATAGCTTAGGGATCAAAAGTGGCGCATTTTTATATAGTAATGTTCTCACATTGCCATATTTAGCGGTCGCTAAGCTCTTCAAGATTTGATCCAGGATCTCAAAACCGTTGTATAACGCCAACAACTGTTCCTGTGTGTAATTCCTAGTTTCAGAATTGTATTTATCTAGAACACAGGTGTTGAACTGGTCGAAAACATTTTGCCAGTCTTTAGAGAAATCGATTCGAGCGATTTTCCCCATAGCCGCGGCATTCTGAGCATTCAGCTTTCTATTTGGCTCAGTGATACAATCAAAGGCTTTTGCACGTATCATTGCTCTTTCTTCAGGTTGTACAGGATTGGTGCACGTCCGTCGCCAATGGCTATGTATGCTATTCTTTAAGTAGATAACCGCTAGCCATCTCACCTGAAGCGAATAACCTGGGTTCAAATAAATATTTTGCAGAGTGCTATGGAACCAAGGGTTAGAGGCCCATTCGGAAAGCTGCTGTTCATTCAGTTTCCTGAGATTCGCATCTACAGGTGACCCCGCTGATTCCAGCGCTACTATCACCTGTTGTTCTCCTTGATCCATGATTTGGCGGAGGGAAAATTTTGGCTGGGTGAACTGACATGAACATGAATGAACATGATTGAACTTGGATATTAACATGGCCATGAATTTATGGGAATCAGGAGAAAACCATTGACTACAGAAATAATAAATATTTAGACTATTATTATAAATTGAACTATTATCTATGAATTTGACATTTTTATGTCTCTTAGGGTGTTTAATTGGGTTTATTACTTATATGTTACTTATATAGCCGTTATAGGTTAGGCTGTGTTCAACATTACTTATCAGACCCATTATGTAGGCTTAGAGCCAATGAGCTTTAGATTACTAGCAATACTACCATTATACTGAAGATAAATAGAATATATTATAAAGTATATTTATATGGATGAACGATTAGAATATGAAAGCAATTTTTCTCGAAGATAATAGTCAATGATAAGAGTCAATGGTGTAACGGGTAGTGGGCTTAGCATTTATCATATGCTCAGGGGTAATAGTTCATTCAAAACCAGTAACATAACGAATACTCTGTAAATCAGGTTCTTTCCCTGAAATTGCTTTGTCGAGCATTTTCTTATCCTCAGCTTGGCTTTCTTCTCTTTTTTTATTGGCTTTCTTATCTTTATACTTCTTTACCGTATAAGCTGCGAAAATGACCATAGTCAGGAGTAATAGTAATGATAGTAGTAGTAGTAGTAGTAATCGAATAACTTGCAAAAACTCTGAAGAATTGATATCTGAAATATCAAAACCCAGGGTATGGTGTGATCTTCTATATTTATATTTCGTATAATACATAACAATTTATTGCTATGCGATTATATAAGCTTAAAATAGGTGATCGTCGCCAAATTATCCTAATCGGACTGCCGTTAAATAGCTCAGCCCTGAAAAAAGAAAAGAAATCCATCACAGAAATCGAGATTGTGGAGACGAACACATAGTTACCCTCTCGGAGTTACTGGTATCGCAAATCCGATAACTCCTTGTGGTGGCGACAACAGCGTCTCACTTTACAGATTGCAAATATAAAGGTTCTAAGTTTTATAATTATCAACTGACTATTTACAATGAAGATTGCAGTTCTAGGAATTACTGGTGGTTGCTGTAAACAAGCAGTTGTTGAAGCGCTTGCTGAAGGGCATCAAATCACTGCGTTGGCTCGAAACCCGGAAAATATTGATCCTAGTCTCTCGGAAAATCCTAATTTAACCATTATAAAAGGTGATGGTCAAGATTCAAAGGTTATGGCTGAGTTAATTGAGGATAAAGATATCTTGTTGTTTGCATTAGGGGGTAAGCCTTCCTTCACATTGACCGGAGGACTTCAGAATGATAATCCTGAAGTTTGCGGAAATGCAATGAAAGCGGTGAAAGAAGCTTATGGAAAAGTATCTCATCCTCCTAAATGTATTATAGCAGTATCTACTACTGGATTGAATGCCAAACGCGATATTCCCTTTGTTTATATTCCCCTCTATAAGATGCTTCATAGTGCCCATATAGATAAACGTGAGATGGAATCCATATTGGCGACTATAGATGCACCGGAGAAGATTGTTTTGAGGCCTACTTTGCTCTCAGATGGCCCTGTCAACAATGACCTCCGTTACGGGCCAGAAGCAGTTGGATACTTCATTTCAAGGGCCAGTGTCGGGCATTTTATAGCCACCCATTGCTTTGGCGAGCAATGCGACTCTGGTGAGATTCTTTTGGCCAATTAATTTTCATAACTGGCATGGTTTATTTACATGGGGTGTAAATCTCTAACACGGATCTAATCTATAATATTAAAGGGGCCAGGAAACTCGAACAGAATCCGCCAACATCAACAAAGTTCTTCGTCTAATTCTATCCACCTCGTTAAGCCTTCCACTATTCTTCATCTCCCAATCTACCTTACTAAGCCTTCCATCTATGTTCTTCATCTCCTTCCTTCCAATCTCTTTCAACATAGCCCAAGATTTTCTTCACTTCTAGTACAACATCTTTATCACCAGTGTTCTTCGCAAGATTGTCGGAAAGCTTCACAGCAGGATGGCCATTAACAGAATCAATCTTCATGACAATGTTCATAGGCTCAGATTTAGCATAAGGAGGATCCGTGCTTTTGAAATCATTGGTAAAGAAAGTGCCTACTCCAAAAGAAGCTGCCAAGCCATAATCTTCAGCAGCTTTCTTGTACTGAATACACTTTTCAATGTTCAAACTATCACTGTAGATGATTTTTTTAGTCATTGGAGGATATCCCAGTTTCTTGTAATGGTCACCGATTTTCTTTGTATATTCTAAAGGGTCACCAGAATCCTGTCGAACTCCAATAAAATCGTCAGTAAAAGGCTTGACGAACGATTTCAAGAAATTGTCGGTTCCAAAAGTATCAGTCAGTGCAAATCCAGCACCAGCGGCTCCAAAAGTGTCTAACCAAAGCTCCATGGATTTTTGGTTGGCATTTACGTAATCCTGAGTGTAAGCAGCCACACCCATAAACCACTCATGTGCCACAGTTCCGACAGGTTTCAAGTTATATTTCTTTGCGAATTGAACATTAGAAGTACCGGCGACATATTTATTAGAGCCATTGGCAGCTTTGGCAATGCCTCCAATCACGAGATCCTGGGTTTTCTTTGATCGTCGTCGCCGAGTACCAAATTCGGAGAAAAAACATTCTGCTTCAATCAATTGAGTGGCTTTATCAGCGGCAAGCTCAAGCTGTCCATCATAAGACCAATCCTTATCGACGAATTTGAAAAAAGCTTCAGACACAAGAGATAGAAGAGGAATCTCATAATAAATAGTAGTCAGCCATTCACCAGTGACTTCGACTTCCAAATCCTGAGTGTCCTGCTCATATTTGATTTTGATTTCTTTAGAAGGATCAACACGGAATGTCTTTAGGAAATCCAAATATCTCTGAGGCAAAACGGGGGCCTGTTCTTTCAAGAATTGGATTTCGTCGTCGGTATATTTCAAAGTACCCAAATCTAGAGCACGGCCCGTTAGTAACTCAATAGCGAAAGAAAATCACAAAACAATTGTTCTTCGAGCAGACTTACGTTCAATTTGCTTAGTAAGCCAGTCAATAGCCTCAGGCGTGAGTTTCTTGCCTTTGGTTCGATTATGAAGCAAATATCGTACCTCTATTCGGTTAGTATCCTCTCCTGTTGGATATGTTGTTGGTGGTCATTATCTACAATATAATGTACGTACGGACTCCGGATCGGAAGTGATCATATACTGCTGCTTGCATAGTGATTTTATACAAGTCAGTGTCCAAAAAGGACGTGATAATGGGCTCAAACATAGTGGAATCAGCCATTGTTTAATTAATAAAATGCTGCTATAGCTTCACACGATATATGTAAGTTAGAAAGAGTCCGAAGAAGATCTCCGAATTGGATTAGCTAATGATCGTAGGAGTCAACCAACGATTGCACGGCGCTGTTCCGTAGGGGCCATGGTACGGCTGTGCAAAAACATCCGAGAAAAAAGCAAAGAAAAGAAGCGAAAAAAAAAGGTACCGAGACGATTAAATCGGGAGATTAAAACAGCTATGAAGATGACGATCAATATCGTGATGGTTATTTTGTCATTATTATTATTATGATTTTAGGCATTGATTTCTATACACTGAATGCTTAATAATTTTTAGTTTCTATCACAGATTAAACCCGAGGATTAACAATGCTCAATACTGACTCAAACATCGCTTCTAAACTGGCTTCAGGATTCTCGAAAGCAGACTCAAAAGAGGTCACTGTCAACAGTCTATTTTGGGTGGGAATATCGTGAATTTCTGGCTCAAGTGTGTTGGAAATAGCACCATTAGTCTTGGATAATTGTGAGCTTTTGCTGCTGTACAATGCCAGAATACCGGTTTGCAGCTGTTCTTCAGGCAGCTCTGAACTTAATGAAGGGTTAATCAAAAGTTTCTGTTTAGATCCGAATAACAAAGTAGTAATTCTTCCTTTGACATCTACAAAAGAGAATGTAGAAGTGGAACCCGGTATAAGTTTGACTGCGCTAACTGCAGTATGATGACTTTCAATATGAATAGGCAATGGACTAGTCAAAGAGAAGAACAACAGCTTGGATGCCAGTCTGAAATCTCTGGTGAAATAATTGTAAGCGAACAGAATAGTTCCAGTGACAGTGTCGTAATCAATGAGCCTCTTACCATTAGTAGGTGCCTGGATCTCAACAGACCAAAGCTGTCGCATATTCAATAGATCCCATACTAATAACCTTGATTTTGACAAAGCAACAAGATTGTTGCCAATGATCTTCAAGCTTCGAACCCTAGAGCCCAATATTCTTGGTAGAGAGCCTGCGACCTCGAATTTCCTGCCATCAATGACACACAAAGATGTTTCAAATCCTAAGACAATGATACTCATGTCATCAGAAATCGCCACAGCAACAGCAGGCGATGAATTGGCGTGCGTACTCACAACCTTTCTAATATACCATTTAGGCACCGTACCTCCAACTGTCTTTGTCTTGCTAGGACCCCACAATCTGACACTACCGTCTTGTCCAGCACTAAGGAACATTCCATTAGCAGTGGGTATGATATCCATAATGATCTTGTTAGCACCATGAGGAGATGCTACTCTCGTAGACAACACCCAATCGTTTGTGGGTTTATTGTAAGCCCAGAACTTCAAGTTGATCTCAACATCATCTTTGCTTATCAAAGAATCAATGGGAGGATTCTTTCTTCGATCAACAGTAGCCATCCATTGACCATCCAAACTGAAAGCTACACTAGTAATCAAAGGATCTTCAATCAGAGATTCTGATCTCACTTTACCGGTTTGTAAGGTAGATGCCACAGAAATGACTTTATCTTGCTCATCTTTGGAAATGCTGTAGATCTGGATCTGAGACATGGTTTTGGTAGGAAAATATGCTTCTTTGGTCACAGGATGGATATTATATGCACATGTATAATCACCGACTTTTTCAGATATAGTAGCAGGAAGAGAATCACTAAGTTCACGCTTCTTTTTCCTCTTCTTTTGCTGATCTTTATCACTGAATGTCTTGATGAAGTCAGCTTTTACTCCAGAAACTTGCAATCTGCTCTCAAGATCTACAGCTGATAGAACCAAGACTTGCTCGCCCTGTAAAAGCAATGCATAGAACTGAGATGTGGGGTCCACATAGATCTGCCCAATATCACCGTCTAATCGAGGCAAGAACTGAGTATTACCTGTTTCTAATTGCCAGAATACCAGCACTCGTTCTTTGCCGCCTGACAGCAAATAGTCACCACCTAAAGAGAATGCTAACGACTGCACAGCATCCACATGCCATTTCAAAGTTCGAATAACCGCCACTGAATTGGATACATTGTCGTCGCCGCTATCTTCTGGATAGTACAAATCTATAATTCCCACACTGGATCCTGCAGCTATTATACCTTGATCTGATACGGCTAGAGACATGATATTCTTAGACCATTTGATCTGCCTCTGCGAGTTCTCTAAAAGCTCAAAATCAGAGTCCAAAGTTCCTAGAGAAATCTCATCTTGCTTATGAGAAGAACATGCAAATGCATAGTGCTCTAAGTTGTTTGATATAGCGAAGTGTGTTACATGTCTATGCGACGCAACAATCTGTGGTGATACCGAAGAGCCGTTGATATCCACTTTAACGAGCTGTGTCTCACTATTATGGGATTTTGCAAGACATATAATCTGTTCGCTGTCTCTTTTAATTGCCAGGACTCTTAGTATATGCAACTTGACACCTACAGTACGGATATTCTCCAAAGCTGAGTCGATTACAAATAGCTTCTCACCAGACTTGTAAGAAACCCATATTCTTTCATCTTCATCCTCATAGATGTCAGAAACATTTGTAGAATCCAATGCAATACTTTTGATACACTGTTTTGTTGCCAGTTGAAACTTCTTCAAGTTTAATGAAGTAAGAACAATCAAGTGCTTCTGATCTCTGCTGAAAATTGGCCGAACATTGGGAAACTTTCCACCGGTTGTGCCACTCTGTTTCCAAGCGATATTTCCAGAATACGGAATACTAAAAGAAGCTTTACGACCGGGCATATTTCGGTTGTTGGTTGTCTTTTAGAGATCCTGGTAATTGTTGATGGGGAAAAAAATTGGAAAATTGAAAAATTTCAGTGCTTGAAGGTCGTCGAGCATGGCGAGAAAAAAAAAAAAAAAAAAAAAAAAACTCAGTAGGTGCGGCGCTATCACTTCAGGAATTTTTTCCCTTTACTTTCACCTCGAACTTTTCACTCCACTACTTCTTCAAAGGAATCAAAAAAATAAGCAGGGCATAAGCTACAGTATCCACTATGATTATCCCTGTTCGTTGCTTCTCTTGTGGCAAGATTATTGGAGACAAGTGGGAGACTTATTTGTCGTATTTGCAGGATGATAGCATGACCGAAGGAGATGCCCTCGACAAGCTAAAGTTGAAGAGATATTGTTGTCGACGAATGATTGTAAGTAAATGAAAAGATGAGGATTACAAGAATATATATCTGGGTTTTGGAAACTCTAGGGAGCGAGCGGCCGCGTTGATTTGGCTTTATCTAACATCTAGCTCACACACGTTGATCTTATTGAAAAATTCCTAAGATACAACCCTCTTGAAAAGAAGGACATCTAAGTTCAAGCTCTTTGGACCTTGTAAGCTGCCCGAGGATTTTGTTGGTGCAGCTTACAATATGTATATTTAGCATTGGTATCACACATATATTTACATAATTGTGAGCCAAAAGTTTGGCTACGATGAATCAATAGAAAAAGGGTTTTATTTATGACAACAATTTCTAATCGTATTACAGTATTATATATATAGTCACTAGCCCAAAACCAGCTCGTATATGATGATGGAGATGTTGAATGCAATAAGAAATGCTATCTCTGTTAGTAAGCCAAACATCTTTGCCAAACATCTTGAATAAGCGTCATATCTGTATACTTACGTCTTGTGACTGTACGAATAGCCTTTATAAGACTGAATAACTTGTTACTGACGGACTCTTCGCCTGGAACTGCTCCAAAGCCTTGATTATCTGATTCCACTGTCCAACCAACTATAGTTAGTATTACGAGAGACAAGCATGACTAAGCCATGCACAAAACAACAAGCTAAGGGAAAAAGGGAATACTCAGCGTATTCTGCCATATCTACCGTATCAGTCTAATATAATGTACAAAAGCGCACCTTACTGATCTACATACTTCTATTAAGAAACCTTTCTTCATTGAGAATGGCTATCGCGTTCAGAAAAAGAACAATCACTACAATGTTAGTATAAAGAATACAATACAAATATAATAAATCCATTTGCATCCACACTTACCGTAATATAATGTTCCAAACATGCTGTCAAGTTGCCAAGTTTTAGTGTGCTCCTGCTTACCCAGCTCTAAACTACTTGGGAGAGAACCCGCGAAATCTCCCACACAACTTGAGTGGCCGACTTGCTCATACAACACCGGGTGGGTGATAACCTGATTTGATCTCATGTTTATAGTGCATTGCTAGAACTGGATTCCGGTTTTCAAAGTATAACGCACCCAGAATTTCGATACCTGGGCTTTATAATACATCTATTTCATCTGCTATCACAAACATTCTGCCTTGTCTGGGGTTATATTGAAAAAAAATCCCATATCGCTTAGCATGTTAAGGGCGTCAAGGAGGACATCGTTTTTCGCCACGGCGTTTAAACCAGGGTCCACGTTGTTACGGCAGAACCCGTCTCCGCTTGTAAACTTGCGTGTATTGAGGGCTCTACATACTGGCTATCCTGGTGGCTTAACGTCCAGAAGTTTTTCCATTAACTCGTTTCCTAAGATCATGGCTAAGATGATCCGAGTACCAGCAGCTGTAGGTTCTGCAGTAGCAGGTGGAGCAGCCTATGTCAATTATAAAGTTCAAGAGGTGAATAATTATACCACAGAAAAACTAGGACAGGTTTCTGATTGGTTTGGTGGTCTCTTGGACTCTGCCAAAGAGCTACTGTCTTCTGACCCAGGTACGGAACAAGGCTCCTCTTCTTCATCTAGTGACAGTAGTACGAACGATAAAAGCTCATCACAGGATCCAGACGGCGGTCCGTCGACAGAAGAAGTACTTCTTGCTGGTTTGGCAGCAACCATTGCTTCTGATGAGTCTGGTTTCGAAGAATCTTCTGAAGAGCAAATGATGCTTCTCACCAAAAAGATGATCGAAATCAGGGGTATCTTAGCCAATATTGACAGAGGAGACTCTCTACAACTTCCTTCGATTGTAGTAATTGGATCACAAAGTTCTGGTAAATCTTCTGTATTGGAAGCTATTGTGGGCCACGAGTTCTTACCAAAAGGAAACAATATGGTCACCAGAAGACCAATAGAACTCACCTTAATCAACAGCCCAGAATCTGCAGCAGAGTACGGAGAGTTCCCGTCACTAAAGCTGGGCAAAATCACCGACTTTTCCCAAATACAAAAGACCCTGACAGATCTCAATATGGCCGTGACTTTGTCAGATGTTGTCAGCGATGATCCTATCCAACTGAACATCTACTCGCCTAATGTGCCTGATCTAACATTAATCGATCTTCCTGGATATATACAAGTATCGTCTGCTGATCAGCCGGATACTCTGAAACGTCGCATCCAGGAACTCTGCGAGAAGTACATAAAAGCTCCAAATGTCATCCTGGCGATATCAGCTGCTGATGTAGATCTTGCCAATTCAAGTGCATTGCGTGCCAGCAGAAAGGCAGATCCTCATGGTGAGCGAACTATAGGTGTCATTACCAAAATGGACCTTGTAACCCCACAAAGAGCCGTTGAACTACTGAACAACAAAGCATATGCATTACGAATGGGTTATGTCGGTGTGATAACCAAGTCGCCATCGCACACAGGACTTTTCAGAAGAAGTTCTAATGTTACTGATATTGTGGTGGCAAACGAAAGAAGCTATTTTGGACAGCATGCAGATGAGTTTGAAGACTGTATGGTTGGAACTGATCATCTGAAGCGAAAGCTAATGACGGTGCTAGAACGTTCCATGGCTAACAGTCTTAGGCCAACTGCTGACACAATTGCACAAGAACTAGAAGAGGCTACGTATCAGTTCAAAGTCGAGTACAATGACAGAGAACTGACGCCACAAAGTTATCTTGCGGAATCTGTTGATAGTTTCAAACTCGCTTTCAAAGAATTGACTAACAAGCTTGGCAGAGAAGAAGTAAGACGTCTTTTACGTGCTGAAATCGATCAGAAGGTTCTTGATATTTTGGCTCAAAGATACTGGAATAAACCATTGACCGCTAAGGATCCTCAGAAGGTTGGTGGTGGCATTGAATTCGACGAACCTACAGTGACTGCACTGTCTACAGCACCAGCTGATGACATACTATGGCATCGAAAGTTGGATACAGCTACTTCAAGTCTGACAAAACTTGGAATTGGTCGAATCTCTACAAGTCTAGTCATTGATGTGATTAGTAATGAGATGAACCACTTGGTTCAAACCACCAACTTCAGCAACCATCCTTTTGCTAGCAGTGCTATCCAAGATGCTACTAATGATATTCTTGGCTCAAGATTCTATACCACATCAGATCAAGTTGAGAACTGCATTAAACCATACAAATATGAAGTGGAAGTGGAGGACAGAGATTGGGCCAAGGCGCGAGATAACTCGTATAATTTATTGAAGGAGGAGTTGAGACAGTGCGAAGATGCTTATAACTCTTTGAAGAAGACTATAGGAGCAAACAAACTTGGCCAAGTTATGAAGTATGTTGAAGCCACTCGAGCAAGTGCTACAGGTACTGGCTTAATCATCCCTGATGACATTTCATACGGATTTTCTCAGGCTCTTATTCAGAAGGGCCGTGAAGCGATTTTCATTAAGGACAGGGCAGACATCTTAAAGTTGAGAATGGTTGCATTAAAGTCTCGACAGTGCAGATCAAAGGATAACAAGTATTATTGCCCTGAAGTGTTTTTGGAGGTTGTTGCTGATAAGTTGACACAAACAGCTGTCCTGTTTCTTAATGTCGAGTTATTGTCCGCTTTCTACTACAATTTCCCAAGAGAACTTGACCACAAGTTGAGTAGTCTTACCGAAACTGAGGTCGAACTGTTTGCAATGCAGGATCCTAAAATTAAAGAGCATATCGAATGTCAACGTCGAAAAGAGCTGTTGGAACTGGCTCTCACCAAGATCCAAGGAGTTATGGAATTACAACGACGAAGAACTTGAAAAAGAACTAAGGGTTATATTATAAAATGAGTATAAATATTATTATTCAAAAAGGATATTATATTAAAAACTGCCCCTTCATCAATGCACTAAATACTTGGTCGTATTGTTTGGCAACCCATCCGGTTACTGCTGGAAGCTCTGATATTCTATATAAGCTAGCCATACCGAAAATGATTGATCCCCAACGAACAATGCTAGAACCTAGGTTATATTTCTTCGCATAAAGATTAAACCACCTCTTAATACCCCATATCGTATGGTTTACGGTAAAGAACAACAATCCTGTATATCCTATCCAAGAAATGATTGGATATTTGTGAAAACCATCAGCAATGAAATCGAGTGATATTAACGAGCTATCTCCTAATAGTTTATAAGGAAGACCTCGAACTGCACTACTATGAATCAATAGAAATGGTATCAACATATATCCTGACATATGAACTGGGCTGAGTTTAGGAAACTTGCCATAATTCTTCTTACTCAAGTAGGTTCTATGGATTCGCAACACAATTCCACTACCAATATGAGCTAATGCACATCCATAAACCAGCCAAGGCTCTACAAATGCTGTCTGGTATATTTCACGGGTCATTTGAATAGAAATATCCCCGAGTTTTGGTGATATGGCGGGTGCTACAACAACCGACGTAGCATGAAGAGCTAAGAATCCGAGGAACCCATATGATGAATATCGCTGGATCTCCTGAACCCAGCCGAAAAATCTAGGAAATTTGTGTTTATGAGTTTCTAAATTCTTTTTTTCTGCAAGGATAATCTCCTCCTCATTTATAGGCTCTGGATCCACATTGTGAAGGACTTCTTTACTCAGCGGTTCTACCATTGTTGGTGGAGGTAGGCAGAAATCAACTTGCCACTAGATTTCTCGCAATTACAAACATGCTTAGAGAATTGAACGAAGCCACAAGGAAAATTGTACAAAATAAATTATATTAATAAAATACTTAGTTAGAAACTACATACAAAAACATTTTGAGTATTATTGTGACTTAGAAACCACCTCTCAGTCTGAGAACCAAATGAAGGGTGGACTCTTTCTGGATATTATAGTCAGAAAGAGTTCGGCCGTCTTCAAGTTGCTTACCAGCAAAGATAAGTCGCTGCTGGTCAGGAGGAATACCTTCCTTGTCTTGGATCTTAGACTTGACATTGTCAATAGTATCAGAAGATTCAACTTCAAGAGTGATAGTCTTACCGGTCAAAGTTTTGACGAAAATCTGCATACCACCTCTAAGTCTGAGGACTAAATGGAGGGTAGATTCTTTCTGGATGTTGTAGTCGGAAAGAGTTCGACCATCTTCAAGCTGCTTACCAGCAAAGATAAGTCGCTGCTGATCAGGAGGAATACCTTCCTTATCTTGAATCTTGGATTTGACATTGTCAATAGTGTCGGAAGATTCAACTTCAAGAGTGATAGTCTTACCAGTCAAAGTCTTGACGAAAATCTGCATACCACCTCTCAGTCTGAGGACTAAATGGAGGGTAGATTCTTTCTGGATGTTGTAGTCGGAAAGAGTTCGACCATCTTCAAGCTGCTTACCAGCAAAGATAAGTCGCTGCTGATCAGGAGGAATACCTTCCTTATCTTGAATCTTGGATTTGACATTGTCAATAGTATCAGAAGACTCGACTTCAAGAGTAATGGTCTTACCAGTCAAAGTCTTGACGAAAATCTGCATACCACCTCTAAGTCTGAGGACTAAATGGAGAGTGGATTCTTTCTGGATGTTGTAGTCAGAAAGAGTTCGACCGTCTTCGAGCTGCTTACCAGCAAAAATAAGTCGCTGCTGGTCAGGAGGAATACCTTCCTTGTCTTGGATCTTGGATTTGACGTTATCGATAGTATCGGAAGACTCGACTTCAAGAGTAATAGTCTTACCGGTGAGAGTTTTGACGAAAATCTGCATTGTTTGCGTGAGTGTGTTTAAATTCGCTTTAGTATAAATAGGAAAACTGTTGTCTTCTTTATGCTGTTGTTAGAAGAAAGAAAAAGAATCCTCCAAATGGCGGGAAGTATGTGAGCTATTTATACTCCCACCCGGTGGGGGGTTGGCGGCATGCACGGATTTTGCCACATTTGCTCTGTGGTGAATTCCACCACGCCATGTCAGGCGCTTTCCCCTCACTGCAGCGATGGCCTGATTTCTGCAGTAAGAAAGAAGAGAACAGGGAAACAAATGCTAGAAATGAAATCAATAGCCATTGCTGACTTCAATTGAACTAAGTTTATTCATTTGCCTTTGAAAATGTTTTGCCAAATCATGCCCTGAAAGTTTTTTTTTTTGTGATGAAAAATTCTAGAACATCCGAGAGGAGTCTTACTATAAAGGGTAGAAGCGGCTGTGCATCGCTGCATGTTTATCAGCGGACAAGGTATGAGCCGCAGCAAATTTTTTTTCTCACCCGTTAACAGCAATGCATAGCGGGTTTTCCCGTAAATAATTATTAATAGCAAATTAGATATTAGAACATGATTAATCAATATACTAAAGAAGTAGGACTGCAAAATAAGTGTATAGTGCCAATTCCTTTATCCGAGTTCCCGTTCCTCCACTCCGGACAAGCGTCGCTTTGTTCTCATGTGACCCAGCCAGTTCGCAGCCACCCCTGTTTTCTTTATCAGACCGGAAGCTTAACCCAGTTCCGGCAGACTGGTCCGTAAACATGCGATAAGGAGGCGGACCGTGCGAAAAGGATAAGGAACGGGTAACAAGAAAAACGAAGCAAGTGTAATCGTCAAGGCGTCTAACGGTCCTGGTGCAGATCTATTTTTTTTGGATCTTCGCTGTACCTCAGATCACCCCCACGCCCTGATTCTCATCCATGATGATCAGTTCTTATTTACTCCATGATGACACATTTTTCTGTTTATGTTCGTTTAACTCTACATACTACTAACCTAGCACCAGAATTTGTACCACCTATAATAAAAAGGCTTGGAAGCAATGTACGCCTTGTCTTCCAGCATTTCCTGACGGAGAAAGTCAAAGTCGAGGTCTCGTCGTCCAGCGTCGAGATCAATGTCATTGATTCTTACAAAACTGCTTCCCTTGAACACTTTCCAGAATATGAATAGGCAGAGGACAACAGGGAAAGCCAGATAAGCCTGGAAAAAGTTGGCAGCATCAGGTTTGCCGCCAATGGGGAAGAGCGCAATCCAGAACTGTGCAACCAATATCAAAACATTGAACCCAAACCCAAACCAGGAGCCAATTTCACCGACCTGCGATTTAAATGGAATTTCATCCAGCGGCCTGTTGAAATACCGGTAGGCTTGTCTGAATCTGATGTGGCATAGACATATAGAACCCCAAGTAAACACCGAAGCCAGACCTGCCAAAGCCATGAGCCACGAGAAGATCTCAGCTTGCTTTGATGAAGCTGCAATAAACGATATCAAACCAAAAACGCCCGCTAGTGCAATTCCTGCTAATGGTCTGCCTGATCGGTCAATATAAGCAAATATCTTAGGCGCCAGCCCTTGAGCCGCCAAAGCTGCAACTGTTCTTGAGCTACCGAAAACAGCAGAATTGCCTACAGACAGCACGGAAATCATCACTACAACGTTCATAATAGACGGAAGAACTTTAATGCCCGCATTTTGCACAGCAATAACAAATGGGCTGGCTGCGATGTCTGTAGATGATTGCCCCAAAAGACGTGGTTCAGAATAAGGAACAATCAGCCCCACAACAGTCAATGACACAATATAAAACAGCGTGATTCTCCAGAAAACCTGCTTTGTAGCTGAAGGCAAGGATCGTCTGGGATTACGAGTCTCAGCTGCTGCTAAACCAATAAGTTCAGTACCTGTGAAGCTGAAAGCTGCCGTAACAAACACAGAACAAACACCTTTAAATCCATGTGCGAATGCTCCAGGATTCGACCAATACTTGCCACCAATATAGCCTGTATTTTCAGGTCCACCCCCACAGCAAATAACGATGCCGCATATGATAAAACCAATAACGGCGACCACCTTGACCAGTGAGAAAACAAACTCTGCCTCACCATATCCTTTAACACCAACAATATTTATAGCCATGATAAGAACATAGAAAATGCTTATCCATGCTACACTATTGATGTCAGACTGCCAGTAGTTAATAGTGATAGAAGCAGCCACTAATTCAACCGGAAGACAAATCAGCCATTGCAATCCATAAGTCCAGCCCATAGCAAATCCCCAAGAAGGATCCAAAAATCTCGTAGAAAACGTAGAAAAGGCTCCAGATACGGGATAGACAACTGCCAGTTCACCTAGTGCCTGCACTGTACAATATACCATACATCCAATGAGAATGAAGCCAATAAGCAGAGCAGCAGGGCCGCCATTCTGTAACGCTTTGCCAGATCCAACAAACAAGCCGGTACCTATTGATCCACCAATTGCAATCATTTGAATATGCCTACTTTTGAGAGCTCTGTTCAGAGGTGAGTTTGCTGTAGCTATAGCAGCTTTTTCCACGGCAGTCATGTTCGTAGTGTCATATCCACTCAAATCAGCTTCCTTAAAAGTGTCCTTGAACTGCTGCCATTTAGAGATTTCTGCATTTTCAAAGTTATCTTGAGCTTTAAAATCGTTCGAAGAACCAGTCGAGTCAGTCTTATTTATTGAGCTGCTCATACTGATATCAGTGAGAATATACTGGCACTTTGAAGATTATGCGCTTTTTATACGATCACAGAATCAAGCACGAAATCACTGAATATGCCGGTGTATGAAAGCGAGAATTAATACACAAGTTTTAAGTATGTCTATGAGGCAATGAGATGACGTGCGAATTAAGGTTTTGCATTAAAACTTGAGAACGGACGGGTCTTTTTTGATAAAACCCTGCGCACAGAGTATGAATTTGGACAGAAAACTAAAATACACAGACCAAGAGGTAGGTTGCATAATTTATAATATATATAAGAATCTTAAAATCTTGTGCATACTAGCACCGTGTTTGCGTGCTGAGTTGCCGAGATTATTTTTGCTCGACAAATGCGGCAGTAGACTCGAGGCAGCGATGGTCATCAGGCACGAGCAACTTTTTGAGACATTCAATAGAAGTTGAATTTTCTAATTTTGTAAATAAAAAAATTAAAATCGACAAAAGCGCAGCCCATCTATTAAAACATATCAAATACACACTAATGGCGTTTTCGATTTTTAGTGGAATTTTCAAAGTTCTGGGGTTCTCGAATATGCTCATCTCATCTCATCTCATCTCCTAGCCCTCGTGAAAAATATGCTCTTACGACCCCGCCGTCACGAGACATCCCATACTTAATTTCAAGAGGCTCCAAAAGAACCTTAATTCCCCTTTTCGGCAACCTCGCCTTGTCCAGAGAAATGCCGAAAATAGTAAAAAATAGTATGAATTGCTCAATGGGGCTTGTAGGCTGAAGGAAGTTTGGGGGGAATCATCCGACCAAAGATAAGAGGAATATAATATAGTTCTTGACTGTATAGGTATCAAATGACATTATCTGAAAAGTTATAATTTCGACCATTTTATTCGAATGAAGGATTGTCAACACTCATAATTATGCTTGGTCTTTATCCAACGACCAATGTCAGTCACTACACGCCTATCTTGCCAGGCTCGAGGGAAGTATGAGACATGATAGGCTGATAGAAATGCGTATATATCGCGAAAACAGCGTCATTTTGCGTGCTTATCGACTTGATAGATGATTCCCTTTCACACATCTAAGCCAGTGAATTATTGGTCCTTTCTGAACAGAAAGATAGTAATGAGTCTGAATTAAAGATTAAGTAACATTAAATACAATGACAAAGATAATAATAATATTCCAGATGAATGCATGGACAAATGTTTCAATGCTGCAGTGAGTCAAAACTCTTCTTCTATAATTTGCAACGGCAGAGATAAACTGAGTCTGCCTTCTCCAGACATTCGACTTCCTGTATAATCAAGAGATTGTCTATAGGTGTGAAAAGTTTGGGTATTCGCTGTTGGTATAGGAGCTGAAGAAGTTAAAGGTTTCTTTGAATTTGAATCTGCAAATTCTGCCGGAGAATCTCTAGAGGGTCCACTAATGCTACCACGAGCAGCTCCAAACGAATTCCGTGGCTTTGATCGTGCAGCATCATTAAGATCCAGAATTCCTGGAGTACCCATTTCTCGGCGTATCCTGTCATAATCTTGCTTGCTCTGTGCAAGCTTGCCATTATCAGATAAGAACCCTACAATGGCCTTTGCCTTTTCTCTAATGGGCCCACCTTGATCTATATTCTTACTATTTACATATCGAAATTGTTCAAGCCCTATAAAAGTCGGCAAATGCCTTTTAATTGATGATGCAAAAACGTCAGAACCTTGGATAAGACAGTATAATATGATGGTCAAGGATTTCAATACATGCCGCCATTTCTTCCCTGTGTCAAAGATTCTTTTCTCTAATACCCCTATTATTTCATAAACATAACGACTAATAATATTAGTAACCAAGTCAAAGTTAAAAGTCAGCACAGTTTCGATACTTCCTCTTGGTTCAACCCCTTGGTGCAACCCCTGAACGCCATAACTCTATACACAGACACAACTTACTCATGATATGTTAATAATGCAATTTCATTTAGTTCACTAGAACTCGGACCCCAAGATTCATTAGAGGTAGCTGGTTGTTAGAATATATAAGAAAAAAAAGAGTATATGTGAACTGTTATGTTGAGTTGGAGCTAAGCTAATACGAGCCGAAATCTGCTCATCATCCAAAGTACAAAATATCAATAAACTATCGCCACCTTAAACATACCATTTCTTACTTGAATTTCCACACTAGAATATCCACTGGTAATGTTTTTCAACGACCTACGGAATTGCTTAGACATGAAACTCAATGCCTGTGTTTACAGCCAATGATTCGATGGTTTAATTTATTTTGATTTGATAGGAATTTTGCAGGAAAAGACAAAAAGAAAATGTAGGGCTAGGTATGTGTGTGTGTGGATGGACCGTTGGTCGGGAGGCACGGAGTTAAACCCATCCGATATCCGAACCTTGGCCAAATCCACTTTAGCATCATCGCTTTAGCATAGCAGTAAAAGGAGCAGTCCATTTCCCTCTCCCTCTTTATCTTCTCGACTTCCAGCCAAGGTCATTTGTCCCTTCGGTCACCTGCTATCTTAGTCTACCTCAGCCAATCATCTTGGCTCACTCACTTCGCTCAGTCTTCACTTACAGCCTACCTCAGCCAATCATCTTGGCTCACTCACTTCGCTCAGTCTTCACTTACAGCCTACCTCAGCCAATCATCTTGGCTCACTCACTTCGCTCAGTCTTCACTTACAGCCTACCTCAGCCAATCATCTTGGCTCACTCACTTCGCTCAGTCTTCACTTACAGCCTACCTCAGCCAATCATCTAGGCTCACTCACTTCGCTCACTCGCTCGTTCTCTATTAGCTTAATTCTATCAATTCTATTGCAACTCTTCTGTAGCCTTTCCAGTATTGTAAGGGTTGGCTCCTACGCTTTCACCGAACAAAGCATCCAATTCCTCCTTAGTCATAGCTCTTGATCTCTTGACGACTGACTCTATAGTCTTCTTCAGATTCTCAATAGATTCATCAGTAATCTGATGGTGGAACACAATTCGTTCTCCTGACAGCTGGATTCCATGTTTAGTAGCCTCTTCTTCAATAAATGCAACATTGATTTTGCTTCTCTCACTGTCAATCACAAAGAAACTGGTGTCCACGGGTAACGCGGGATAAACTCCAAGAGTTTTGAAGTAAGCAGCAGTTTCTTTTACTTTTGCATGAGTCTCCTTCATTGTTGGCCAAACCTTGTCAACTGCAACATTGGCAGCAGCTGTTAAAACCCCAGCCTGTCTAATACCTCCACCAATCTGTTTCTTAAACCATATAGCTTTAGTAATATCCTCTTTGGTTCCAACAAGTACACTACCAATTGGTGCGCCGATTCCTTTACTTAGACAAAGAGATACGGTATCGAAATACTGACAGTATTCTGCCAAGGATACACCAGTAGCAATTGATGCATTCCATAGCCGAGCTCCATCCAAATGCATTCGAATACCATGCTCTCTAGCAAACTCGCTAATGGCTTTAATCTCTGTAATAGGGATAATACTACCGGACAAAGTATTTTCTAAAGCAATAAGCTTTGTCGGCGAAGTATGTATGTTATCGCCAAGTACAACAGTTTTCTTAACATCAGCCAACGTCATGTATACGCCATTGGTAGGTCTGACAGGATAAACCATAGCTTGACTAAGCATGGCCAATCCATTTGCCTCGGCAGTATATATATGTGCTCGGTAATCACATACTACGGAATATGGAGGTTGGTGAAGACTGACTCGGACCCCGAGTTGGTTGGTCATAGTGCCGCTGACCGCAAACATAGCGGCTTCTTTGCCAGTAAGTTCGACCATTTTCTGCTCGAAATCTACAGTTGTAGTATCCTCGGCATAGACGCTATCGCCAAAAGTCGCCTTACTCATAGCCTCCAGCATAGCTGGTGTAGGAGTCGTGAAAGTATCACCTATGGGTTAGACAGATTTCGAGAGACACTAATATCTATGCAACTAAACTTACTTCTGAAATCGTTAGATGAAGTATATGTCATTATATCTAGACTTCCTTAGAAGTGAAATACGAACAAGTCTACAGAAAGATTAAAGATCAAGAGAGTAGATGTCAAGAAGAAAGAAATCCAGATAGAGAGAGAAGTTTTGATCTATTGAATGCCGCACACGCATTGCCGCACATTGCCGCATACGGCAACGGATGAAATTTCACCTCGTGCGGCTCAAAATGGTAGGACGGACTAAAACCAAAAAAGGTACAAAAAGGGAACAAATGCAGCTGAAAACAAGAGTGAAGTTAAGTGTTACACGGAGAGGTTAGTATAATGAAAGTGGTATTGCTTTTATTTGACAGAAATAATACGATGTAAACTTTAATTAGCTTATCTCCGTCGTGTAGAGCTATGGCCGGGTTGTCCGTTGATAACCGAGATAATTGTAGCTGTCTGCCATATTGTTTGAAAACTCATTGCCAGAGTTTTTTGAGGTCAATTGCAATGAACTTATATTGGAACATCAAAGAAAAATATTGAAATAGCATAAACAAGCCATTGCCGTATTTACTCGTTGCTGCAGGTTTCCTGCTTCTTTCTGTCCTCTCTCTGTCCTCTCTGTCCTCTCTGTCTGTCATTTGGGATATCCCAGACTGAGCTGGGCTCCTTCATGTGATGAACGCGCCTACACCACCACCAATATTAGTTGAACAACACAAGCCTTCTCTTCGCGACAACATGCCTGACACACCTAGCAAGACTAGACGTGCTGACTACATGTCGGATGAAGATATTCTCAGGAAACTGCGATCCAGATGTTCAGAGCTTAAAGCCGCAATTAATGACTGGAAGCGCGTTTTTGAGCTCAAACACGCCAGATCCGCGTTGAAAACAGACCTGAAGAAAGACAAAGATGCATATAAATTATACAAAAAGCACAAGATATACAAGAGCAGAGAACATGAGCTTCTTAGCAGGCCTTCTAAAAGGAGGGACAGTCACATAGGTACTGTTGAGCCCCACACTGTTGATATACCTTCAACTCCACAGAAGAACCGTGCCAACAACATGATTCGAACCACCGAGTATGTCGCCAGCAAGTTTACGACACCTACAAAGCGTATTGTTGTTCAACAATTTTCCACACCTACAAGGACAGCCGTGGTTGCGGACATTAATGCATCACCTTCTAAAGATAAGACACCAATTGCTAGCTTACCTGAAGCTGTAGGACCGACACCACAGTTTAACGGACGTGTTCTTGGAATATTTGATTTGAAATCCCCGCGAAGGTTGTTCCCTCATGGTGCAACTGCAGCCAGTGCACACCAGCTTCCATCAAGTCCAGCAGCACAAGCAACCCATGACACTACGCCTATCAGTTCAAGTCCAGAGAGACCTGGTGCTGAAGCTGCTGCTATTTCTGTGCCACAATCATCACCAGTAACTACCCCATTAAAACCCAGGACGCCTACATTCGTAAGAGAAGTACCACAGACTCCATCTTCCGAGACCCCAGGGTATTTCAAAAACAGATCCGTTATTCCTGAATCCGCAGACTCAGAAAGTCCAACAGCACCGCGAAAACTTTCACGAGCACTTTCTTCTTTCATTGCCGACATCCAAAACATGTCCGATTGGAGTAGTGACGATGAAGAGCTGGATGAAGCTTTGGATCTTCAACCACAAGACCTTGATCATTTAGGAGAACAAAGAGAGCCAGACGACGAGATAAACTCGGAAAATGGTCCTAAATATGTCAAGAAGGGTAAAAAACGAACCACAAAACGAGTTGTTATGCGTCCAATAGATTCCTTGGATCCTCCAACTAGGTCCAGTAAGCACCAAGAAAACTTCCGACGTCTTAAACTACACAACAGTGGATATAAAGGTGCAGTCAATCGTCCTCCCTGGAAAAGATGAAGGCAAAAAAATGGCAGCACTTATTTCACATATTATATATTTATTATTCACAATGCATTCGATAACAGTCGAGCCTATTAGTTTCGATGGTGCGGCTTAAATTTATTTCACATATTTCACACCTAAAAATCTTATCTACCCGGCCCCTGATAGTCTAGATTCTATAGAATATCTTTTCAGTGTGTGTCTCACTACAATTGGAATTTCATGGGATTCCTTACAGCCAATAGAAGGAAAAGGAAGAGGGGTGTGAAGGAGCGTCCTCATCCTGACGATGAGTTGTTATACTGGGTTTTTAGGACGAAAAATGTACCTAAGGAAATGCAGGCAAGGAGACAAGAGTTGATGGAGAAACGCACATCCGCCCACCTGAATGACTTTAAAATAACATTAGATCTTTTACCTACAGAAATATTACAAACTATATTTGTGTGGTCACATAATTTCGACTTGCCTGTATGTTCTCGAAAGATATACAGAAAATTAGAAGGAACCGACTTTCTTCGACGCAACATGATCTCAGAGCTTCTGGTGGAGATTAAAAGCCAAAAATCGGATGAAACGACGAGAGAAGGTTCCGAGACAACCGACAGTTCAAATACGGACAACGGATCTAGTTCTGAATCCGGTAGCGACTCCGAATCAGATTCTGATAGTGACTCCGCGTCAGATTCCGATAGTGACTCGGATTCCGATAGCGACTCAGAATCATCTTCGACTGAGCCTGACCAGCGATTAGTAATGCCATCCCCTGACGTTTTGATCCGTAGGTTTGTGACTGTAGACCTGTTGCGCTCTGTTGATGCTGTCTCTAGATTGCCTATAGAAAACCCACAGCACCTACAAGTGCCCTACGAATTGTCAGAAAGACTCAACAAACGAGGTCTCGAGATCGCATTGCATTATATGGACAATAATTTCCGCCTGAAAGATGCTGATGTTATCACTACTGCGGTTGAACTGGGTATGTCGCGGATCCTGATGAAGATAGTCGATTCAAAAGTAGCTGAGCTGCCGTCACTTGCCGAAAACTGGCCAGTATACTTCTGTTTCGATGATTCTTGCATTATAGCAGCTGCAACCAAGAAAGACTACGATTTCATCCGATGGCTGTTCAGAGATAATCTCATGAAACCATTTGGAGAACGTCGAAGCGTTTGGAGATATATCAGCGAAAACAAAGATACAAAACTGCATTCTGCATTAATACGACATGGATGTAACCCCCCTGCTAGCTTCTTGTTCGGAAAAATGTGAAATCGTCGAGAGGGTTGTCTTATTTATTATTTATTGTCATCATTAATAACTACATGGCTCCCCGGAGCAAATAATTCTAATGGCTCAAAAGCTCAAGCATTCCCTGGATTCTCTGGCTTTCTTTGGCCTCTTCTATCTGTTTCTTAAGACGTCCTTGAAGTTGTGCCATGAGAGCTTCCAATACCGGTGATCGCTCTATCAAACCACCATACATGTCTACAAGAGCTCCAATCCAGTCAACCATAATAGGCACACTTCTAGTGTCTTGTGCAGCTTTAATAGCCCACTTTAGTATAGGTTCTAAAGAGTCTTCATCTCGTCCAGATAAACTCACAGCCACTTTACCACGCTTCTTCAGCTCATCCAATATAGTGACAGAAACTTCAGGCGATAACCCATTGGCAAAAGCACCATCCAAGGCATCTCCCCATCTGAAAGCATTGATGTGCTTTTCATAAGTCTTTAACTTTCTTTTCTGTGCCCTTGTAGGCTTGTCGTCAATGATAGCATGTTCAGCCTCACCATGGTACTCTGCTCCTCGAATCATCCTAGCAAAGTTAGCAGACTTTTCCTTTTTGACTCCTTGAGCAACGCGGGGCTCTGTTTTCCTTGTTCTCACGCTCAACAGTCCGCTGGTTAAACCAGTGACAAAATGCTTATGGTTTGGTGAGATACCAGTAGAAAGAACCGCTCCACCATACTTCCAGCCAAAGTTGACAGTCCAACTGGACGGTGAAATGACTTTGACATGTCCGTCTAAGGAACCTGCAAAAATGCTTGCTTCTCGAGAATCGGTAGCTTCAGATTTGGCTAAACAAGTCACGGTCTTTTGGAAATTGGCAATCTCTTTGACTACTCGTCCACTTGTAATATCCCATACTTTGACAGTAGGTCCAGCCGCAGCTACTAAAGTAGTAGAATTCAACGCAAGAACACTTTCAACGGGTGAACCTTGATCGTATTCAGCAATGCACTTGCTTGAGGATGTTCTATAGTCGTAGATTCGAACCATACCATCATAACAACCGGTAGCCACCAGATTATTGGAATTAGATGCATTAGGAATGAAATCGGCTGTTCTGATATAATCGTTATGATCCTTGAACTCAGCTAGAGGTTTCGACGAGGTCAAATCCCATAGTCGAGCAATCTTGTCATCGGATGCCGACAGTAGATTGATACCTCCAGTATTAGAACTACCAAACTTTGTGACATGACAAGGGAATGCACTTGGTTGTAATGTGACCAAAACAGACCTTGAATTGACGTCGAAGACTTGGATCATACCGGTAGCATCACCAGCTACGATCAGCTTACCGTCATCTCTGAATTCACCACTATAAACAGTATCCTTGAACCTGGATATGGTTTTTGTAATTTGTCTGGTTTTAGCTGAAAAAATCTGGATCTTTGTGGAACTTGTTACTGCAAAGTTATAAGGGCTTATAGGGTTGAAATGGATATGGCTGATAGCATTTGATTCCTTGACGATCAGAGGACTCCTGAACCCTCTCCAGTACCGGATTTCCGGGGTTACCTTGTCCGGTAGAACAGGATTCTTAAGAGGCTGTACACGAACACTTGGGGTCGACATTGTTGGTATGAAAATGCAGAGTTCGAAGGTCTTTCCCGTTAGTTTTGTGAACAATTTTTTTCACGTCTAATAATTTTTTTCTGTGCCAAAAAAAAAATGAAAGGCAAATCTAAATGCGTGCGGCTGGAGCACCGAGTTTTGAAAAAACAAAAAAACAAAAAACAAAAACACGTCGAACCGTTTCTCTATGGTGAGCTGTACGACGGGCCAACCCAACATCAGCGTCTATCTTAACACATCAGCAAGTATAGAAGTCTTGTTAAAACAACACAACAGTCACTGCAGTTAAATAAGATTAGTAATGTCAATTAAACCAGGTGAGCAAATATCAGTCTGATAATATCATATTCCTACATCGTCATTAACTTTATAGACCTTAACATCTCTGCTCAGCCAACAACCACTAGAGCTGTAGCTGTGCATCTATCTTATGACCCTAGGTCCGATAGAATTGCATATGCTGCTAATAAATCTATCCACGTGAGATCGGTGGCAAATCCTGAGAAATCTGTACAATATACAAAACATGCAGTTGCAACAACTGTAGCCAAATTCTCTCCTTCTGGCTTTTATGTCGCTTCCGGAGATGTCAATGGCAATGTAAAAGTGTGGGATGTCGTTGGTGAGGATCTCATTACCAAGGGAGAATATCAAGTCATTAGTGGAAAGATTTCTGACATTGCTTGGGATGCTGATAGTCAGAGAATCATTGCTGTTGGTGACGGTAAAGAGAAGTTTGGTCATTGTTTCACAGCGGACTCTGGAAATTCAGTTGGTGAAATCTCTGGACACAGTGAAATTGTGAACGCTGTAGATATCCGTCCGCTTAGACCGTATAGAGCTGCTACTGTTTCTGATGACAAGAGTCTTGTGTTTTATCATGGCCCTCCATTCAGATTCAACAGCTCCGTTAAAGGCAAACACACCAACTTTGTATATGAAGTCAAGTTCTCTCCTGATGGTGAACACTTGGTGACAGTAGGTGCTGATAGAAAGGTGCTTCTTTTTGACGGCAAAACTGGCGAGCTTGTAGAAGAGCTCGAATCGCCTCACGACGGTGGTATCTACGGAATTTCTTGGTCTCCTGATTCCAAGCAGTTTGTCACTGCTAGTGCTGATGCTACTGTTAGACTATGGGATATCGCTTCAAAAAAGGTCACCAAGACATGGAAATTCCCTCGAAAGTTGGACTTCCATCAGGTTGGTGTTGTATTTGCCGGAGCCAAACGTGTAGTTTCATTATCTTTTAACGGAGACCTGAATTATTTCGACGTTGAAAGCACATCGGAGGATCCTGAACGTGTTGTTCGCGGCCACCAAAAGAGTATCACAACTCTTATAAATGAAAATGGCAAAGTTGTCAGCGGTTCTTATGATAGTTCGGTTCTTCAATGGGACCCTTCTTCTGGGTACTCTGCCGAGAGATTGGACGGTCCTTCTGCTCATCAAGGAATGATTGTAGGAATTGTAAAAGGCCAAGATTCTAATCTATGGAGTACTGCATGGGATGACACTTTGAAAAGCATTACTCTGAGTGGTGACAAGTACAGCTTTGCTAGCGATGTGTCTAGTATTGGTGCTCAACCCAATGGCATCAGTTCCAATGCTGACGGATCTTCAATTGCGGTTATCACTGACTCTCATGTTCATTTATTTGACCACTCTGGTAAGTCTGTGGCCAACAAATCTTTGCCGTATTCTTTGAGCTCTGTAGCTGCTTCTCCAAAGTATATTGCAGTAGGTGATAAGACAAGCACTGTACATTTACTGAACGCCAAGACGTTAGAACCCGAGTTTGACTTGCCTGCATTAAGAACTGGCCTTTCTGTCCTTTCTTTCTCACCAACAGACCCTAAATACCTAGCTGCTGGTGATGTGTCAGGCAAAATCACACTCTATGACGTGGAAACCAAAACCGTTGTAACCAATAGATGGGCCTTCCATACAGGCAAGGTGCAAAGTATCCAATGGCATGAGTCTGGTGACTGGGTAGTTAGTGGAGGTGCAGATACAAATATTATCATCTACTCTGTGAAGACACCTAGCAAGAACATCAAGTATCTAGGAGCTCATAAAGATGGTGCCAATGCTGTTGTCTGGAATGGAACCGACAAACTAATTAGTGGAGGAGCTGATGCCACTATAAAGACATGGACAGTAGAATTCCCGAAATAACAACCATAGAAACTCAGATGACGCAGTTTTTTACATCAATATATATTACTCTTAGTTGTTAGGACTCTTTATTTAGATATTCATTAGTTTAGACCTGCTACTTTGAACCATTCACCGAGACAATTCTCCTTTTCCAGGTTACCCCATGGAGTAAACTTTCCTGCTTCACATTTTCTACATTTTGAGCTTTTAGGACAATTCCAATAAGGGGCATGGAAGTAGCCGATATCTCTGAACCAATGGATACGCGACTTGTCTGTTAGTAGAGCCAATGCAACTGAATGAACCGGGGCATCACCCCATCTTTCATAGAAGAATCCTCCTGCACGATCCAAGAACTCGTAGAAATCTTGGTATTTTTTGGATCTGAAGAAGTCGAGACTGCCAATCTCGAAATTACTCCAGAAATGGCAAGTGCTATATCCATTTGCGACTTCATTATGATCAGCTCGAGATTCTTGAGTGAGCCATTGCAATGCATTGTTATCTGCCAGATAATCAGGATGTAGTTCAAAGAACTTTTTAACAGTCGGCCACAGAGTTCTGATGGATTGTGGAGAATCATATAAATTGAGAACAAAACCGTAGTCGAACTCGTTGTCTTCCATATAGGCAAAGACATCATAATCGATGTCACAATAATACTCAGTTTTCGGCTCTACTCGCCAATAATATTTGTATTTTTTCAATGCAGGGTGAGTATAGAAATTACCTGAGTTCCATCGACACATTCTATGGTAAGATTTAAGAGTGGCATATTGTACTTTATCTTGCTGAGCCATCTTACTAGCGAGCATAGCTGCCTTCTTCTTGTCAATGAAATCTGGTTCTAACCAATCCTGTGGTTCAATAAATTCGAAAGAACAGTTACCTCCAGTAGCTAATTTTGTGGCATCTTTGAATTCATCGGTGAATTCTTGATCGTTGAAGAATGTCCATGGATAATTGAACTTGTGATTGAAAGCCGCCTCTATCTGCACCACAGAAGCCACAATCTCATGCTGTTCACTGTTTCTAACAAGAGAAACCAAAGTAGCAGGTACACGCTCGAGCGAATCCATGCGAACAAGGTCCCCTTTCGGCTCATCATACTCTTCATTGAACGGATTAACCAAAGGCGAAAGGTCTAGTTTTTTCACAGGAGGATCTAAAAGAGTTTTAACATCTTTAACCTCATCAGATCCAATCAAATCTTGTAGAGATGACTTGTTCCAATTGTCCACTACATATGTAGACAGTTTTTGGTGATTTACTAATACTATCACAGCTGATACTAATAGTATTACAGCAAATAAATACCTCCTGAGATACCCGTTTCCTAACATTCCTTTGACCTGCAAAGTTGGATTAAATTACAGAGAAAGACTAAGAATTATCTGATATAGGAAAATATATAATTTGGTTCAGTATGTGTGAATTTTATGCAAGGAACCAGGATTGCTTTCGGCGCCAGGGGAATTCGGCGGATGTTCGAGAACGATTACGTCAGGCACCAAACTCAGCTCACTGCCCGAAGCTTAAATTTCCTAAAGCAGATCTGAAACTATAATGGGAAGATCATTTCATTATTTAATATGGAAAGATAAGAAGAAGACATCAGATAGTAAGGAGGAGCTGAAAATTCATAAACTACTATATTCTTAATTTACTATGATGACATATTTGTTTCTGTTATTTTTCAGCGAGTGATATGAAGCATGGTATGAGGTATGATAGAGGTCCGGTTCGTCATATCTTTTCGGGCCCAGATATTTACCCGGCAGTACATCTCGAGGGACCGACCCACTAGAAAAATTTAAGTCACTCTAATATACCACAGTCTTCAATATCAACTTTTAAACGGCCAACAACCATCATCACAATGTTTGGACCTTTTAAAGCATCTATGCCCTCTTTTGGAGGTTTGCTATGGAAAATACCACATACCATGTCAAGGTTCAGAAAGGCGAGACACAGACTGCGAATGAGACTCGTGGACAGAAATATTGAACGAGTCGGTCTAGCACTACGAGAAAACGGAGAAACCTGCAAAATCCTAGAACGTTTAGAACGGGAATTCCCTAAAGAAAGCGAAATGTCGCCTAAAGATAAATATTGGGTTTTCAACAAGACAAGCAAAGGATATAGAAAGGGAGCACATAGACAGCCTAAATGGACCAAGATCAGCAATAGACTTCCTCCTGCTGGATTCTAGGCATATTAGGTTTTAAACGGCAGCTAAGCATATTTAAAGAAGCTGCCTGTTGGGGTGGTGGTTTGTTGCTTCTTTGCTTTTGTAAATATGTATATATCTGATGCATTTATTGATTCATGACACAATCTTTTCTTTAAGACTAGATTAACGTTTTCTAATCTTTTCCCATTTATAAGACACATTTCCCTTCTTGTCTACTACTTTCTTTTTGTCTCCCTTTTTCATCAGTTCTCGTTGTAATTCCATTTCCTGTTGAACATTGAGAAGCTCTTGCTTCCTGTCCAGCCGTCTATCGAGTTCCTTTAGCTTCGACAATCTTTTTCTAGAATCTAATCCGCTAGGAAAAACCAGCTTCTCCCGGTCTTCTAACTGTGACTTCCTGAGTCTGTTCTCTCGTCGATATAATAATGATGCATCTGTGTCGAAAAACTTCTCTGGTTTGAAAGATTTCGCCTCATTTTCGTTGTCTACAAACACGGTATGGTTACCTGATCCTGGGATCATGACTTCCGACTCAAGGTTATCAATCTTCTGCCTTTCAATGCCGCTTAATGTGCGAATATAGCCAGAATCCTGTGTTTTCAATAACTTAACAGCCTCGGCAGTCAACGGCTTGGATCCTGGTCGATCTGCAATTAAAAGGCCCTTAGAGTCGGTTTTTTTATTAACCATACTATGGTGAAATTCATCTGGATTTCTTAATTCTGCCTTATTCTTGAGTATTTTAAGATGGGCCTGTTTCTTATGGAAATCCTGAGCTCTTAGCTGGTAGTCCTTTTTTTTCTCAAGTAGACCCCATTTCCTTCTCTCCAGAGGCTGAGATCTCTCACGATGCTGTTTCTTTGCAATATTGTGTCTTAAAACCATAGTTAAAGTAGTGGTATGGATAGTGAGAGCTAATGATTTGGTTTCCAAATTTTTTTGAAATATTTTTTTGGTGGTGAAGATAAAAGTTTATACGCACGGC
The DNA here is from genome assembly GCA_030569095.1 of Daia tannicola. NCBI lineage: Eukaryota > Fungi > Ascomycota > Dipodascomycetes > Dipodascales > Trichomonascaceae > Daia > Daia tannicola. Next base: position 73,388 of record JAJMJQ010000012.1, read on the forward strand.
TGTGCACAGAAACTAAAATATGCACGGCTGTGCATGGCCGATGAAAGATGCACATAAACACGCTGAAATAGTCTGAACTATTTACTTTTATAGTAAATATACAGAAATTGTGTCTATTAAAAGTAAATTTCCAAATATTACATTTACTAGGTGTGTGTTTGGTTGTTGTCATGTTGATGCTTAGAATTCCATGTCATGCCCTAAATTTCCCAGCTTGAGCCGAGATGTTCTCTCTGCCATATTCATCAACATGGTTGCACCAATAGAACAACTTGCACAGGGTATAGGGACAAATGTTCATGTGGATCCAAATGTACTTGCAGCTCTTGTAGTGTCTATAGTATTGCAAAAACCGGTACTTCTCACTTTAAAGGATGATCACAAAACTCAGTTATCTGACGACATTGGAAGCAAGCTTCAGAACGTTATACGGCATATAGGACTCTCATTATTAGATAGTCCCGAGTACAGAATTGTACAATGTACAATGGAAATGACCTGGGATCAAATTGTTGATCAGTTTGTGGACGAAAAGACCGATTCAATACCGAAAATCGTATTTATAAACTGCATAGACCATGCACCTCCACATATCCAGGCATTACTGCTGAGTGGCATCAATAGAAGAAGAATAACCCGAGGAAATGATCTTGGATATACTTTTCCAAACATGTTTCTTCTTGTTGGAGCTGTGAATGGTGATGGTACGTTGTTAGAGCATCTTAAAGATGGGTTTCTATTGAGCTACGAGATCTCTAAAAGTAGTTTATACTTTTATGACGATTATACTGATGCTGTTAAACCCGAGTTTGCTGCTACCTCTACTACTGCCCCAGCTTCTTCTTCAGCTGCATTGAATTCACAGCCTATTGAAGATCCAGACGAAACTGGATCCGTGATCATAGGTAGTGCTTCAACTGCTTCTCTATCATCTACCAATAAAACCATGACAACATCCGAAACACTGGTAACGATTCGTGCCAGTTTACCCCAGATCATATTCACAGCCGATATTCGCCGATATATGGAAGATATTGTGGTTTTCCTGCGAACACATCGTTTGATAAGAAAAGGGGTATCACCACGGTCTGTGAAAGATTTTGAAAACATAATAAGATCATTATGCGTGCTACACGAATACAAGTTCGCTACCCCGACCTTGGTTGCATTGGCAGCACGTGTTGTTTTCCCTTTAAAGCTGACATTATGCCAGCCCAAACAAGAACCTACAATAACATATGGAGGAGATGTCCATGTAATTAGCCAATGGATGACCAAATGGGATGTCGATCTAGTGATCGATGATGTGCTTTCTAGGGTGCCTCCTCCTATTTAAACTGGACTTTTCCACTCATAAAACCATGCATATAATTTATACAGATTGTCATAACCTTTCCCACAAATAATTCGCAATAAACGCAGGCGAATACTTCCTCTCCAAATCAAACACTTCAACTGTACCTCTACTTGATTGTATAACTGCCCGTTTAGGCTGGCCACTACCTTGAGTATGGCCCTCTAATAATACCCCTAATGATCGGTATATCTTCAACTTGAGTATCGTAGCATCATCAACCATATCGACAGCATCATCCACAACATCCTGATTTTCCAGGTGCATTAATTCAACCTCAAGTTGTTCTATTGTAGCTAGGCTGCTAGCATTTGATTCCTCAAGTTCATTTATAGCTTTTGCCAGACTGTATTTCTCCTTTTCGAGGTCATTTAACCTTGTAGATGCATCACTATTCTGCACTTCAAATTCAACATCCTTTAATTTCTTCTCTGTCTTTGCTAACTCACGACTTAATTGTCTTAAGTTATCCTGTGACGAATTCACAGCGGCTTGTTTACGTTCTTTTAGGGTCAATAGCTTCTCTTGAATGCTGTCAAATTTATCCAGATCTTCTTGTACTTCGAAATTATCGAGAGTGAATCTGATTAAAGGAAGATAATCTGCCTCATCATCCATTATATAAATGCAATTAATATGTCTTGATTTTGATCTTGTGGGACATACAAAATAGAGAGTGTGATGATCAGTGCGCAGCGCGTTTGAATCGAAATCAAAAGGAAATCGAATCGCGGATCGCCAAACTACAGCCGCACTCTCACACTCGCTCACACTCACACACACCACTGAGATTCTAGAAGATGCCTAAATTTTCGTCAGCATAGGATAACAGAAACACCTGATTTTTAACATCAACTCCTGTATTTTTAAACAATATATATTTTGCATAATGAGCAGTCCTAACGAATCAGCAGCTGCTGACGTAAAAAGTGCCGCTGATATCAACCTCGTTCCTGCATGGATGTTAGCACCTTATGAAGAGAAAGAAGTAAGGGCTACATTACAAGAAAATGCCAACAAAGAATGCGCTAAAGAATTCTACCAATTTGGAGACTGTTCCAGAAAACATCAGCTATTATTCTCCTGGAAATGTGCCGAGCAGAAAGAAGCTATGGTGCGTTGTGTTGAGAAATGGGGCAGTGATCAAGCATTTGCTGCAGAGAGACAAAAGTATATCCAAGTAAAGGAAGCCAGAATTCAAGCAGAAAGAGACGAAATAATTAGACAGATTGCCGCCGAGGAGCTGGCCATGAAAAAATCAGAGGCTCAGATCCAAGCCCAAGAACAGTCCAAGAAGCGATCTTTGTGGTAATTCTAAAAATACTAGGCGCAGTAATTGTACATATTAAAACATCTTATCTCAAAGTCATCTCAGTTATCTTAAAGTCGGCTGACATTAAATCGACATGTATGTTTCAAAAGCGGATTTCACCCTGACCCTAATACTTACACCTTAATGTGTTGCGTCATATAGTTTTAGCCATAATCTTCACCTACTTGACTTATCTCTGAGAATAAGGTTCCGAGAATCGTGAAATAAGCTGTAACGACGAGTGAACAAGCAAACACTATTGACATATCACTTTGTGACTCTTCATCTGTGGAATATCTCTCGTAATGCAATTGTGGACGGACTTAACGGAATTAACAGGTATCCCAACTACAGGCTACCCCTGCATGTCCTCCCTCATTTAGCGTAGAACCTGCAGCGAACAAGGGGCTCAGCACAAGTATTCCTAAATATCTGATTATCGATGTTTCTTACTTATTCTTTCTTTTTTCCTCTTTGTTTCTGTATGATTTTCCACAATTACTTTGTTAAGCTCTGCCTCAACCACGATCTTAGCAACAAAGGATTTCGCCAAGATTGATCAACATTGCTGGCAGTGCTAGCAACCAACGTTGCGGCGATGCTCAGCGCGTGCTAGCTTGTGATAAACTGGGCAACACAACGGGCAATGATATCGCCCACTTGCTTGATTGAGCACATGATTTATTGGTGCCTTTCTATTTAGAGTTTTGCCATCGCCTCGCCTCGCCTCGCACCCCATTACTATTGTTGCTACTTGTGGGGTACACCTCATCTCTGGTATAAAACCCAGCCCCGGCCTTGTTTGCAGCATCTCTTCTACTATAACCAATTGACCGATATTTTATACTACAAAACATGTCTGAAGTCATTTCCAAAGCCAACCAAACCGTTTTCGGTAAATCCTCTGATCCTGCTGTCACCAGCACAGCAACCAAGAACATTGATTCTTCTATACCTAGGACTGTGCTTGAAAATAATTTTAAATCAGAATCAATTGAGAGCAAGCCTTCTACTGAAAACAGTAATAGTTCCAATACTGGTGGGGGCCTAGCTTCGTATCTATTCGGTTCTAGCCAACCTGAGAAATCTGTCGCTGAAGAATCCGCCGTTGATGATGATGCTCCTCACACTACTTTGCCATATAACACAGACATTAGGAAAGGACCCATAGTTACTTACAAGACGACTAGACAGCTCAGTATTACCAGAGACAGACCTAGTGAAACCGAGGAGCTAGTTAACTATGTAGCAGACAACCTAAGCTCTGGTAATGGCAGTCTACCTAGTTTAAAAAACTCCGAGAAACCTCAAGATCTAGGTAGCAATGTTTCTAGAGGTCACCCCGATATTGAAACGGCCCTACCAGGCACACAGACAAGCAGCGCTCCAGAGACAGAGACAGCACCTACTTCATCACCAGGTAGGAGGAGGTCTAGCGGGTTTCTAGGCAGTCTTCTTGGTAACAGATCCAAGACTACTTCTGATCAGAACACTGTAGACTCAAAATCAACATCTGCTGTCCCTGTTACTGAGACCACAGGAGCCAGAGCTGGGGTCAGAGCTGCTGTTCCCGGAGAAAGCTTGAGTTCTAATCAAAATCAGAAATCTCATGATGCGGGCAGCAACATATCCTCCAACAAAACCTCAAAGGATTCGTATCGCTCGTCTTCAGGAAAGATTTCCAAGGGTACTAACGGTGGAAATACAGTGGATAATGACATTTCCGCAGCGAACGAAGGCCACGATAACCCAAGTCCTATTAAACAGATTAAGAAAGTTTTTAAGAAGAACAAGGGCAGTTCTGATCTTGACAATTCTGTGGATGCTCAAGGTGATAGCAACGCTTCTAATATTGCTTCTGGTAAGAAGGAGGGTTTCAGTGGAGCCTCCAATAATCAGAACTCTGATCTTCAAAGTTCTACTCCTGGCGACACCGGCTCAAATCATCTTGACAGCGCAGATGTAGCCAAAACCTCTGGAAACAATGCTACCTCAAACGAGGGTGACAGCGGTGCGTCTGCAGCTGGACCAGCTGCAATAGCAACCGCTGGACTGGGTTACATATATTCCAAGATTACAGGAGAAACGGCAGATTCAGATAGTACAGACAAACAAGTCGGTTCAAACGCTTCTAAGATCAGCGATGAGGAATACAAGCTTGATCCTAGTCAGAACAACAATAGCCATGCTTCCGACGCAACTGCCATCACCAACACCGAAGGAGGTACTGATCAACCTACTATTGTTCAGACCGCAAAAGATGGTGGGAAAAAAACCCTTGATTCTGTCAAACCGGCTCTTGATAAGATTGCTAGCTAAATATCACTGAAGCCGATGCTAAGAATGTCGGCTAATGTGCAGTACTAAAGCACCTAGCAACCATTAATGCGGAATATTTTGAATTGAAACTATCCGCAACATTGTTATTTATTCGTATAGTAAATAGTTTTTTGGGCTACTTAATATATTTCTGGTTTTGGATATATATGTGAGACGATTTTGCTTGTATATCAAGAGGGAGAGCGCGGATCAGGGGAAACATTACCCGGCCGTGAGCCGCACCGCGAGGCTGCGTTTATCCACCTGCCAGCCAATTCCATGCGATCCTGCACTAAACCAAGCAATAACCTGCAACTTTGCAACAGCCATTTACTAACGGGAGCCATTGAGCTGTGATAAATGGCAATTACTAAGAGAGCAGGAAGGAAAGCGAGAGGCGAGGCTAAAGCTGCTCCACCCCCCAAAAGGGGCGGCGTAAAAAAGGCTACTTTCGATATTGCTAAAAAGAAGGAAGTCGGCGTCTCGGATTTGACTTTGTTGAGCAAAGTAACAGAGGAAGCTATCAATGAAAATTTGCAAAAGAGATTTGAAAATGGTATTATTTATGTAAGTATACTTTATGGGATGAGAATCCCAAAATTGTCATTCCAGAAACTCTCTCTAACCCGGTTTCTCCGCCTTTAGACTTATATTGGCCATGTCTTGATTTCAGTGAATCCTTTCAGGGATCTCGGAATATATACTGAAGAGGTTTTGGAAAGCTATTGTGGAAAAAATAGATTAGAGGTTGCTCCTCATGTTTTTGCTGTGGCTGAAGCAATGTATTATAATATGAAAGCCTACAAGGAAAACCAGTGTGTAATCATCTCCGGTGAAAGTGGTGCTGGTAAAACCGAGGCTGCCAAACGAATCATGCAGTATGTTGCTGCAGTTTCTGGACAAAGTTCTTCAGAGATTCAGAAAATCAAGGATATGGTTCTAGCTACCAATCCTTTGCTTGAATCATTCGGCTGTGCTAAAACTTTGAGGAACGACAATTCTTCAAGACACGGTAAATACTTGGAAATATTGTTCAACCAACAAGCTGAACCTGTGGGTGCCAATATCACCAATTACTTGCTTGAAAAAGCCAGAGTTGTTGGTCAAATCAAAAACGAGCGAAATTTCCACATCTTTTACCAGTTTACTAAAGGAGCCAGTGCGAAGCAGCGTGAGCTATTCGGAATCCAAGGTCCTGAGACGTATGTTTATACTAGTGCTAGTAAGTGTACTGAAGTCTCTAGTATCAATGATACAGCCGATTTTAGCGAGACATTAAAAGCTATGCAAACCATTGGATTACAAGATGCTGAGCAGGATCAGATTTTCAAGCTACTTTCCGCAATTTTATGGATCGGTAACATTGATTTTATACCTGGTGATAATGATGAAGATGCCAAAATCAGAGATAGCTCTGTTACGAACTTTGTTGCGTATCTTTTAGATGTCGACGCAGCTGCCTTGGATAAGGCTCTCACCATTAGAGTGGTGGAGACCTTCCGAAGCGGCGGTGGACGTCGTGGCTCCGTCTATGAAAGTCCAAACAATTGTGTACAAGCTCGTGCTGTAAGAGATGCGTTGGCTAAATCCATCTACAATGGACTTTTTGATTGGATTGTTGATCGAGTCAACACTGCATTGAAAGGTGCAGCACATCAGACTGGTGGATATTCCAACTCAGTTGGTATCTTGGATATTTACGGGTTTGAAATTTTCGAGAACAATAGTTTTGAACAGATTTGTATTAACTACGTGAACGAGAAGTTACAACAAATTTTTATCCAGTTGACTTTGAAGACTGAACAGGAAGAATATGTCAGAGAACAAATCGAATGGACTCCAATTGACTACTTCAATAATAAGATTGTATGCGATTTGATCGAAGAGCGAAGACCCCCTGGACTATTCTCCGTTCTGAATGATGCCTGTGCGACTGCACACGCCGATTCTGATGCTGCAGATCAGAATTTTTCAATGAAAATTAGCATGCTCACTTCCAACAAGCATTTTGAGCAGAGACAGAACAAATTCTTGATTAAGCACTATGCTGGAGATGTACTCTATGATATCCATGGTATGACAGATAAGAATAAGGATAAGATATCTCGTGATCTTACTGATTTGCTGGCAGGAACGAGCAACCAGTTCCTCAAAAGTATAACCGCAAGTCCTGAAATTGCTGAGGCTCAAGCTTCTGGTGGAAGACGACCACGACAAACCACAGCATCAGACAAAATCAAGCTATCTGCCAACGCTCTTACTGAAACCTTGTCAAAGTGCCAACCTTCCTACATCCGTACCATTAAGCCTAACCAGAACAGGTCTCCAACAGAGTACGACACTAAAGCAGTCCTCCATCAAGTTAAATATCTAGGTCTGAAGGAGAATGTACGAATCAGACGAGCTGGTTTTGCATACCGTCAAACCTTTGAAAAATTCGCCGAGAGATTTTACTTACTTTCCGGAAAGACTTCATATGCGGGAGATTATATTTGGCAAGGTGACCACAAGACTGCTACTGTTCAAATTCTTAAGGATACAGGAATCCCTCGAAGGGAGTATCAACTTGGTGTAACCAAAGTGTTTATCAAAACTCCAGAAACATTATTTGCTTTAGAACACATGCGGGATATGTATTGGCATAATATGGCTGCTAGGATCCAACGAGCTTGGAGACGATATGTCAGGTACAAGGCTGAACAGGCTACAAAGATACAACGAGCTTGGAGAGAATACAAAGGTGGTAGAAAGTATCTTCAATTACGAGACAAGAGTCAAAATCTGCTTGGTGGTAGAAAAGAGCGTCGGCGATTCAGTTTGTTGGGCTATCGAAAGTTCCTTGGAGACTATCTGGCTTGTAATGTGAGCAACTCATTTGGAGGCTTCTTAGCCAGGTCCAGTGGAATAACTGATTACGTTTTATTTTCTGCTAGAGGACAAATGTTACATGCGAAATTTGGACGATCAAGTCAACGAGTAGACAGAATATTCGTGATGACCTCTGCTACTGTTTTAAGTGGCAGTGCTGCCTCATTCCCACCAGCCAAGACATTCTATATCATTACAGAGCAGTTGGTAAACAACAAGCTTTCATATGCCGTTGAGCGAACCATTTCAGTTTCGGCTATTAAACAAATATCCATGTCTTCTTTGAGAGATGATTGGTTTTCATTCTCATTAACTACTGGGTCTCAAGAGCCTGAACCTTTGATGTGGTGCGTTTTCAAGACTGAGTTGGCAGCTCTATTGGGCAGCGTGTCTGTGCATATCGCTGCCACTATACAGTATAACAAGAAACCTGGAAAACCATCTACAGTCAAGTTCCAGAAAGATAATACTGTGTCCAAGGATGACTTTTACAAGTCCAGCACGGTTCATGTTCCTGCTGGCTTGCCCGGTAGTTCGGCTATTGAACCGGTGCCTAAACCAAAGGCTTCCGTTGCTAAACCGAGGACCAATACCGCAACTGCCAAACCTGCTAAACGAGTAGCCAGAGGACCTGCTACCGTATCTGTTCCAGAAATATCACGAATTTCAAGGCCTACCCCTGTGTCTACGCCTACTCCTAATGGCGTGAGCAATGGTGGAATCGCAGCAACGGCCGCTGCTACTGCAGCCATGGCGAAACTAAGTTTGAATAATGGTCAGGCAAGTACTGCAAAATCTGCTCCTGTGAAGCAAACCACTTCACGAAGTGCACCACCACCGCCTCCTCCTGCTCCAGTTTCTACACCAACTGCTCAGCCCATGGCAAAGGCTCTGTATGACTTCACGGCTGGCTCTGCGGAACAGCTCTCTTTGACGGCAGGTGAAATCATAATTGTGGTTGAAGCAGAGGTGAACGGAAGCGGCTGGTTTTTGGCAAAGAGACAGGATGGATCTGTAGAAGGCTGGGCTCCTGTTGCCTATGTGCAAGAGTACATCGCTCCAGTTACGTCCTCAGCAAAGAAGGCACCTCCAGCCCCCCCTAAAAGAAAGCCAAAACCTGCGCCTGCGCCTGCGCCTGCGCCTCCAACTAGTGGGTCAACAGCAAATTCAGGTGGTGGCGGATTGGCTTTAGATCTTGCTAGTGCCTTGAAGAAGAGAGAAGAGGAAACTAATGCGTTTGCTGGTAACCTAGCTGAAGCTCTTAAAAAGAATGCGAGCGCACACAGATCCGACGATGAGCCTGAAGATGATGGATGGTAGACCTACCTTATAGACTAGATAACCTTAAATGAATTGAATTCTTTATTTTTAGCAGAAACATGCACATTTCCAAATGTTGGTGATGGTGCTCGTGATTCCGCTCTCTGCTGCTGAATTTAGTATATCCCAAGTTTTCTCGGCCAAAATCATAACTTTGAACCATTCGCGCTCCTATGAAGACTTAACAGATGTCGGACAAAAACAGGAATAATGATGGGTCTCTTAAAGGACGAATACAAGAGGTTAGTGAGAAAGGAAATATTGTTTAGTTCTACTCTGAGGCCAGGCCAATTCTAACTATAGGCTACAACATATCTGTTTGATCTCGGTAGATCTATGGGACACCGAGATGAAGCAATTAAAGGTCTGACTTCAACACCAATTGGACTCGGTATACGTTTTTTCAGAGAAAGATTTGGAGAAAAATTGGTTTCCAACATGAAATTGGCATTTACCAGTGTGATTCTAGCCCAACCAGGTGTTTCTGCTGAAATCCAGACTCCAGCTCATCACTTCATTTATCCGAATACTCAGGAGTTAATTCCATTATCAAATGTTAGGCTATCTGATATTCGCGACAAACATCTCATGAAACGTTTAACTCCTTCTAATAGTGAGAATCGTTGTGTTATCAAGTCCCTGGAGTTTGCTATCCTTGCTCTATCGACAGCATGCGGGAAAAAGAAGACAGAGAAGAGGATTATTGTGATCACAGACGGCAGAGGTACACCAGAAAAGATGTCTCCGGAGATTGTTAAAATATTAGTTGATTCTCATATCAACTTGAGTATTCTTGTTTGTGGGGATAAAACTCTTGGTGGTGAAGAACAGACAGAGGATCCGTTTCTAATGGAGAAAAAAGCGAATATCGAAGAATATGAGAGAATATGCAGAATCGCAGGGTACTCGGATGAGGTACAGGCAATGGTTATTGGAGCAGATGTAATTGTTGACAGCTTGACAAAGCCATTAGCAGGTTCTAAGGCTATGAGACAGCTACATAGCGGTATGGAACTTGATATGGGTGATATTGAAGGCTTTGGAATGCTAAGGACTTTTAGATTCAATGTCAATATTTATCCTTGTACAAGGGCTCTGACCCGAACTAGTGCTAAAGATGTTTATATCGACAAAGATGGCATACCTACGGGCATCATGAGAAGCCGTGAATATTATATTCCAAAAACTACAAAAGACGAGGAGGATCAATTGCTTGAACATGATGAAGAGGATCAAAATGATGATGATGAACAGAAGTTCGAGCCTATAGAACCAGACTTGCTGATAGACGGATATTTGTATGGCCGAGAGATCATAACGATAGAGAAGGGAGCGCCGCTTGCTCACCCAGTGCGGTCTGGTTTCGAAATAATTGGCACAGTGAAGCTAGACTATGTTGCTAGATCGACAGAAGATGGTTATTTTTATCTTCCTCGTTGGTTACTTATCTCCAATGTAAACTATGTGACTATAAATCCCCTCTCTATGGGAGAGTCAACAGTAAAGACATTTCTTGCAATGATCTACGCATTACAGGTTGATGGAATGGGATATGTAGCTCGCTTAGCCATTCCATCAAAGGCAAAGGATCCTGAAGGCGCTACCAAAATGGATAAGCCACCTCAAATGGTTCTGTTATGCCCATATGTGCCCAATAAGGAGAATACGTCATGCTTGCTCATGATTGATCTACCATTTGCAGAAGATATACATCCCGCTGATTTCCCTAACTTGGACTTAAGAGCGCTGTTTAGTGCGAGACGCAAGATCCCTTTACCTAATGAACCAAAGAAAGAGTCTGACATTGTCAATGAAGCTGACGAGGCACAAAGTAAAACAGATAAGGCGTTGAGTCTAATGAAACAGGTGGTATCTAAAATGAACCTTATGGAAGCAGATATTGATGACGATGGAAATCCTGCCGAATATGCCAATCCTATCGATATCCTTGACCCTTATGATCACAGAATCAAGCAGTTACTAAAACATCGAGCTCTTCCTCTAACGAGCGACGCAGCCTATACTATTCCGCCAAAACTAAGTGTTCAAACAAAATACCAATACCCACCAGATAATCTACTTCTTAGTGCAAATGAAGAACTAGGAGCTCTGTTTGAACTGCTAGAGATCAAAGAGGTCAAAAAACATTTGAGTGAAGCTGAAAAAAGAAAGGCAGAAGAGGAAGCTGAATCAGACAGGTTCCGAGCCAAAAAGACAAACCTAGATATCTCTAGTCTGTTGGATTAGTTCAATGTTTCAGTGAAATATATCAAATATATAATTTATTTATTTAACAAAGATGTGCTGCTCACGAAACGCCTATGTACGAACACTAGGCTCAACTCTGCCAATGAATTCTTGAAGTTTCAGCAAATCAGTGGCATCCTTGATAGTATCCTGAAGATATTCTTCAGCGGTTAAATCATATTTGGAGGAGTCAGACTCGTGTCGTTCAATATATAATCTGATGGTAGCACCAGAGGAACCAGTACCAGATAATCGAACAACGATTCTTGTTCCACCTTCAAACTTGACAAAGAGACCCTGGTGAGCACTGACAGAGCCATCTAAGTCAGTGTAACTGAAATCGTCGGCTTCGGTAACCTTCAAGTTGCCGACACTGCTGCCAATAAACTTATCACCAGAATCTACCTTCTCCCTCAAGTTGGCAATCACCTTAGCAGCATCTTCAGTAGTGACACCTTCATAATCGTATCTGGTGAAGAACGTTCGTCCATAAATAGACCAAAAGTCTTTTTGGATGGCAGAAATGCTCGCTTTTGTGACGTCCTCTTTACCAATAGAGGCCAAAATGTTCAACCAAGCTACAATGGCCCAAACGCCGTCCTTTTCTCGGATATGGTTAGAACCAGTACCAAAAGATTCCTCTCCACAGATGGACAATTTATTGGAGTCGAACAATGCGCAGAAAAACTTCCAGCCAGTAGGAACCTCGTAAACATTCAAGCCCTGCTTTGCAGCGACTCTATCGATAGCACCAGAAGTAGGCATACTTCTGGCTAGACCGTAGACACCATTCTTTTTGAAATAAGGGATTCGGTGAGCATGGTGAGCAATTATAGCTACACTGTCTCCGGGAGACACAAAAGCGCCAGCACCATAGATCATGTTTCTATCACCGTCCCCGTCAGAAGCAGCACCAAACGGGATCTTACCAGCCTCGACAGCCTCTACCAATGTATGGGCATAAGTCAAATTAGGGTCAGGGTGAAAACCTCCAAAATCAGGCTTAGGTACGGCATTTTGAATCGACGATTCAGGCAAGCCTAATTCATCGATAAAAATGGCCTTACCGTAAGGGCCGGTGATTCCGCACATGGAGTCGAACAACATCTTGAAATCAGGATCTGACTTCAAAAACGATTTGATAAGGTCGAAGTCGAAAATATCTTTCATCATTTGCACATACGCATCAGTAGTGCTGAAAATCTCCACTTCCAAAGACCCATAAGTTTTGGTGCCAATAGTATCAAGATCTACCTGGGGCAAATCTTGATCCAATTTATAAGCAGTCAATTCTTTAGAAATGTCGTAGATCTTGTTGGTGACAGATTCAGGGGCAGGGCCACCATTGGCTAGATTATATTTGATGCCGAAGTCATTGTTGGGGCCACCAGGGTTATGGCTGGCTGTCAAAATGATACCTCCGGTTGCTCCAGAGATTCGGATGACATGACTAGCTGCGGGGGTGGACAACAAACCATTGCGGCCAATCAACAACTTCTTGACACCATTGGCTGCGGAAATTTGGGCGATTTTCTGGATAACAACATCGTTATAGAATCGACCATCTCCTCCAATCACCAGAGTAGCTCCATCACTACCTTCAGGAATGGCTTCCATAATAGATTGGATGAAATTTTCCACATAATGATCTTGCTCGAATATCTTAACTTTCTTTCGAAGGCCGGAGGTACCGGGTTTCTGATCCGAAAAAGGGGTAGTAGTAATAGTAGTAATAGTCATTCTGCTAGAGAGACAATTGAATTGAGCACAAGAAGTTTGTGGTGAAATCACAATGTCGTAAACTAAAAAACAGTTGATGTGAGCAAGTCGAAAGTCAAAAAGCACCCCACGTTACCACCACCACCACGTTTGTAGTTGCAGCCCCTCCCACCTCAAATTCAATAGCGAGATACAATAGGTGAAGAGTTAAGTTTGGTAAAAGGGCGAGTTTGTAGAGATATGGTTGTTATTTCAGTAATCAAACATTATATTACGATTAATAAGCCTTATTTTGATACCCATACTTCCCTTTTTGGCAACGACCAGCTTCCAGTCTTCCTATCTCTCAATTTGTGGAGTTTATCCGGTGATCGCCTAACTAGGTAACCAATTTATCCGAACAATATGATGACAGATACAACCAACAACCAACAACAAACGTCTTTTAATTGAATAATCAAACTATATATCTAACCAGCAATGTTGTAAATGGCTTCAGCAAGATACTTCACGTTGCCAGTGGTCACACCAGAAATAGAAATTCGTCCATCTCTAGTACCGTAGACACTGTATTCTTTAGCAAGTCGGTCAACTTGTTCACCAGTCAAACCAGTGTAGCAGAACATACCGATTTGAGAAGTGATATGAGACCAGTCTCTTTGGGAACCAAGTTCCTCCAGGTTTTTCTTGAGAAGATGTCGCATGCTAATCATTCTGTCAGCCATTTCCTTGACTTCTTGAAGCCATTGAGCCTTCAAGTTAGGGTCAGAAAGAATCTTGGCAACAATTCGGGCACCATGAATAGGAGGATTGGAATACAAAGGTCGGATCAAAATCTTCAGCTGAGATTCGACTCGAGGAACCTCTTCAACAGAGTCAACAACCAATGAGAACGCACCGACTCGTTCACCATAAAGACCCATATTCTTAGCAAATGACTGGCAAAGAGCGATTTCGTGGCCCTGTTCTACGAAATATCGAACGGCATAAGCATCCCTAGCACAGTCACCACTAGCAAAGCCTTGGTAAGCCATGTCAAAGAAGGGGAAATGACCCTTGGCCTTCATAACTTCTGAAATCTTTCTCCACTGCTCAGGAGTAGGATCTACACCAGTAGGATTATGGGCACAAGCGTGCAAAAGGACAGCAGAACCATTGTCGGCAGCGTGCAAATCTTCAAGCAAACCTTCGAAATCCAAAGCAATGTTGACTTTGTCATAATATCGATAGGTCGAAGGAGTCACGCCAGCATCTTTGAACACTGCAGCATGATTAGCCCAGGAAGGAGCAGGCAAAAGAATCTTCTTTGTAGGGAAGAATCGTTGTAAGAAAGCTGCACCGATACGTAATGCACCAGTACCAGAGATGGTCTGTGTGATGATCACCCTCCCGTCCAAAAGAGCAGGTGAATTTTCGCCATAAGCCAACTTGGCGGCTTCTTTGGTAAAGGCAGTTACACCGGTAATACCAGCATATTCCTTGTCCATTTCAGCTTTAACAATGTCTAGTTCCGCGACTTTGACACTAGGCAATACAAAAGGCTTACCATTATCATCTCTATAAGCACCAACACCGAGATTGATTTTATCCTGGTTATTATCCTTCTTAAATGCCTCACTGATTCCAAGAATAGCGTCGGGTGGACCCTGAGGAACTCCAGCCCAGAATGACTTGCATCTAGCACCAAGAACCAATGGCTGTGAAACAACAGGAGTTTGTAGGTTCAAGCGTAAAGCTCGTCTGGCATTGCCAGTAAGCAAAGTTCGGCCCTGTCTAAGCATATTTTTTGCAACAAACAAAATCAGGTGAGATTATAGAAATGTTGGATTTATCAACTGTCAGAAAAACCACACAAATTTGAATTAAAGAGATATGAAATTAAAGCCGTGATCTTTTCGAAAAACAATCACAGTTGTCAATTATCTTGTATCCGTTGAATTAATCCTCAATTCTCGATTCTGTAGAAGTAAACAGTAAGAATGATAGTTGTACGTCGGGTTAACTTTTGCTTTTAACCATATTTAGCCGGTATTAAAAACGAAAGCGGGGTGGGCGCGCCATCGGGTAATGCCGGAATAGGTTTTTTGAGTCATCGGAATTTTTCACAATTCTTTGGAAGAAAGTGTCGGGGAATTTTTTCCTAGGTGAAAAGTCCTCGGTTCGGAAAATCACAAATAGTTTAATTGAAGGCAATTATCCGGAGTGTCAGGTACAGTTGATTTAGTCATCGGCAGAACACGGTCAAACCATGTGCTCGGCCGGAATATAACGGTCAGGGTGAATATGGTAGAATCAATACGGTTTATAATGTTTAATATTAGAATTTATAGGGGTTATAATGGTTAATATTAGAATCGTCTATAATATGTCAATGCTAATTGTGCTAAATCATTCATCATATACAACTTCTCTGTATAGCCTTGCATATACCTCAATTCCATATTCTACAGTTTTTGATTCAAAGGCCTACTTTTATCTTCCATTACTTATCTATTCACCTATTGTTCACCTATTATTCAGGCCTATCATTCCTTACTTCTCTCTCTCTCTCTCTCTCTCTCTATTCTTTCCATATTCATGGTACGGCTGAAATTATTTTTCGGTGTTGGCTCCCCTTGAACACGTCGAGTATTTTTGGCATGGCACACAACATAATCCTTCACCCACCAACATTAAACTGACGAAAAGCGAAAGCCAGCCAGTAATACAAAGCCAATTTAGTCTTTTTTTCTGGTGTTTACGGGATATACAAAATGTCTGCAGCGGTAGCGATTTCTCGTCCCGAGCCCGCTATAGGCATATCTAATCTGCCAAATCAGAGGTAGGTACTTATACGCGCTTAGCGTTTCAGGGTGATTCAGGGACAGGCGGTGTGATCACGCAAAAGAATCCAATTTTCAATTGTATCGTTGTGTCGATGTATATAGGTTTATGCCATATGCGAGGTACCTCGATGGATTGGTTTTCCTCGTGTTGCAGCTGTTCTACTTGTTGTGTTGCTGCTTTGCTGTGAATTCAATGCCGATCTTAATACCTGACAAACCCCACACAAAACATCGAATTATCCCGTTTTTCTTTCTAGCTCTGTTTCAATTCATTAGTACTAATATTTAGATACAAAATTGTCTACAAAAGTGGTGCGACATTCACGATTTTGCTAGCCGGTGAAAGTGGACTGGGTAAAACCACATTCATTAACACACTGATGTCAATGACTTTGAAGCCATATAAAGATGATAGCTTGAGACATCAAACCCCTCTCAAAAAGACGGTGGAAATTGAAATTACCAAAGCCATTCTTGACGAAAAAGAGTTCACTACACGAGTAAACATCATTGATACACCAGGATTCGGTGATAATGTTAACAATAAGGAAGCTTGGCAGCCAATTGTCGAGTATATTGATGACCAACACGACAGATATATGCGACAAGAGCAACAGCCTGATAGACGTGGTAAAACCGACATGAGAGTTCATGTATGTCTCTATTTTATTAGACCTACCGGTCACGGTCTTAAGCCACTTGATATCGCTGCTCTGAAAGCTTTAGGCTCAAGAGTTAATGTCATCCCTGTGATTGCAAAAGCTGATAGTCTTGGTCCTAAAGAATTGGCAGTTTTCAAGCAACGAATTGTTCAAATTATTGAAGCCCAAGGTATTCGAACATTCCGTCCTCCAGACGATGCTAGTCGATTGATTGAGCAGATGCCTTTTGCAATTATAGGGTCAGAGACCGATGTCACTAGAGCTGATGGATCTTTAGTAAAAGGACGGGTTTATCCCTGGGGTGTTGTTGAGGTTGACAATGAAGAACACTGTGATTTCAAGAAGCTTCATAGGCTGTTAATAAGAGAACACATGCTGGACTTGATCCACACTACCGAGGAACTTCATTACGAAAACTATCGAGCACAAGCATTGGCTTCTGATGGTGCTGGTGGCAGACCTTCTCACGTAAAGTCACGTGAAGAACAAGAGTTTAAGGAGCAAGAGCAAGCTTTGAGAAAGAGTTTGACTCAACAGGTCAAGAATGAAGAAGCTAGGTTCAAGAAATGGGAAGCCGACCTCATATCCAAGCGTGATCAGTTGAACAAGGATCTTGAGGATGCACATGTATCATTGAGAGAGCTGGAAGTCGAATATGAGCAGCTGGCTCTCAAGTACAAGCGGTAAACTAGCCATGATTGGACAGATGCATGGAGATTTCTATTTTTATAAGGTTTGTTTAGTAAAAGATTTTTAAAAAAAGTATAGTTTTGGACAATTGATAAATCTACATTCAATAAATCAAGGAATCACCATAATAAATGCAATTGTTAGCTGTAGTAGCTGGTAATTCAATAATAAACTCAGAAGAAGCTGAAGCTTTTGAATAAGAATTAGCTCTCACTATGCTGCTCCATGTCGCTTTATAAGCATATCCTCCATTGATTCTCTCTAATTTGTCATCATAGACGAGCACCTCACATAATGCTCTGATATTGCTGACAGTTAGAGATATGTTACATACATTGCTTTCCTCGACAAACTTGTGAATCTGGCTGACTGTGGGATAATCTCCTATTTTTTGTGCACATAACGTAGGATCCATATTAGCAAGATCATCCATACTGTTTGGATTAATCTGTGATGCATTTATATATGTCAATGAAGTGGTATACCTCCATATGACTTCTAACAGACCATTAACAAACTCAGAATCCAATTCTTTATCTGTAAACCAAGGTCCACCAGTGACTTCTGTAGACGGTTGTAATGATGCTAACATGTAAATCTTTCTTGTGCTATATTTAACACTTTTGACTTGCTTGATATAATTTTGGCTCTCCAAGCTCTTGATACACTTGTTTACAACCACATTATGTAGATTGGATTTCTGCTTAATGGTCTTTGTCCATATTCCTTCTCTTCCTGCAGCTTCAATATAAGAATAGACCATGGCTTCATCAGGCGTCATGTTCTTCTTTCTCAGAGCTTCAGTGGTAGAAGCAGGCTTGAACAAAAGAGTATTGTTCTCCTGAGCCAGGGTCATCAGATGATGATTCATCAGTTCCTGGGTACATGCAAGTAGAACTTTGTCATCGGTTATACCGGCTAGTTCTTTCAGCTCATGTTGAGTGTATAGTTTCGTTGAGTTCTGGCTCATTAACGCTTGGTGGAGTTGAGCTGCCTTTGGTGAAAGGCTGTTGAAAGCTCCAGCCTCCTCCCCTGTCTCGTCACTCATTTTGTCTCTGATTTCTTAAGATTTATGCAAATAAATTAGAGAGATAAAATTACCGGATTTTGCCATAAAGTTTATGCTATTACAGTCCTGAGATTATGGTAGTTTGATGACTAGAAATTTTCTGCTCTGAAAAAATGTACCAAAAAATTCAGCCGTACATAATAGTGCTGAAAGGTTAGAAATAATTGAATAATTGAAGACAAAATAATCTCGGATAATACAATTATAATGTGAAAAAATTTTAAAAAAAATTAATAAATATAAGAAACCTTGCTATAATATTTAAAAATAATATTTGATTTTTCTAGCCCCGTTTTTCTTTACCTAGGTTGTAAATATTGATGTTGTCTGTGCTCATGACCGTGCTCACTCACAAATCTACGTAGCTATGTCATCATAAGAGCCATAACCCGAGTTTGTTGGTTTTGTTTATTTTATATCTGACCATCAGAAAACCTAGAAAATATCAGAATTTCAATCATCAGTCCTAGTTGTATTTCGACTGATGAACTCAGGGTGTTATAGGTCGTTTAGGCAAGTGTCTTAGCCAATATGAAGCATATACAGCATATAAAGACAAGTACAACTGTCGAGATAATTCTGAATTAATACAGAATAATGAGTCAATTTATTATTATTTTTGTAACCCTCTTTGGTTTTTTTGCGTTTGTTCCCGCATTGCCATACGAAAACCCGTCAATGAATCGGGCTGATATTGAGCTCGGCAAAGCGGACTTAACGGAGTTAAGCCATTTAACCATCGACAACAATGAAGCTCAAGGCGACAACATGTTTGAAGCCAATGCGTTTCAATTATGGAAACCAAAGGGAAAATCTGATTACGATGGAAATCGAGACTCTTATGATATGAAGCACAATCTGCAGACATTAGCTCCTACACCCACTGCTGGAATTCTAGATACCCCTGGTGAGATATACACACAAAGTTACTTATCATACCTATGGGGGAATTTTGACATTGCAACTGCAAAAGTTACCACAGTTGTATCTGGAACCCCTGTTCCGTCTTCTGAGCTGACACGTCCGAATAACTTACCTTTGCTTACTAGAGACGAACGTTTGCCGGCTGATTTCATATGGGGAGTGGCTTCCTCCGCTTTACAAGTAGAAGGTGCCGTGAAAGCTGATGGTAGGGGACCATCATTATTTGATACTCTGGCCCATGAGTTTGGTTTATTCGATTCCACTCCTGACGTTAGTGCTAACCACTATTACTTGTACCAACAAGATGCCATGAGATTAGCTGCCATGGGAGTTCCTTATTATAGTATGAGTATATCATGGTCACGAATATTTCCTTTTGGTTATGGTGAAGTGAATCAGGAGGGACTTCAGCACTACATAGATGAAGTGGATTATCTATTAAGCCAGGGAATCACACCGGTTGTTACTCTTTTCCACTGGGATTTGCCAATAGCTTTACAAGAGCAGAGCAACGGTTGGCTAGGTGACAATTTTGTTTACGATTTTGTGAATTATGCAACGGCTGTATTTGATGCTTTAGGAGATAAAGTCAAATTCTGGGTCACTTTCAATGAACCCCAGGTAATGTGTGGTATCTATGGATTTTTACCTCCTGCTGTCGGAGACCTTCTCCCCCCACACGAATTAACTCCTCTTCAGAAAACTTACACGTGTAGCAGAAATGTTTTACTTGCTCATGCCAAAACCGTGAACTTATGGCGAGATGATTATGCCAAAAAACATGCCGGAAACGCCTCTGAAAATCATCCATTGTCAAAAGTCACTGATTTAAATCAAGGAAACTGGACAAAAGAACACCAAAAAGTAAATATACTTGCAGGAAATGTGAAGGAGTCTTTGAACTATCCTCAGCCTCCTACCAGCAGAATAGGGTTGAAGAATGCTTTCTTATATGTCGAGCCATTGACAGATTCGGACGAGGATTCTACAGCTCAGTACAGATACCTTCAATTCACCGCAGGGTGGTTTTTAAACCCGATATTCGTAAATGGAAAGTACCCTGATTCAATTACATCAACTGTTCCGAACATTCCTCAATTGTCAAACGAAGAAGCTGAACTTATTCTCGGTACTAGTGATTACCTAGCATGGGATGGTTATAATGGAGCCTATGTGAAAGCACCTGATGATGGACTAGAAGCATGTCTGAACAATATGACACATCCGTTGTATCCTATATGCGCGAACATAACATTTTATGACTCAAATGGTTGGCTTGCAGGTGCTTATTCGGATAGAGAAGGATCACTGAGTACTCCTGAATTGTTCAAAGAAGGAGTAAGATGGCTATCTCGAGATTATCAACCTAAAGAGATAATTGTAAGTGAATTCGGGTTCCCAGTTAACGGAGAAAACAATCTTCCGGAGAGCGTTGCATTGTATGACAGCGACAGAGTTGATTATTATACGGATTACTTGAATGGAATTTTGGATCTTGTAGCTTTTGACAAGATCAATATTACAGGTGCATTTGCCTGGGCAGCAACAGATAACTGGGAATGGGGTAATTATTCCACGCGTTTCGGTTTGCAATATGTGAATTATGAGACCCAAGAAAGATCGTACAAGAAAAGCATGTTTGCGTTTGCAGATTTCTTTCACAAGTATATCACAAGACCGACGGCTACTGCAGCAGTGGAAACATGAATTTGATCCAATATCTTTTAAACATTTTTAATAACAAATAAACATATTTATAACCAGGCAAATATTCAATATCCTACGTTTTGTAAAATTTTTGATCTGATTTGAATTTTTTATTTATTTTTTAGCAGAATTCTTTTCCTAATTTCTCACTATTTAGAGTCATTGCTAAGATCTTATCCTTTTAGGCAATCAGGCACCTGCCAAAAAGGGTTATCGCGAATTTTTTGAGATTCTGAGATCAGCCGTGCCTCTTATTATAAATACATTCGTGATTCTTGGAAATCAAACCCCAGCAACGATTAGGTTTCCCGACTCATGAATGATGCCATTTGTAACTAGGATTTTCCCAACTATAAAACGTGCCATTATCCAACCAACAAGACTCAATTCTTATTCTCTATCTATTCGCACAATGTCGTCAATTCCTAAGACTCAAAAAGCAATTGTCATTCATGAGAATGGAGGACCTGAAGTTCTCAAGTACGAAGACATTGAAGTGCCTTCTCTCAGCCCCACACAGGTCCTGGTAAAGAACTCATATTCTGGGGTAAATTTCATCGAATCCTACTTTAGAAAAGGTCTTTATCCTGCCAAATTCCCTTTGGTGCTTGGTAGAGAAGGTGCTGGTAAGGTAGTAGCTGTAGGTGATAAAGTTTCCGGATTTTCTGTTGGTGATAGTGTCGGATATCTTAATCCAGGAGGTTTTGCAGAATATATTGCAATTGAATCTGATGCCAAAATTATTAAGCTGCCTTCTGATATTACCGAGAAATTATGGGCTACCACTGCTGTTCAATTGTTGACTGCTGAGACTTTGCTCAAAGAAGCTCACCATTTGAAGAAGGGCGAGATTGCTTTGATCCATGCTCCTGTAGGCGGTGTTGGCACATATCTTGTCCAGTTGGCCAAAACTATTGGTGCCACTGTCATTGCCAGTACCTCTTCTGAGGAGAAGGCTCAATTGGCTAAAGAATTGGGTGCTGACTATGTCATCAACTACAAGAAGGAAGATATTGCTGAGAGAGTTAAGGAAATCACCAAAGGGAAGGGCGTCAATGTTTCTTATGACAGTGTAGGTGCTGCTACTTACCAGGCAACCCTGGACTCTCTCGCAAGGAAGGGTACTTATGTCAGTTATGGTAACTCCAGTGGTCCGGTACCGCCTATTTCATTGCTTAGTTTGTCGTCAAGATCTCTCAAGGTCACCAGACCTACCTTGTTTGTGTTCTTGGAGGAGCCTGAGGAATGGACATTCTATACAAATGCTTTGTTTGACCATATCAGGTCCAAGAAGCTCAAGATCAATATCTACAAAGAGTATCCTTTGAGTGACTACCCTATTGCTACCGAGGAATTGGAAAGTGGAAAGACTATTGGCAAGCTTCTTCTTAAGATTTAAATTACATACTTTTCTCTAAGATTTAAATCACATATTTTCTTTATAAATTATACTATTTCACGAATCTACTGGGGTTAAGGCAGCAGGTGACCGAAGGGAACCCATGGCCCTAGCTGGAAGTCTTTTAAGCGAGTAAAGAGAAAGGGAATACTTGTTTTACTGCGATGCTAAAGTAAGGGATCATAAAATATATTGTAGCACTCGAACAGGAGAATTAGGACCGCTGGAATCACCCTCATCGTCTACCCCAGGATCAAGCTCTTCACTCGGAGACCAATGAACAATCCCTCCTTGAGTATGACCAGTGAAATATTGCAGGCTATCTTCTCCACGACTTATCACACATGTTGCTCTGCTTATTTTCCTATCATCAGAGGCTAATGGGTATGATCGTCTGACCATCTTACCATCTATACATCTGAAAACAAACAGCTCACCCGAATCTGATGGGAAAAGCATATATGCAAATGGAAGGTCTCCTTGTGGCGATAAACAAGGGTCTTTGTTTTGTATATTCTTGTTACGGATCAAAGGACCAAAATTAACCAGCATATTCTTTCCTCCAGACGGATATAATGACCATAGTCTTATCCTTTCATCGTTTCCAGCAGATATTATATAGTCACCAGAAGGAAACCATCTGATTCCATTAACAGCTGATCTGTGTGCTTTTCTGAACTCAATTGCCGTGTTATTAGGAATGTCTGCAGTCTGTTGAATATCAAAAGCCATTAAACATGCGTTAGACCTTCTGATATCCCATAACTTAAGCGAACCATCTGAACCTCCTGATGCCAGAATATTTGGATCCGTTGGCGACCATTTAACTGACAGATGTTTGGATACATATCCCCCTCCACTGGAAGAGCTTTTGCTGCTCAGAGTATGTGTAGTAGCGGTGGTTCGAAGATCTAACAGTCGTATCAATGGATGATCCAAAGCAGCAGCTACCAGCGGATTCGCAGAGTCTTTTGCAATATCAATATTATACACGATTGAACCCAATTCAAAAGTGTACTGTACGCCATCGATATCCATGGCCGACGAGTCCCATACTTTTACTGTTCCGTCGAAAGATGAACTGACTACAAGACCATCATCAAATGGCCACCAGCTCACAGAAGACACACCAGATGTATGTTCAGTACGTGGAGCAACACGAAGGACTTTTCTGGGTGCATTGCCATTTTCAATATCATCAGGCTTCAGATCCCACATCTCTAACGAAGAATCAGTAGCTCCGGAAACCATAAACCGTTGCTGTAAACTATCAATAGCCAAACAATTCACACCGTCAGTGCCATTGCTGAAACTATCTTGGTTTCTACTATTCGACAATGTTTCATAAAGTTCCTGATAGATCTTCCATTTTGTTTCTATTGGATTGTTCAAGTTCAAACGAGCATTGCGTACAATGTTCATGTTACAGTGCGAATTCGGGTCGGGGGTATCTACAAGTGGATTATAGCCTATTATAGACTAGCATTATATACAAAAAAAATTGCCTACTAATACGGAAAAACCATTAGATGTCACTAAAAACCTCAATAATGCAAGAAAAAGCTTTGGTGCTGAAAGATTCCTTTGATATGATGATCTTGATATGTTGATGTTGTTGTATGGCTTGTCTCGGGGTTTGCCATTAAAATATCTCAGAAGCGCGGCGTTGACCTTGCAAATAATTTTCTTTTCTTACTTTCCACTTTTGGTTGCCTATCATTCTTTGTCTCCATCGACTTTACAACACAAAACCGTGAATAAATAAAGGAGTTCGTTTCCTCTCCGCGTGATGAGCATTATTAAATTGCATGTTATCGTCGTACCTGAGAATCAACGGCCTATATCTAGCACGGCCGAATTTTCAGGGGGATTAAGTGCTGGAAT
This sequence comes from Daia tannicola, assembly GCA_030569095.1. Classification (NCBI taxonomy): domain Eukaryota; kingdom Fungi; phylum Ascomycota; class Dipodascomycetes; order Dipodascales; family Trichomonascaceae; genus Daia; species Daia tannicola. Next base: position 97,687 of record JAJMJQ010000012.1, read on the forward strand.
AAAACCGAACGGGCACGCGTCTTGGCAGACTCCACCTCCACATCCAGCTCAAGATCAGACAGATCTGGTTTTACCCAGTCCATATGCTGCTAGCCTTTCTTTTAATGGCTCAATGGTAGGTGCCAACAGTTCTCCTCAATCTAGCCCACTCCTACCTGATTCTTCTATCAAGTTTCTTCATTTGGCTCACCCTGGCCAGAAATTGCAGAAGCTTTGTTTGGATATTATTGGACGCGCACAGAAGTTGTATCCACATATCGGAAGACTTTCTGTTGTCACTATGCAAGATCATAATAGATTTGACCTTGATCCGGACTATCTCGTCGAAGAAGTCTTATGGGATTATTGTACCCTGATTGTCGTCACGAACTCCAATCTAAACATCAACACACCTTTGAAAACTGGCAATGGCAAGCGGTCATTTCACGACTCATCTCCGATTGATGGAGGGTCAGTTAAGAAGGCGAAAACCTTGTGGCCAGGTCAGAAATCCCTACCTCCTGTTGATGATGCTCCTCTTAGTGTTGCTAGGAAAAGACCTGCTAAGAAAGCTCGTGGTGAAAAGGCACCTCGTGTTGCCGAGGTTAACAAGCCGTTGAGACAGGAAATTAATTCTTCACCTCAAGAAGTTGAGGAAGCTGATTCTGAATCTACCTCTCAATTGACATTACCACCTCCTACCTCAACTATTAAGCCGCCAACAATCAATGGGGACCCTCAAAGGTCTCCTTCACCTAGCCCCTCACGTGTAACTTCAGTTAGCCTGGCTGGGGTCAGTCTAAAGCCACCATCTTTGGAGGTACCTGCTAGCCAACCTGAGGCGATTACCACCTCGACCCCAGCCCCAAAAACAGTGAAGACTCAAACACCTGCTAAAACTCCTAAACAGCCGAGAGCTGCTAAAGTCTCCGAATCTAGCCAAAAATCTGCTGAAACAGTCGCTACTTCTGAAACATCTGCAGCGGGCTCTAAAGAAAGTGCTGTTGAGACTACAGATAAAGTTGCAGCTCTACCTGACACAACTAAAGAAGTTTTTTCCTCTCAAGAGTCCCCCTCAAAACCTCCTACAAAATCCGCAAAAAAGGCTGCTACAAAAGCTTCTGCAAAAGCTGCTGTTGAGTCTTCAACAAAGACTAGTGAAAAGGTAACATCACCTGCCAAAGTAGCGAAAAAGATAGCCGAGAAGGTAATAGAAGAAACCCCTGCCAAATCTCCTAATAAGTCTGCTGCTAAAGTTGCTGCTAAAATTGCTGTTGAAGATGAGACTGAGTCTCCAGTCAAAGCTAGTACCAAGGATGACGACAAATCTCCTGCTAAAACTTCTACCAAAGTTACTGCTAAAGTTACTGCAAAGTCTCCTGCCAAAACTGCTGCCAAAGGTATTACAAAAGCCGCCGCAAAGTCTCTTGCCAAAGCTTCCAATGCTACTGATCCTGCTCCTATCCCTGTCGTTGAAATTGTGAAGGAAGATGTTGTCGAATCGACAGCCACTCAGGCGAGTGAACCACCCTCTAGTGAACCTGCTGCTTCACAAGGCGCTGAAAATGTTGATGGTACATCTGCTGCTAAGCCAAAGCGAAAGAGAAGGACCAAGAAGGAAATGGAGGATGCAAGAAAATTAGCCGAGGAGGAGGCCAAAAATAAAATTGATCCAGCCTTACTTACGTCTGATGCCGCTGCTATACCTGAGGTAGCATCTGGTAAAAACGTTCCTGAGCCCAAGAAGGCAGGTCCGGCTTCTACCGCAAAGGATAATGTTACGTCAAGTCCTGTCGCTAAAAAGACGCCTACACAAACAGATACATCTAGCCAATCGGCCAAGTCTACTCTATCCAAATCGGCAGTGTCTGACAGTGATTCTAGTTCGTCTGATTCTGATTCCGATGAGGATGATGCTGATTCTGAAGCTTCTATGAGTCCTAAGCCTGTAAAGCCAAGATTAGTTACGACTCCAAAGAAGACCGACATTGATTCAAAGGCGCCTCCCAAATCAAAAGCTCGTGCGACAGCAGCGAAGGTGAAAGCTGATGCTGCCAAATCCCCTGTGAAAGTGCCAGTAGCTGCACCTGAACCAGTTACTGAGACAGAAACAGCACCTGAAGAGAATAGAGGATTTGTTGGAAGAGGACTTGGTTTGCTTAGTAAATTGGCCAAGCGAGGTGTACCCGATGTCAAGGAACATACCGGCCCCAAGGTTAGCAATAATAAAGCGCCTGCTAAAGTAATTGCTAAGAGTGATTCCGAATCCGATTCTGATTCTGACTCTGACTCTGATTCTGATTCTGAGTCCGAATCTGAGTCCGAGTCTGACAATAATATCCCTTTGTCTAAACGTGCTAGCTCTGCTGGTGGCCGACGTTCAGCTAAGAAGAAACGAAACACCGGGTTCGAGGCCCTAATTAAAGAGGTCAGAAACTAATCCTTCGCTTACCTTGTTATTTATCGCAGTTGTCTTATATATTTCTATCTTATAATATTGCCATGTACTATTACATTGATTTTTGGTAGTAATTGACGTCAATGGATTTGCTCAGTTGGTTTTCGGATCGAATTACGTATCGCTCATTAGGGAACATATCAAACCCATTATCGTCGAAAATAGCAAAACCTTTTTCATCTGTGACATAAACACATTTCACAGGTTTCTTTGTTGTAAGTATCACTTCTTTATCTTTGATCTCGTAAGAAAGACCACGGTCTTTTAGAATAAGATATTTCAGAGGCTGGGGCCAATCACTCGCTTTAGCCAAACATTTGCCGTTTGACTCTAGACGACAATAAACGATTATGTCGGTGATTTCATCTTTATTGGAACCTAGATGCAATTTCGGAATAAGCTCTGTCGTTTGGTTGGATTTCAGAATTGCTATTGGTTTTTCGATTTCTTCAAGTATTTCACCACTCGACGCAGAGAAGATACATATTTTCAAAACAAGCTTGTGAGAAATATCTAACTCAGAATCCAAGTTGCTTGCCCATATATCAACATAAATATGCTTCTTGCGGTAATCGAACAGCGGGTTATCACCAATATCGATGTCCTTGTCCGCACCATCGACAACAGAATATCTCTGAATTCCCAGAGTTAAAGAACAACCCTCTCGTTTGATAGCATAGTATGCTAGTTTAGGTCTTTTGTAGAAATCTACTATAGACCAACTAGTCACTGGCCAGCAGTCATTCATCTGCCATATTAAAGCACCTCCAATAGCTCTATTTTTGGGCACTCCCCATTGCCGTCTCCATAATCGAACCGCACTTGATGTGCATTCTGCTTGAATCAATTGAGTTGCAAAAACCCAATTATCTAAGCTCAGATTCATTCCTGCAATAGCAACGTTCTCCATGACATACAGACCGAGTCGTCGTTCGAATCCAAGAGCTTTGTTATGATGCTCTACTACTTGACTCTGAGCATATTGTTGCGATTCGTCAGAAACAAAGTCCAGTATAGTCTGTTTGCAAGGCATTGCTTCCATGCCGTACTCAGATATAAATCGTCCTCCGAGTTTATACCAATCCTGATACTTTTCTTGACTTCCGTGCCAAACATTCCATTGATGTATATCTCCAATAAACTGATCATTCACATTACCATCGGTAGTAAGCTGTCCCCATGGACTTCCAGGTATATAAGCCATACCAGGTGTGTATTGTTCTACAAGTATAGGGAAGATGACTTCGTATAGTTGTCTTGCAGGGAATTTTGTGTTGAGATAGTCCTTGGAATTATCAGAAGGATCATATCCTAGATTGAATGTCTCTACTATCTGGTAATCCTCGTTGTTTCCTGCATATATAATAATGCAGCAGTAGTTCCTCAGGCGTTTTAATTGGTAAGTTGCTTCATCTTCTACAGACTGCCGATAATCAGGGATATTTGCCGGATATATGCCACAAGCAAACATGAAATCTTGCCATACAAGGACACCTAGTTCTTCGCAAATTTCATAGAAATGGTCATGTTCATAAATACCGCCACCCCATACTCGTAACATATTGTGCCCTCCATCTCTTGCTAGTTTAATCCAATCATAATAGTCTTTATATGAGAGTTGTGTGGTCAAGGAATGGGCAGGAATCCAGCATGATCCTGTGATAAAGGTATCGACATTGTTTATTCTGAAAAAGAATGACTTTCCTTGAGTAGATGACCCTGGAATAGATACTGGTGCATCACTATCTTGAGATCCTAAGCCCTTGGTGGTTTCTGAAAGAGGCTCTTGTATCAGCTCAGCCTTTCTTAGTCCATATTTGACTGTTTTTGTATCTATGATATTAGAATCCGATGAAATAATCTCAATTGTGAAGGTGTATCTGTTTGGTATGCCTAATTTGGATGGCCACCATAGCTTTGGCGCTTTAATTGTCTCTTTAAATGTGATTTTTCCCTGATCTTCAGTCTGTATGCACGCAGTTCTGGAACTATAAAACGTGCCATCAGGATTATATATAGTCAGTCTGAGTGGATCTTGCCTCGTTTTTTCTACCAGAGAGACATTTACATTGATTTTGGCTCTGGAGAAGTCACTGTTCAGTTGTGAGCTAACATGGACGTCTTCAATGGCATTATCATCCCGTTCCAGTTCAGAAATAGTCAATAATTTGACTGGTCTGTAGGGTCCACATGTCATCAAAACAGGGCCCCAATCCCAACCGTAATGATATTGGGCCTTTCTAACGTACAGTCTACTAGGATCACCGTTAGAATGGGGAAGCTTTCCATGCTGTGCTTCTAATTCACGGCCCTTTCTAGACGCACTCTCAAAGAGTAGTTCTGCTTTGTTTTGACCGTCATTCACAAACTTGCTGATGTCAATTCGAGTGCCTGTAAACATGTTCGAGGTCTTTGCTACTATAGCTCCATTGATACTGATGGTACAGAAAGTATCTAGTCCTTCAATGATTAAGTAGAATCTTGCAGCTTTTTGACCTTTTTGACCCGAGTCTTGAATGCAAAAGTTGCTCGTATATGTCCAGTCCCGTTCACCAACCCATTGGACATCGATTTCATTGGTATCCATAAATGCATCCTTGATCAGTTGCCTGTCCAGAAGATCTGCAAATATCTCGGTAGTTTCTCTTCCCTCGCCAGAAACATCCATAGCCTTGTCGGCCGGTATTAAACCTTCGGCTACAATCGTAGCAATATCAGACTCTGAAATTGTCCATTTTAAAGTGGTTTCTATCATGTTTTGGCAATCTTCTGTGGACTTTGTTGTACGTTGGTTATTTTACATTCATATCAGTAGTCTAAAATATAATGGCTAAGGACGGGCCGAGAGATAAGATGAGAGAAGAACGACAGGACTAATGAACAGACTGTAAAATCAGAAATATGACATTAAATTATTAGTTACTAATAAAGATTGATATTACTGAAAATATAACATCACTTTTTATTGAAATGCTTAAAGAAATGATTATATATACCACACCTTGCCATAGCATACCTTGCCATACCTTATCATACCATATCTATCAGAGAGAGAGAGAATGACAATAACCGAACCAATTGATTACTCAAACATACACAGACCAACAACCTGACAAACTATTCACTAAACAAATAAATAATACTGCAATAAATAAATAATGACCAATTTCCCTGGCCCCTTGCCAACCCCTGACCCGTTGCCAAATATCACACGCATAACGATTTTCGCAGCGTTATTTGCCCGAAATGTTCCATGCCGTTCCGATCATCAAGACTCAGACTTTCCACAGCCGTCACCAAAGAAGATTGAAAACCCAATGTTTTGTAAAAAGCTTGTGCAACTTTGTCTTCCTTCAAACTATCAAGTACGACGTTTATCAGATGCTGGCCGTCCATGTTGCAAAGGTATTGGAATTCGGCCACTAACAAATCAACCAATTTCCGGCCCAATCCCATACGACGATATTCAGGGTCTACCACTAAAGTATATATATGTCCTGAATTAGCAGGTTTACCTGACCACAAGTCTTCGTTTCTTAGACGGCCACTTATAGCAGCAACTACTGCCCCTGTTGAATTGTCTATGGCACAGAAACAACTGGCCTGTGGGGTATATAGGAATTGCATAAAGAATCCAACATTATAATTGAATTTCAAATAGCGATTTGATAGTGCAGTAGTTTGTAAAACAGTTTCGGATCTTAATGGTTTAAAAATAACATTGTCGATGTCCATAGCATCCCTATCACTAGTAGCCAATATTGGATTAAGACCATGAGCCAAATTGCAGATGCTCATCTCTAGAAATATTGCAAGATTATCAGGTAAAATGGCCCACTGTTAACTGTAAATTTAAAGATCACAAATAATATGGACGGCAAGAGTCAATTGTCCTTGACTCAAGAAGAGAAAGCCTTCTCCTACCTATATTTTGTCGAGTTAACTTGGTCCGGTAGCCGGGCAGAGTCGGCTTATCTTATATAGGCTTTATCGGGAAGCTCGCGTGATTTGCAGCTTGGGTTAGCCGGGGGGACAGCCACGAAAAAAAACCGCTAATAATCGGAGGCTTATCCCAGTTCTGTAGTAACACAACTACAATCATAAAGGTCAAAACAATTGAGGAATTTTGTATATTTGTAGCTGGATGTATATGCTATAAATATATATGTTTGAAAAAAGTTAGCAAAACCGGAACAAAGGCAGAAAATTCTGACTTCTGATCTGCATTCAGACCCAGGCTCAGACCCACGCACAGACCCACGCTTTAGTCTTATATACTACTAGAGTTCATTGACAGCATGGGCCTTTAGTGGTAGTCACAAGTCCCGCTCAGCAATAGGAACCTCCTCTGTGGAAAGCTCGCCACTGTCAGCAATTACAATAGGAACTGCAGGCTTATCACCCCAGCCAGTCTTTGTCTTTTCAATCTTCTTGACCACGTCCAATCCTTCCAATACCTCGCCGAAAACCACATGTTTGCCATCTAACCAAGATGTCACAACAGTGGTAATAAAGAACTGAGATCCATTGGTATTCTTACCAGCATTTGCCATAGACAAGAGACCAGGCTTTGTGTGCTTCAATTGGAAGTTCTCGTCCTCAAATTTAGCACCGTAGATAGACTTTCCACCGGTACCATCACCATTAGTAAAGTCGCCGCCTTGGATCATGAATTGCTTGATTACTCGGTGGAAGGCTGAGCCTTTATAACCAAATCCCTTTTCGCCTGTAGCCAATGCTCGGAAATTCTCAGCAGTCTTAGGCACAACATCTCCATAAAGACCAATAACGATTCGTCCCAAGTCATCATCTCCTTGCTTAATGTCCAAATAGACCTTGGTAGTTACAACTGGAGGCTCACCATTATCAGAAGCAGCTCCTTGTGCAAACACATTTCGTGCCAAAAAAAGGAAACCAATTAAGAAAACAATATAAGTCCACATTGTACGCATGACTGACAGTTAAAATTATCCACAAAAAATTAGAAAAGGTGGGACCTGTAAGAATTGGAAACAGGTGATGGTTATAGCTTGGAAACTTAGCAGCAATGTGCTCTTTGGTGACGACGTGGCTGGAAAAAGACTCTGCTCAGAAACGTATAATCACGTGACTCAGAATTGTTGACGCAAAGTAATATCATCAAAATCCTAGCGAATTTAAAGTGCTTCGACAAATTTCAGGTAACTATAGAAATAAAGCAGATTATCAAAAAATAATTCAAAATACCGAAATATGGTCCATGATAAATTGCTCTTTACTTGTGGCTAGCTATGGCACGGCTGAGTTTTTTTTGAATTTTTGATTTTTGTGTTTTTTGTGTTTTTTGTATCATCACTGTCTTCCCAAATACCTTCACTTCACTCTCACTTTTCACCTTGCACTGACTAACAGCCAAGCTCTTGTTAACATTGACTCAATCATGAGTTCCACAAACGGAACACAAGCGGGAGAAGATCTTGCTGGGGCAACTCCAAGAGATGTGCGATTACTGCATTTGATCCTTGCGTCTATGGGTGTGACGTCATATCAAGACCGTGTACCTCTACAATTGATGGATTTTGCATTTAGATATACACATGGCGTGTTACAGGATGCTATCGAATATAATGATCATGCGTATGGATCTAGCCAAATGCTTCCAGCTGGTCTTGGGCCTTCTGGACATCAGTTGACAGTAGATGATATTAGATTAGCTGTCGGTGCACGAGTCAAGTATCAGTTTAAACCTGCACCTCCTAAAGAACTTTTGCTAGAATTAGCCCAGGAAAGAAACAAACGTTCTTTACCTGTTGTATCCCAACAATATGGTATACGATTGCCGCCAGAAAAATACTGCTTAACATCCAAAGAATGGCAGTATGACGAGGAAAACGACGAAATCTTACCTGATGAAGAGCCTGTTGTAAATGGCGAGGAAATTAATGAAGAAGATCAATCGATGGAAAATGTATAAAAACTATCCTTGGAATTATGTATATTTATTATAACAGTTATATCTACAATGCTTTGATGTTTGTGGCTTTCACCAGATGCTCCTGAATGTATTCCTTGGAAAGATTCTTGCCTATGAGGACAAGCTTGGCTGTAGATCCACTATCCTCTAACGGAGTCCTTATTTCTTGAGAGTCCACTATTTCATAAGTTTCTCGCACTCCTTGAATCACTTTGACTTTCCCAGTATCCTTATCAATCAATAATCCTTTGGTTCTATGAACTTCAACTGGAACACCATTTAGCTCCTTTTCCCATAAAAGATGCTGTAACCAAGTTTCAATACTATTGTCTTGTTCAACAGTGGTTGCTGGAATTTTTATGCAGATAGTTGAGATCCGCTGGTCATGTCTTCCATCAGTACTGCAATGGGTATGATCATGATCATGGTCATGCTTCTGAACATCATCATCTAAGTATTCAGGTACCTTGTTATCATATGCATGTAGGTCTAAGATCTTCTCCAGGTCGACTTTACCATATGTAGTCTCCAAAATAGGAGCCATGCTGTTGATGTCAGATATTTCCACCTTTATATCCTCGAGATCCTCGGCTTTTACAGTATCGCATTTGTTCAAGATAATCACATCAGCACATGCTACTTGAATCGCAGCCGTTGATTCCTCAGGGGCAGAATCTTCACCAGATTCGACTGAGGTTTCAGCCAGATTACGCACAATATCTCGAGCATTAGTAACGGTGATGACACCATCCAAATAAATCGAGCTAGCCAATGCTTCATCAAGCCAAAACATGTTGGCGATTGGTGCAGGGTCGGCTACTCCCGTGGTTTCCAGCAAAATATAGTCGAATTTGCCCTTCCTTTTCATTAACGATTCAATGGCCGTAACCCCGCTATCTTTTACTGTACAACAGAGACATCCGTTATCCAGCTCAAGCCATTCTTCATAGATTTTATCTCCTTCATTTATAGTAAGGGATTTCTCCACATCTGCAGAATCACCAAATTCATTCAATATGATAGCAATTTTCTTCGCCTTCTGTTGCCCAATAAAGTTCAGCAACGTTGTTTTGCCAGATCCTAAATACCCAGTGATCACCGTCAATGGAACCCTGCGACTAAGGACAGCTTTCTCATAAGCCTCATCGTCAGAGGCAACTACATCTTCAGGAAATTTCTCCCTAGTGGCCACGTCTTCCACAAGTCGCGGGATTTCTTCGTATTCTTCGTCAACCGTCATCTGCGTGAGTTTCGAAAGACACTTCTGGAAGAGAGAGCCTTACAAAAAAGAAAAAGAAAAAATATGTTAGTGTTCGACGGTGCGGCTGAAGCTTAGACCCGAAATAGGATACGATCGGCACTATCTTCCTTAAACAACGCCGTTAGAAAAGAAAAATACAACAAAAATCAGTATTTGCCCACACATCTTGATAACTGAGATTTTAAGTTATTTAAACTATGGAGGATAAGAATAGGATGTTAATATTTGGGCATTCTAATATTGTATCGACTATCATTACTTATAGGAGTATCATGCTCAGTGATCGATATGCACGGCCCGGTGACCATCGGGCTTCAAAACTACAGATCTAAAAAAGCAAGTAACCATAAGAGAACACCAATTTGGTGGTGATCATCGTTTAATTATTTCAGATTCCCTAACTGGTTTGGACGCCCTAGACTTCTATTTACAGTTGTAATCATCATCAGCCTAGCCACAACAAAACGCGGTGGGACCTGGGCTAACCAAAAATAAAATCACTATATCAGTATCCATGATTTAGGCTGCTGTTCCAGGGACTATTAGAGACAGTGGAGAGTCTTTTAAAGAGTCTTTTAAAGAGTGGTGATTATTTCTAGCTTCTCAAACAGAAAAGACTGGGTCAACAAGAACCAACTGACAGGAGCAGTTTGTTACCTAAACTATCTAGCTTACCTACGTAAGTTAAATAATTATTTTTTTAGTTCGGTTAAAATTTCTGGGCAGTTACAAATGTGGTTCACACTCCAAACTTAGTTAGCATCTACCACTGCCTTCGCACTAAAAATAATCAGTTGGAGATTTGAAAAAGAAAAGAAACAAGTGGTTGATCTAGAATTACTGTCATAAAAATAATAAAAAAGTGCAGGCCATGATTTAATAGTAAACACCGTATGGCTGCTTCGTTTCGAAATAGGTTTGAATGTACAAAAGGTTTAATGGCTCTAAACGAGAAGAAGGCGTGTATTTGACATTCCAAGCATACAAGCTATCCATAATAATAACAATCAAAAATGATCTTAGGGGGCAATTATTTGGCAGCTAACAAGCTATAGACCTAAATAATATACTTCTCCTATGTTAATGACAAAGAGAGGATACAAGTGTCATCTCTAAACTCCAGATAATGAGTAATGAATAGCATAAATAAATATGGAGAACAGATATTTAAAATCTCAAATAGAAAACGATTATATATGTAAGCTGTGTGATCAAAAATAAAAAAAAGAATTTGTAGATGCTAAACGGGACCGGCTCGCATGTTGGAGTATCTGTAGTGCATTGTCAATGGTGATTGATACTCAATGGCTCCAATTTCAGTTTTAAAATGCAACATTGTACCTCCTGATGCTTTAACGCCACCTCCTGGGTGAATTGCTGCCGCAGGCGGCGGGCATAGAGGTGGTGGTAATAGAGCAGTTCGAGGCACAATAGAAGAACTCGCAGCAGCAACAGCCGCAGCGGCCATTGTTTGTAAAGCAACTCCAGAGACATTCTGTTCAGACTCTAGAATAGCATGAGAGTTTAAATGCCTTGTGAGGGTGGTTCTTCTCGTAAATGTTTTACCACAACCAGGAATTGAGCATACGTATGGCCTCTTCCCCGTATGGATCCGGCGATGACGAGCAAGGGAACTGGAATCACTGAATGCCTTCTGACAAATATCACATTTGTGTGGTTTTTCACCTGTGTGAACCCGTGTGTGAACCGTCAATGCAGATCTCTGTATAAACTGTTTCCCGCAAGTATCACAAATATTTGGACGAAATCCAGAATGAATTCTTTCATGACGCATCAAATCACTTTTCCGTGCAAACCTCTTATCACAAGTAGAACATTGAAACTGTTTGAGTTGAGCATCAGAAGAGTTTGATTGGCAAACAGCAATGTTATCATACGGCAGCATGGCGGCAGCTTTCCCGCCATGCTGACCAACAGAAGGTAATATTGAACCACGTGCAGATGATTCGCCTTTATAGAGTTCTATTGAATTGGATGGTATACCATGATGTGAATAGCCAAAAGCTGGATATACAGTTGAATGCGGGGTTGTGTATGGAGGTGGAGGTGGAGGTGGAGGTGGCTCAGCAGGAGCTGCAAAAACATAATCCTGAGGATATGAAGTATACCCGTAATTAGTACGATACTGAGGGAATTCTTGTACTTGCTTATGGCCCATTGGTGAGGTACTTTGAGAGGCGACTAAAGTTCGTGACGCTGAAGGCGTGGGAGATGGAGATGTGGGTCCACAGAAATTATTGTCCACAACAGGAAGACAACAATTGGCCATTGCCGTTTGAGAACTGCTATTAAATCTGAGCCTTGTAATAGAAGCTGAATTAGATACGTTTACCTCTTCTTTTTTGGTGTGGGAAGGTGGTGGTCTATATGATACATCTGAATCTGCAGTATGTGATGAATCATCAGAATAGAGATTCTCAGAATCTTCTTCGGAATGCAACTCGTAATTATCCTGTCCTTCTTTGTTTAAAATAGATTTAGACGCACAGTGTTTATCTTCACCTTGTGTGTTATTGAGGATTTTACTGAGGTCCATGTCGAAAGAAGGATATTGAAAATCTGATGCAAAAGAAAACTGAGGATATAGACTAGAATACCCCTTTCTAAACAGCTCTGAAAGAAAATGGAAATGAAATTATATGCTTGGAGAAAATAGAGGAATATAATTGCAAAAGAACTGGAACAAGGGCAGACGGCCCTATGTGAAGTAGGTGTTTATATAGGATCCAACGGAAACGGTCTATTAACAGCCCCAGAGAATGAGCAACGGAATCATGCGTTGACATTTCTTTTTTTTGAATTTCAGGAATATTCCACAGACAAAGTTTGGAAAGCTTGGTTGAATTTCTTATTTTGCTGTGCTTGGATTTATGCTAAAGAAACAGGAAAAAATATCAACAACTAAGCTAGTGAAGCGACAAAGTCGAACTATCGTACTGCTTCTATCAGAAACAAACTAATATAATAAAATTGGTTAAGATACATAGGATTAAAAAAATTATAATGTGTTTACTATGCTATACATTGGAAATCTGGAGAGAACCAATTTTTTTGTTTGATGATGTGCAACATCGGCATAAACTTTAAACTGAAGTTTCTTTTTCTACAGGAGCAGCTTCTCCCCAACTTAGATCCCTTCTGTCTTAGTACCACCAGTAAGGAGAGGTCAATCAAATATTTAAATGAGATTAAATCATTTCTGTTGTCAGAAGATTTATTTATATTGAAGTTCAGATGGTATCAAAGGATAAAAAAGAGCTAAATAAAGTATTTACCCACAATTTCTCCAACCATACAACAGGGGGCTCACATTACCGTAGCAATCCGAGAGAAGCAAAAAGAAAATATGTTTATGCCTTTGCACATACCTGGCTTCTCAAAAAATTGTTCTTTGGCTACATGAGTTTGTGCATAATTGCGCCCGGAAACCGAAAAAGGAAATAAGGGCGTATGCACTGCACTGTCACAAGGATACCATATAACAAAGCTTCAGAATCCGTTATGAATAGAGTCTAAGTTTACTCGCTAAAGTATCTTTTTATAATAGGGTACGGTATGTACTGAAATCAGCTGGTTACGATCATCACCACATCTGTGCGAGCATTATTTTATTCACTTTAGCACTATCTGGAAACATATCTATATGGTATATATTTGTATTTGATGAATTAGAAGTGCAAAGGAGGAATAAAAATAAATGTAAATAATTATTAATGTCTAATATCAATGAATATTCCACGGTTCTAAAGATGGTTCAATGTGTCATTTATATTGCGAAACATGAAACTAAGTAAAACTAGCTGGAGCCATCAGTTATATCTGAGATATTTTCTCAGTACACAAAGTTATGGGTCTCGAACCACATTTATCCAGAATACGTTTATCGAAGGAGGCCCCAGTCGGGTAAAGGATAGATACCGATTTGCCCAGTCATACGAGCTCGTAAGACTTTGTGAACTTAATATAGCATAAACTGTTGGCCCAGAAAAACCAGCATATGCCTGCCGAGACAACAATAGTCTGAGGGATTTAAAATTTTCAGCTGTGGCCATATCTTTCTCGCTTAAGAAAGTTTCTACCCCTTTGTTGACTTACTCAAGCAAATATGGGCTAAAGTGGGCAATGTAACAGCTATTCTATTTTTTCTCAAACATAAGCTCGAAATAAGCTAGAGTATAAGCGGGTAACATCCATGAAGAACAGTTCAGCATGAGACTTAAGTTATTTTCCAACTTGTGCTTTTATTTTTTAGTGATGAGGCAACCTTTCTCAAAGCACTAAAAATATTGAGGAATATATGTAGCAGTTATATTTATTGGTAAGAATTACTTTGAGACCATATATTTCTAACATTTAATTAATGAATGAGTTACCATTTTTTTTGCTTAGCACAACGACTAGCACAACGACTAGATCTAGCATTCTTATTCCTCTCTCTGTTCGAGATTTACTGTTCTATTCCTAGGCAATTCGTGTAGAGAATGTAAGCAAAAAGCATCACCAGTTTGCCCCAGTTAGAAAAAGTAATTAAGGTGTAGTGGGGTATGTTTGTACCGTGCATAGCAGAAAAAATGACTAAATTAGTTGCGATGCTATTTATAAATTTTTGACGCATATGTATCATTGTGCATTTGCTCATTTTGACTAGCATTGAGTCCCTGACGATCGCGGCTGATAGATCTACACAATATGCCTAATTGGGAGATTCCATCGAGCCAGGTTCATGCCGCTCTAAAACATGAAACATAATGTGTGTGTATATGCAATATACCGCCATAAATTAGCAGTATCTATAACCATGATACAAAGTGGCTATTATTTTTGCAACATTGTGATCGAGATAATTTCAAATTAAGCTCGAATGATATAGTATCAGAAGTAGGGCGATGCATGGTCGCAATTTATAGAAGAGAAAGAGAAACATAGAGGATTGATGATTAAAAACTAAAAAAATTTAAAAAAAATTGAAACTATTATAAAAAAAGGATCTCATTGAACTGCACCAGTCCCCGATGATTTAAGATATTCTGGATAAATAATAATGACCTAGCGAGGCGCACAGATAACGAAGTGCAAAGGTTTTGATGAGTTGAAGAAACACTTCTATTTGAATGACCTACTGGTGACACTGGACTCACTATCACTGCTGGATGAGTTCACAGAACCTATTGAGACTTGGAATGGTGTGCTCTCTCCCCTTGTCTTCCACTGTTTATATCGTCGTTCGCATGACCTTGCAGGTTTGCCAATCTTCTCGCTGATTGTTCTCCATTTGCAACTTTTATATTCCTTTATCGCTTTTCGCAATAATAAATCATCTTGATCAGACCAGTAAACATTTTTCATATCTGCGTAGAAGTGTTTCTTGATTGCCCCTGCTGATCGATACGGAAACTCTTTGATTATCGTTGGCCATTTAGCTCCGCTATCAACAAGTGTTTTGAGCTTGATTTCCTCCGCATCGGTCCAAGCTGTAGGCTTTGTAGCAGAACCAGTAACCGGTAAAGATGTCGACGACCTTTTCGGCCTTATTTGAGAATGAGAAATCGAGGTGGATGCGGATGAAGATCTGTGATGTCCAGGTGTTCCTTGATTAGACCCACATAGCATTCCTGACCCATGCGAGGTTGAAAAGGATCTTGAATATCGTAATTTCTTGGAGGGCGTATTAATACAGTCGTTACTGAGGGATTCGATGTCGGTGAGTAAAGGCCCAGGAGTAAACATCATGCTACTGTTATGAGGACCGGCTGGTGGTCCACCAAGTGACAAGGGATTGAGATGTGCCAAGTAAAGATGATAGTTCATATCTTTGCCAACATCAGGTATGCTATTATGTCTTGGTGGTACAGCACAGTTTCCAAGTCCAGCTCCGGCGACCATTCTCCTATCGTTGAACGTCAGATAATGTTTTGCATTTGGAGATTCTGGGAGGGAGTGAAAGGATGTGCTTGGAGATTCGTTGTCTAAGAAATAAGGATGGTTCATGGAAGGAGTTGGCAAAGAATTAAGTTGAGAGCATTCAGTTCCAGACAGAGGGCTGTTAGAGGTGTCCACCGTAGCGGGAGTCTGCGATGGGCACTCCGCCGACGCGAGTTTGAAGAAGTTATCTTCAGCAAAGGCTGAATTCATCATTGGATTTACATCAAACATACCACTATAGGGCAATGATTCACAGTAATCCGAGTCGTTCATTAGATCAAGAGTATTGGTAGACTCGTGGCCCGATGATGGTCTTAAGGCAGTAAGCATCTTAGTCGTCGTCCAAATGAGGAAAAAGTAAGGAATATATAATATATTCCAGGGATACAATAATAATTGAAGCCACACGATGGTTTTTCCTTAAATCAGTTCCCTGATGTATGAGTATATAGAGATAAGAGTATGAATATCTCGTACTATCCTAAAAACACTTGATATACTAAGAAAAGCCTAGGATCAATGCTAGAAAATCAGAGACCAAAGAGATGCTGCCAAGAGTTCAAGAAGTGATAGTAAGTATAGAGTTGTCCTGCAGAAGCTCTACTATGTGAATGTATTGAGATAAAATAAAAGAAGTACGACTTTAATAAGGAAAACAAAGGGAATATATACCATTTAACAGAAGTATGCTTCTAGACCCAGATTGTGACAAATACGATTGACCAGTTCGGTAATTGGTTTCCTAGAAAATAAAGCCGGGCTTAACGTACTATGTGTGTATATTGCCAAGATCTCAGATTGCCCGTATAAGCATCAAACATACTTTCTTGTCTTCCAACAGCACCAGAGATATTTTTAAGGGGATATTTTCACCAGCGGAATTGTTATTTCCTAATCAGGCAACTACTTTGCATTAACACCGTTGGCCTAAAAAGTTGTTGGCTTATTTACTGAATTATAGAGCCTATAGAAAACTGTATCAAATAGAAACACATATCTCAGATAACAATTAGTAGTAGAAACCTGATTAATGAATCTCATCATATTATTCATTTTTTGGAATCTAGAATAATTAACCACGAACCAATAGATGATGTGGTATGATGATCCATGGGGCACAATGAGATCATAATCAGGGGTCGATTGCCTCATCTGGCGATGTGATAGGAAGTCTTGATGAGACAAAAAAGATCGGGGAAGATGAATATTAGGGTAATTCTGCCTTCAATAGGAAATCATCGGCGACCAAGTAACAGGCCAATCGTATTTCCTTTTCTGAAGCATCTAAGAGATCACCAGTATTGCCCATTAAAATGCTAGTAAATATCGTGTGCCTACTTGATTCGGTATAAAAATTCCTTGTTTGACTAGAACACAAAAAGCCTGGGCCAAAAAAATACCGAAATTAAAGAGCAGATGGAGGGAATAATAGGATGCTGTACTGCTCGATGGAGAATATCCAAGGATATTTGAGCCAAACTTATTTAGTGGAAGTCTAAAAGAAGTCAAGGCGATAAGCTAAAAACAATGTTTCACCTTATAGCTTGAATTATTGCTTATTGGCCATAATCGACTCGAATTAAGTGTTCTCTTATTGGTCAATGTTCCATTTAATAATTTAAAGTATTACCTTAAAGTTGCTTGCGGCTTTCTCTCTATGATTTTGTTCCGCCCACATAGGTGCTTGCAGCGGAATTGAATTTCCCTAAACAGAAATAGTAGGGTCTTCTGATCCTGAATTTAGCGGCAGATAACCTGCTTGCCATCTTTTAAGAATTTTAAGCATAACACAGCACAAAGTAAGTACTGGAATTTTTGAAAAAAGAAAAGCGAAATGGAATATTTTACTTTAGTCATCAAGAAGCTTCTAGAATCTTTGTAAAAAAACTATTCGCTATACGAGAAAAAGACCCCGGATTAATTTATCTAGATCTTCACTACTTGCCTCGGCTTTTGCATACAAGCAGCCGAAATGAAAAGCACAACGAAAAAGATATCATATAATGCCAGAGTTCAATATAAAAGCAAGCATTATTAGCAAACTACCATAGAACCAACGGTTAATATTTATTATATTTATTATATTTTTTTATCTATTTTTTGTCAATGAAAACAGCATAGTCTAATGTTAGTCAATGCCAAGATTGGGGACCATTGTTAAACGATGCTAATCAGCGACTTAGCTTCGGGACTTGGCTTATTTTATGAGCATACTGTGCGCTAAAGTGGGTCCCTTAATTGGCCGCTGCAATTTCTTATTAAGTGCCAGCAACCTATATTGCTTTATTTTTACAATCACAGTTTTACCTCATTTAATGAGATGATCTATCTATAGATATCTGCGAATGGCGCCGGGTAATGCCAGAACTGTGTGTTGCAACTTTCAGTCTTCATCACTGGGAATGGATTGCCAACAACAGACATATCCAAACGTATAATCATGGTCAAACTGAAAGTCACTGCCAATATATTGCACCTGCTTGATGATTATAAGAATGTCGGTGGTTCCGTGGAATGTAATTCTGACGGAATTAAATTTGCCGATTATGCAGCTCCGAGTAGCGGCACTATGGATATAGATCAAACAGGAGAGAAAACGGTTGAAATTGGTGCCGAATCTGCCCGAGATGAACCTAAATATATAGAGCATTCCGATCTTCTTTCAGTATATAAAGATGTCAAGACCCATTTCCCCGAGACTCACAACAAATATCCTTCTTTAGCAGTGCTTCTGAAAGGATCTGATATCTATTTTCCTCAGCCGCCGAAGCCTGCCCCTAAAACAAAGGGTTATTTGGAATTGATGGAACGCTTACGGGCCAATGAAAAAGAATTGGAGTATCAAAGATTGATAAACCCATCTTACAGTGTTGAAGGTCCTGCAATACTGGAACTGGGTAAACCCCAAATCTCGCCTGCTCAAGAAACCAAAAATGTGAAAGAGCAGATCTCTACAATTATAAACATTATTATATCAGTGCTGTCGGTAGCTGCTGCAGTATGGAAATGGACTGGAAGCTCAACACACTTAGACCTGGCTCTAAGGACGTTATTGAGCCTATTAGCTAGCATCATTGTCCTGGTTGCTGAAGTTTTTATTTATTTGCGATATCAGACCAAAGTTTGGGAGGCCAGAGATGTTGAACTGAGAAAGAAGGAGAAAAAGACGGTATTATCGACTTTTAGTTTTTCTAATGGTTCTAAAGATACAGCTATTGAGCTGGATTATTCTCCAATAGCTAACTCATCTGCTGTTGAAGCTAAGTTATCATCCGCAGTCATAAGACCGGCAAAAATAGCTAAAGTCATGAAAGACTAATATCATCCAAATACTGAAAAAGCTATGCATAATAAAGGAGCAAACTATTAATTCACTACTTCTGCATGAACCTCTGGGACATCCTCAACCGGGATTTCGTTTTTCGTTTCAGACATTTCTGGAGGGCCTACAGATACCGAGGAGGGTTTCTTGTCCACTGAAGTCATATCCAAAAGAGTAAGCTCCTTTGCCTTTTGGTAACTCCACCTGATGACAATTCGGTAGGTGTCCCAGATTGTGTACTCCGGCCATAGTGCTTGTACGAATACAATATTACAGTTAAGATGCGACTCCCACATGAGAAAATCAGACAGTCTGGTGGTGTTACCTGTTCTAACAAGGATATCTAGGGGCGGGCTTCCACTAGTATACAACTCTTTTTCAAATGCAGCTGCATCTATAATTTCGGGGTCAATTTCTCCGTTTTCAGCCTTCTCGATCAAAGTTGTCATTGCGTGGCCAATATCATCTGAAGCTGTGTACGGGAAACAGATATTCAGAGTAATTTTAGTATTATTCTTGGTGTGCTCCTCAACCTCTTCAATTTTCTGTATAATATCCTCTGGAAGATATGTTCTGTTTCCAATGACTTTGATAAGAACTCCGTTCTCATGAGCAAATTTGACATCATTTAGGACAGGTATAATCCTGTTCCTTATTAGATCAAATAGTACATTGATTTCCTGAGGGGGTCGTTTAAAGTTTTCAATCGAAAAAGCGAAAATGGTGACTGCTTTCACGCCCATTCTACCGCAGGCTTCTAGAATATTGATGGCAGTCTCAAAGCCTTTGTAATGACCTTCATGGATCTCTAAGTTTTTGGTGCGGGCATATCTTCTGTTACCATCCATGATGAAAGCCATATGACGTGGTACAGGGCCAGTTCTGATGACCATTGTGATGAAATCGTGAAGAAATGACGTTGCGTACTCTGCACCGGGGAACGTCTTGATCCAATTATTAATGCGGCCCATGTTTATTTTGCTGCTGTATAAATTTGTAGAACTAAACTGCAGATAATGTGTCTTATATATTACCCGTTTCATTGGGTTGGTTGTGTTTGAGTGGATAGCTGAACTGGGTGGGTGAGAAAATGATATATCAACTGATCGGCATTTCTTAATATGGAACAGGCAAGTCCGCTAGTATCATGAAATGCTGCACATGTCTTACGATATACATAAAACTGTTTGATTTTGGCTTCCATAGCGGTATATCATAGACCCTGCAGATCATTCGTAGATGATATTATCGCGCTTTTAACAGGTGCTGCTCGAACTGAAAGCTGAATAGCAACACAGAGATCAAATATGCAAATAATATATAAGTAAATCCTACACCTTATAGACCAATACAAAGAACATCATTTTCATTAAGAGTAATGAAATTTGACTGGAACTGAGATGAGATGAGATGAGATGAGATAAGATAAGATTTGAGGGGGTAAACCGATCGCTTCGGATAACTCCAGCCGAAGTCACGTGCAAAAGGACCCCACAAAATTGGCCGAGGTGCCAAGATAAATATATATGGGACCTCGAGACATCGCAACTCAGCATCATCATATTTATCCTTTAAAACCCATATAAACAAATGTCTGGACTTTTCAACACTTGGCTAACAAGGGCCACTAAAGTCAAAGTACCTATTATACAGGGTGGATTACAAGCAGTTGGAAAAGCCGAGTTAGTGATCGCCGTTGCAAATGCTGGAGCGCTAGGATTCATCACTGCTTTCACATTTGATTCTCCTCAAGAGCTCAGGGAAGAAATTAAGAAGGTTAAATTAGCAACTAAGAATCCTTTTGGCGTCAATTTCACTATGTTGCCCGCTATAAATCCTCCTGATTATAAGGCTTTTGCAAAAGTAGCGTTAGAAGAAGGAGTCAGAATCTTTGAGACCTCAGGTAATCCCATGCCAGTGATTGGTTTGCTGAGATCAGTGCCTTGCATTATCATCCATAAATGTGTCAATATCAAGCATGCAAAGAAGGCTGAGAGTTTAGGTGTCGATGCTATCTCTATTGACGGTTTTGAATGCGCAGGACACCCAGGAGAACAAGAAATTGGTAGCTTGGTGCTTTTAAGTAGATGTGCCCAAGAACTGAAGATTCCGTATATTGCATCGGGTGGTTTTGCAGATGCTCGTAGTGCAGCAGCAGCCTTCGCACTTGGTGCACAAGCTGTGAATATGGGCACACGATTCCTGTGTACACAAGAAGCTCCCGTTCATTTGGCAGTAAAAGAAGCAATTGTGAATGGAAATGAGACTGATACTAGTGTGTTGTTAAAACCTTTAAACAATTCTGTAAGATGCTATACCAA
Source organism: Daia tannicola (assembly GCA_030569095.1). NCBI lineage: Eukaryota > Fungi > Ascomycota > Dipodascomycetes > Dipodascales > Trichomonascaceae > Daia > Daia tannicola. The sequence goes on from JAJMJQ010000012.1 coordinate 118,924, forward strand.
CAAAGTTGCCAAAGCAGTCACAGCTACGGAGAAGGAAAAGGGCAAAAGCTATGAGTTTAAAGATGTTAGAGATTTGATGGCTGGATCAAAAGGACGTGAAGTGTATAGAACAGGTGATATTGATCTAGGTATATGGTCATGTGGTCAGTCTATGGGCCTTATTCATGATATTCCTACCTGTAAGGATCTAATTAGCAGATTGGAGCGAGAGACATATGATATCCTAACTTCTCTGCCTAAACAAGTGTTAAGACAAGATGATAAATCCAGACTATGATTTATCTAAAGTGATGTTGTGATTGTTTTAACAGAGCAGAGAGTTTATAGAACTGCAGATCTTCGCAAAATCCGGGGTAACCCACCCAATGGGGTTGGGCTGTACGGCAGTGAGCAGTACAAATAACAATAAACGACAATATTTGAAAGCATCAGTAATAAACCAATTACTCCAAAACGATTATCTCTTACTTTTATTTATTTATAAAATTTTTATAATGCAGAGTTGCAAAGCTAGCCAAGCACAGACCGTACTTTTAAATTTTTAGGGTTTTTTCATCAGCCGCACTCGTGACATACGCGAGTCCGAGCGTGGGCATTTCCTTTTTCAAAAGCGAAAAAAATGGGGTAAGAGTTACCCCAAGCTTATTCACATCGACGACTATAAATCATAGGAACAGATGAACAAAATCTCACCGCTACCGCAGAAAGGGAAACCAACAAGTGGAGTCTTTGAGGATAAAAAACCACGAAAAAGAACTACCAGAGCTTGCGACCAGTGCTGTCGGTTTCGAACCAAGTGTGATGGAACAAAGCCATGCCCACATTGCGTTTCTATTGACAGTAACTGTACATATTTGAGACAACCGCTGAAGAGAGGCAAAGCCAGCGAAAGTTATAGGAAAAGTATCCAACAGAAATTTGGTCAAATCCAGGCCAAAAGTCAAGATGGCCAGCGAAACGGTTCTGTTGTTAATGGAGATGCTTTGGCTGAACAACCAGCGGCAGATGAAAAACCATATTTTGGAACCTACGACCAGCATGTTCCTGAGGTGATTTCTGTTATATCGGATTCCGAAAAAACAATGCCGAATCCAGGAATAGCATCATATCTTATTTATTCCAAGTACCCTACTATTACGGCCGATACATCTCCGTTGTCGCCAGCAGGACCCCCAACATCTAGCGTCATTACTCATGAGAACCAACTCCACCTACAACAGCAACAACAAATTATTAATGGCCGGCCCAGAAAATCGTCAGTTGAAAATGACATGAGTCTTGAACAGATCATGGAAAGCCCGGAACAAACGGACATATTCTTGAGGTACCCTAGCATATCTGCTATTACTGAGTATATCGATGAGACTCTGACACAGAAACTTGTTGAGTCCTGTTTTGAGGAATATTTACATAGCAAATCATCTGAAAACTCTCCAATATTCCAAATGATCAGGAAGGAAAAGCTATTAGTTGTGGATACCACAACTTCGCCAGAATCTAATTCTCTAAGCCGCGGAAAGACTTTGGCATTAGCTCTTGTATGGAAAAGCCTTATGGAATCGCGGACAATCGATGAAGTACTTTGCAAAACCATGTCAGCTATGTTCGAGAATATATTGCTCACTGAATTCGTGCTGCCCAAGACATTGGATGATACGATTGCGCTGATAGAGGTAGGATCGATATATGCTTCAGCCAACTGTAGAGCAGTGGCTATAAGACTTTGGAAACAGGCAATAATGTTAGGATTAAATCTTCAACTGAATGTGAGAATCCCAGGGTCTAGACTCGATGCAGAGCAGATGGAGGAGCGCAGACGTACATGGTGGTTTCTATATGTTATGGACAAGCATTTAGCATTTTTATATGAGACTTTGCCAATAATACCAGATAAGGAGGCGGAGAAGATACAGATGCCCTGCTCTGATAATAAGTGGCATTCCGACGAACATTTTAAAATCTTGGACAGTCGAGCTGGTCATTTGATTTCCCGAGTTGGTCCGGCATTAGCTCCATCTGAGATGCAGCATTTATCTTGCTTTATACCGATATCCACGATTTTAAGCATGATACTGACTTCTAAATCAATGTATTCCCATCCGAGACTGAGACTTGATCGGACTGTTTTCAGTAGCTGGACCAAATGCATACAAACAGACCTTAACTCTATAAAGACAGCTATGAGTAATTACGACATGAGCAATAAGGCCCAATCAGGAAGTGATATCATCTACTTCAACTATACTTGGTTTGCACTGCATACTCTTTCCTCATTTACCGAGCAACCTTGGGATCCGTTAACATTATTCTCTCTAAACAAGCTCAGCAATGATGTTGAACAACAGGTACACAAAGACAGTATGTCTGCTTCGTATGCACTTTGTACAGCTATGGAGTCAGATCCCTTTCTGGACAATATCCCCCCGTTTTTCTCTGTGTTCCTCTACTTCCATTCGTTTTTGCTGCTGATGATAGATGCCCCTACTGGTTCCCATACTGCAGGCGAATCAGAGAAGGCACTACATGTAGCAGTACAAGCACATGACCAGTGTATTCTGAAATTCAAAGTGGATTTCCAGAAACAAATGAGGGATGTTTTACAGGGTTGGCCTCTTCTGGGAGATGAGTCTGTTCATCTTCGAAAGAAATTGTTACATTCATTCGAAGTGTCTCGAAATGCGCATGATATTATGTTTTGATGCACATCACAGCAATAAGCAATATCCTAAATTGAATATCCATTGGAGCTTCCAGATGTTGGATCCAAAGTATTTACCAGATTCAAGAGACTTTTCGAAAACGATTGTCATAACCAATGAAAAGCAGTCGTTAAATATAGCTAGATTCACTAGCTATATTTAAACATCACTAGCTATCTTTAAACATCATTTAGCTTAGAGATGAACTGATTTAAGCAATATTTGTCGAAAGCCTTGCCTGCTACGAAGCTTATGGCACGTGAACAGTAGCCAATGCTCTCCGGAACACACCAAGCAACACAACTAAAGAAAAGCACTGCTTGTTGCTCAAGGTCGTATTAACAAGTTTCTATTCGTAAATGCATTTAATATATTGTTATTCCCATTGTTTTCCTTACCCATCACCTAAAAATCAGTTCTAGGGTCCTGCTGTGCAAAAGTGAGAGCAGCTACCTGAATAGAATCTTGTATTATATCCTTAGTCCATTTGTATGAAGGCTTTTTGTCGTCCAAAAGATTATCGGTATGACTTTGACTATTCTCATTCAATTGAGAAACTATCTGAGTCCAAGCAGCTTCTTCCAGATAATAAGAAAGCACAATATTGGTTGACGAGCTACTATTAGGTACTTGTAACGTAATGATGCTAGGCCAAATTTGGAATCTCTTAGCCCGATAATAGTAGATGTAATATGCATAATCAGAGACTTCCAAGATACTAAATAATGAGAGATGCTTTGTCTTCTTACCAGACGTTTCAGTCTTTTCAAGATGGCTAACCATCTCCTTTAACGGATGCTCCATTTTATTATAGTCATTGGATTCGACTTGCATAATATCAGCGTCAGGGGTTTGAAAAGGCAAAGAGCACTTTACTCCTAATTTGAGAGTAGTAACGGCGCAAAAAGCAAAGAGAATGAAGTTTTTCAGAGAAGAGAAGCCATTTACAGACAAGTAAGACGAAATGAAACCGTCTAAAATATAAGCCACGATAAATAATTTGAATAGCTTCTTGCCTTGTGACTGCGTATATGACGTATCAATGTTAGAAGAGCACAGCAGTCCCAAACAGAGGAACCTGGAGAAGAGAATGAGCGTCGAAAATCCATCTGTGATATCAAATTTAGAGGCATATTTTACCATAACAAGGTTCCTAGTAGGAGACAAATATGAAAACAAACGTACAAGAGGAACCAGTGAGGCAATTAATGCATACAAACTAGAATATCGAAGGGCGATCTTCCTCAAGTATGAGCCACGACTACTACTGTCAAGATGGTAGATTGTAAATGAATCTGCCTTCTCAGAACTAACAATGGTTTTGGATGAGAATTCATTAGGTGCTTCTAGCAAAAGCTCCTCTGTGTTTGGAATGCTCCTCAGTAGTCTCTCCGCATGTCTTGTCAACACAATACCAAGTAAAATCTGTGCAATAGAGATACCGATATATAGGTGGTCATCGAATAGTTTCAAATGAAATGAAATAGTATTTGACCCATAAATAAAAGCATATGTGAAATAGTTTCCACAGATCATCTGTAATTATACAAGGATGATTCTGCCTTATTCTAGTTGTTGGATGCTTCTATAAGCAGATATGGCTTCTAAGAACCTTTGGGGGTGACACTATATGAAGTATGTAAAGATATAAATTATATTGAAATTCTGGTTAACTTTGAATCTGTGGGTGACAGCTCCTCTTTATATAGAGGGCTTTACCCCTCCATTAGCCGCCAGGATTCGAGGTAATCATGTGGTAACTCAGATCTCAAGGCAGCATTGGTTGATCTCAAGTGGAGATCATTCCATATCGAGACAGCGCCGTGCTATGCCCAGGGCTTACAGGCTAGGTATTACGGTAGGGTAACTGTCAATGATTTTGTGTGCCTGAGTATACCGATTAGCACCTAGACTGATGGTATGTTTGACATATAAGAGAAACATTAAACCTTTCTGTATAAACCCAGATATTAATATTTTTATTAATAATTTCCATCTATAGGTTGTTTATACTTATTGTTTTCTTTTCTTGGAACTAATTAGCTAGCTTAGGGTTCAGCCAACATCCAACCGTTGCAAATACGGCTATTAATACGAGAAACGACTGAACAAAGACAACTAGTAGATTCTAATCAAACATAAGACAATCTCGGTTTAGAGTACCTATGAACACTAATATTACATATACAATACATACTACTACATACTTACATACTTTTTATAATCAAGACTATATATATTCCTGTCGATTATCTACTGAATTGAAGTTTGACCACAGCAACGGTGGTCTTACTATATAATATCCTAAATTGAAATGAAAAATATATGAATCAAATAAAATGGTATAGAGAACTTCCATATATATACTGTATACAGTTTTCAACAACAACAACAATCTGTAGACGGTTTTTAGCATGTTGATTACATAATCAGTGGCAGACGCGAAAGAAAACGCGTTAGTTGCTCGAGAACCGTGTTTTTGTCGCGCGTTCCACCACCATCCCAACCCAACCTTACTACCAAGTTAACATCATACAAGATTGTCAACAACACATCAACACAAGGTTATAACGGCAACAATAAAACCTCGATCTGATGTTCTATTCAGATGTTTTGTTAGCTAAACACGGCCTGTTGGCAAATGTATGGTTAGCTGCCAACTTTGATAAAAAGCTGACACGGACTCAGTTTCTTACCACTGATATCCAACAGTCTGTTGATGCGATTGTAGGTGAAGATTCTTCTGATAGTCTTGCATTACGACTTTCAAGTCAATTGTTGTTAGGTGTTGCTAAAATTTATCATCGTCAGACAAAGTATTTATTGGATGATTCCAGAGATGTATTGACCAGGATTAAGCTCACATTTAGAACTGAACCGAATAGTTCCACATCACTTTTGATGAGCTCGACCTCTAGAAATGGTCCGAGTATAATTATGTCTGATCCTGTGACAGATCTTGACTTTCTTGTGCCGGAACTACCGGGTGACTACGGTACTACTGATTCTGTCTCCATGTTGACAGACATAATGACAGAGACTCAATCGACGTCATCACGATCTCAGGACATATCCTTACGAAATTTCGATAATTCTATTGAATTGGAAAGAGGGGAAACTGATTATCAAGGAAATGCTGGTGACCTGAGTTTTGGTGGAGATGAGGATCTTGGTATCAACTTTGACATGGCAGATGACGAAAACGGTGGTGATTCGTTATTAGCTGCGGCAGGCCATATCAGTGATATCGAGGTTGAACGACGAGCTCTGCCATATGCTGATGATAGCTATGATGATTTTAATATGGGAGGTACCTATAACTTTAATGATGGTGCTGACGAAGACACGGGTATTCAGAAAGAGCAATCATTTCTGTTAGACGGTGATCATGAAGCTGAAGTCGACCAAGCTAATCTCAGTCATATCACGGTAGATGCAGACGATGTCGAAACTTCACGAATTATCACAGATGTGGGCGAAAACGAAAGACCAAGAAAAACCCGTAAGGCTCTGGCCGTCGATAGAAGGAAAGAGCTTTCATTCCGACAATTGCAAGAGTTACAGTCAAACCATGACTCGATAGTGAATTCTAGAGAACGAACCACACAAAATATTTATGAGAACACCTTAAGACTGTTTCAGGAGACTCCCTTAACACAAGTGCCCTCACTGTTCTGTAAATCAGATATAATGCAGAGAATACTGGGGTTTGAAGTCACGGCTGACTTGATCAAGTCCTCTGTTGTCAATTCTGAAGATGGTAGTGGTGCTGAGGAATTAGATGGAATGGATATGAGTATGAATGTGAACGATTCGGATATTGCGCAGGCCAATTATGATTACGAAGAAGATGGTCCTATCATTGGTGACAATGAGGAATATGATGACGAACAGCAAGAAGTTAGTGAAACCATTAGACCGGATTATAACGACTCAGAACCAGCTGAAATTGTGGAAAGAACTCATGCCAATACCAGGAGAGTAGCAGAAATGATTAAAGAGGCAGTCGAGTCCTCTGAAGGAGAATCAGTAGGCTTTTCTTTACTAGAAAATGATACTAAGCATGAGAAAGTCCAGAACTTCTTTGAAGTGCTAGTACTTGCTACTCGAAACGCCATTGCTGTATCACAGGATAAACCATTCGGGGAAATCACCATATCAAGCAAACCAAATCTTGAAACCATCATTGCGTCTTAATTTTGATTAATTGCAGACGCTTGTAGCATTAGACCGATAATGAAGTCAAAACAGTGACTTTATTTAATATACGCATCCATTAATATACAGCCTATACCATACTCTGACCAGTGTTTGCTATTCACTCCAGACGACTCAATAACGACTTTAGAGCCCTCCAATCTCCATGTTTTGGTCGAGGCATGATACCAGGACTTAGTTCCATGACACTAACTAACCCGTCAAGACCACCGACTGCCAAACGTCGAGAATCCTGTGAACTATCCCAGCATAACTTGTTCAAGGGCCTGTTTAAATAAGTCTGATGCTGGATTGTAGATTCTGAGTCCGCAGAGATATCTGAGTCAGTTGTATCATAAGTAGGCTTGATTTTGAGCACAGCAGTATCGGTATCTTTCAGCAGATCCCATATTTCTAAATGACCAGTCCCATCAACAGATGCAAACATGTTCGGCGAATGAGGACTCCATGAAACGTCATAGACTACTTCATCCTTGGGTATACTTATCAAAGGTTTTGTAAAGCTATCATCAGTAGTGATACTGCCCCATTCATAGAGTCTCCAAATATTGATTGACCAATCGAACCCAGCACTTAGAACATAATCGCCCAAGTCAATGGCGCCCTTCGTAGGATGAATATCTAATGAAGATACAGGAGCCAAATGTCCCCTGTATGAACCACGATTGTCCAATCCAGCCTTTGTTCCTGCATGATTGAATCTGTTGCCTTGATAAATAATGCTTTCTTCTGTACCAATAAGAAACTGTGTATGATCTCTTGGACAAACAGCCATACAGGTAGGCGAAACTTCTTTTGAGTCATTTTGAAGAATCAGCTGTTCTAAAGGGGTCGCTAAAAGATCTGGGGCCCAGGTACAGAATGTGCCATCTGTACTCACAGAGAAAAGAGTATTGGCATGCTGAGTTCCAATATGTTGCAAGGAGAATATGGGATGATTATGACCTACTCCAGAAAGGGGGGTAGTCAATACAGGATTGTTACCAGTCTTCAAATTCCATGAAAATAGTTGGCCATTATATGCAGCTCCAAATATGATTTTCGAGTTGAATTGAGAAAACTTAACAACGAGTATATTACTTGGTGCAGTAAGAACAAACTCGGGTGATTTCGGTGCGCGTATATTCCAAATGCAAACAAGACCTTTAGAGGTTCTTGAGTCTACAGAACTTTCAGTATATGAGACTGCCAACAGTTCAGGATATCTTGGAGACCAGTCAATAGAAGTCACTGCACGACCAGCAGTTTCGGAGGAACTGAATTGAGTTAATTGAACGTAGTCTTGTTCAGCAGGCGGTAAATCTATGTCAGAGTCATCAAAGAACGAATATGATCCTACAAGAGAAGTATCAGCAGGTGTACTTTGTTCTAGAATAGGTTTTGTAGAATCATGGCCAATATCCTCTGCAAGAGCCACGATTTCCTGCTGTGCTTCAACATCCAAACGTTCGAATTTCTTGTCTAGCTCGACGTCTTCATTGTCAAGAAATGACACGGATTCAGATTCTTCATTCTTGATATTAATATTATCTTCTGGTTCCACATGGTCATCCTGCTCAGCGATTTCGTGTTTTGGCGCGGCTGGTTCTGCAGGTTCGGGGAACCATTTATCGGTCTGAACTTCCTTGCTATACGAAACGACCGTCTTTAGGGTTGGTGAAATATCAAATATCGGAAATACTTTTGACACGTATTTGATGTCTGTGTTCTGGTCTTCGACCTCAGGGGTTTTTGTAGGATCAACCGTAGGATCAACCGTCGTCAACTTCCTATAATCTGATCCCACTATGCTGTCCACAATATTGTCAATTGACTCGTGATTTGCATATATCTTTGGTTAGATGGAACGATCACGTGCAGACTTATAAATATACTTACGGAATTGCTATTTATAGAGCCATTCGAAGACCCTGATGAGCTAGCAACTGCAGAAGCTGCTGCAACGGCCCTTTTGCGCCGAAGCTCCTCCAGCTTGGCTTTTTTGATCTCTATCTCAGTCTGATGAGCCATATACAAAATATCACAACCTAAATGTTATATTCCAATATTGTAACCCAATAACTACGTTGATGATGTCTAGTTTTAGGCAGATTTCCAATGGACATGAGATTTGTCAACACTACGATTTGTCCCACCACCACCACCACCAACACCACCATCATAATTGACTTCAACCCACGACTATTTCGCGTTTCACATCATCACTAGCAAGAAATGGCTACATCAGCTATGGAGGTCGATGATATCATTAATGGTCTTCGGGATGACTCGGAATTTAATAACCCAGGCAAAAGCTCAGATAGACTAAAAGTCGATGACTATGCGAGCCTTAAAAATATTTGGACGAACGAACGAATGTCACCAGAATTACTCATGTTCGAGACGGACTTGCTAGAAAGGATTATGGACCGGGTCAGAGATCATTTACAATTTATAGAAGAAAACACTCTTTTATTGGATCAAGCCAGGGATACTAAACTAAGTCTGCTTATAGTAGAGTCGGAGCTGGAACGAGTGAAGTTCTTATTACGGGGATACTTGAGAGTGCGGCTGACTAAAATCGATAAATATACCACATATATTGGTTCTAGTGAAAAAGAAATGGTGAAACTGTCTGAAAGTGAACGACAATATATGGAAAAGTAAGTTCATTGGATTTAAGTCTTTTGTATTACAATTTTCTGTCGTGCAGTTCTCTGTCGTACAGTTCTCTGTCATACAGTTCTCTCACAATACTAACATTTAGACATGCCGAATTATTGGGAAACTTATATCATTCACAATTCCTAGGTGCAATGCCAGAATCCTTACAACTGTTAGACGATGACTCTGGTGGCCTAACAATGATAGAAACCCCCGATTTAAACCAGGCTGTGTTTGTAAAAGTAGTATCTGATGACTTACCTGAGCAAACAATAGGCGATGAGGTAATTGATATGGATATAAATTCAGTGCATATATTTCGATATAAAGCTATACAGCGATACGTGAAGGACGGACGTGTTCAGCTCATATAGCATATAACTTAATGATTAAATATACTTTAATAGATCTTATCTTGCTTGAGCATTGTCTTATCTTATCTTATCTTATCTTGTCATATTCCTCAATTGGCATCTAACAGATCAACGGCCGGGTAATTATAAGTTCTTCCAGAATTACACTTCAACAGCTCAAACTCCCGCCTAATTTGACCTCTTCAAGACATACAACTATATAATACTGCACCATTATTGAAAACAAAGCCATTACTTTGCTATTTCGCAATTTTGGTTGGCATGCCGAATAATTCGTTTTCACATGGTCCTCCTGGTTCTGACCCCATACCTACTGGCTCCACCAACAGAGCCCATACCAATTCAACCAGTGAACCAGCATCAGTGAATCAAAACGAAACCAGCCCTGCTATGTCGACTTTTTCGTCAAACAGGGCTTTCACAGCTTTAAAAGCCACTTCTACAGCTACTGGGGCTCTGGCAAGGCTTGGGAAAGCCATATATGGTAGTAGTGGATCAGTATTAGGGGCCGCGGCGGCTAATAGTAATCGAGATCATACTGTCGAATTCGATTTGACAAATGCTAACAGTGCAAGCACAAGTGCTGCTGGAAGTATGACCACGGGAACCCCCTCTCCGAAAAATAGTATGAGTATGATTCGCAGTCTTGGTCAGTCAGAGATGGGCCATACTTTGAAATATAAAGCTAATAGTGCTATAATTGCTATGGCCACCTCAAACACTATAAATAAAAGTGTTGTAGCGATTGCAGGCCAAGACTTCTTTGAAATCCTCGAGGTAAGAGATAACAAAGTGTCCGCCACTAGAGATATGAAACCAGCACAGTCAAAAGCCAGACAATTCGATAAGATATATACTGTAACAGCTCTACAATGGGGGTTTGGTGCTTACTCAAACAATATTGCTCTGTCAAACTCCGGAGGTGATATTCTGGTTTATGATGTCAATCATCAATCTGCTAAGAATACTACGCCTACAATTGGTGGGGGGAGCTTGGTAACTCAAATGAAGGAATCTACAAGGATAATAAATTCACTATCCTTCAGTAGCTCTTGCCAGAGTACCTTTATATCTGGTAATAGTGATGGTATAGTCCGTTTATGGGATTTACGACAACCTAAGCGTCCAGCCTTGAACTTCATCAAAAATGGAGATAATGCTCGAGAAGTAAAGTTCAGACCGTGGGATTCTAAGAAGTTTGCAGCTATCTACGACTCTGGTGTTATCCAAAGATGGGATATTCGTCAGCCAAATACAGTGGACAGAAGAATAAACGCACATGCAAATATAGGTTTGTCTTTGGATTGGCACCCGGATCTCGATTATTTGGTTTCTGGAGGAAGAGATCAACAAATCCAGGTATGGAACATGGCTGGAGAGTATCGAACCCCAGAACACGTAATACAAACCTCAACTGCGGTGGCCAAAGTTAGATGGGAAGGTTCAATTAAGAGCAATTCAATTGCTGATAGTATGATTGTCTCTTCAGGTCGTGGGAAAGAGGATTATAAGTGCTACATATGGGATCTTAAGCGACCCCATGTGCCCGTTTATGCATTAGAAGATCACAAAGACACGGTTACTGAGATCGAGTTTTCAAAGGATAGAACTGTAAGATCTGCATCTAAGGATGGCTACTTTATGGAGCATGATTTATCGGCAGAACCTAAAGTGCTTGACAATTTATCATCTCAAGCCATTTCTTGGTTGCCTTTAGTCGGCCCCACCTTTGTTCTACAGAACAAAGAGCATACATATTTCAAAGAGCCTAGATCGAGAAACAATTCTGTAGCAGTGGAAGAAGCCACGGAGAACGGAATTGCTGAAGATATTCATCAAGGTAATCTAGCGAGACGAAAGACAGGAAGCAGTATATCCAACTCTATGCTTCAAAGGCAAAGTACATCAATATCACGCCCTAGTACGGAGAATTTTCACGAGTTTGATGCTGATAATCTCCAAACTATCTGTGATGTTACTTTGCCGACTAGTGATCCTGAATCCTTTGCATATTTAGCCAACAATTATTCCGTGTTCGTTGATGGGGAGTCTGCTTTACATTCAATGTTCCTTGAAAATTCTGAGATAGCAGCAAAAGCATTTCGGTTTAGAACTGCACGAATATGGGAGATCATTGGTCAGACAATTTCTGACGAGGCAGAGCTGTTCGAGAAACAAATGGAGAAAGGGCTCATCAGGCTGCCAACTGGTAATGTGAATAGCAAATTAAGCTCATCTATAAACGAGAGCAAACGAGCAGAGAAGTTTCCTCGCCTTTCTAAAATTTCGTCAACATCAAGATCACAAAGCAGAGATCATGAGCAAAAGAAGAGTGAATATATTGTTAAGCATGAGAGAAAAATATCTGCTGAATCCAATGTCAGCGACAGCAGTTATTTATCCGACACAAAACAAGCGGCAGAGGATCGCGAATCGAAATCAAGTCTAAGGGCTCCAATGGAGATTCCTAGAGCTAGAAGCAATTTCTCAAAATCATTGGGAAGCGAAGCGGCTCCAGTAACCTCCCCTGATGATACTTATGGTGGTATGAAAGATCACACTGGCCAGAGCTATACACATTTAACCATGGCGAGCAGCCATTCAAGTAACGGTGACTACTATCATGAAAAAGAAGGCACTCCTAATAGCATACTGTTGGACTCGTTTGTAGGAAGTTATCCATCTGCTCACACCTCACTGTATGATAGGCAAAGAGAAATACTAGGCACAGATGAGAGTGGATCTATCTCTACTAACTCCGAGACTGGCAGTATGGAGTCTTCGGAAAGCTTTGATGATGATCTTGATGGAGATAATACGAGCTCTCACGAGGATTTGGATTTATTTGGCGGTGAGACCAAAGATCATGGCTTGCCAATACGAAAGCTACTCTACTTTGAATTTCTGAAGACATTAGATCATCCTTGGCGGTCAGAACTACTAATAAAGAAAGCAGTAGAGTTTGCAATTTCTCGTGGAGACATGCAATTCTGTGTTACTATAGCATCGTTATGTGGAGAAACCTATCCTGGTGCATTTCCATCAAGGAAAGTCGTTGAAGAATGGACAATCTCTTATATTTCGCTTTTACAAAGGGCCAGACAGTTTGTTGCAGTAGCGGAAATCACGAAGTACACCAATGTGAAGTTAATCAAAGACATGGGTTTGACAGAGACTTCATTTGATCCAATGTGCGAATTCTGCAAGAGTCCATTGAGAGAGAATGCTAATTCACAGTACATTGAAGATAAATCTGACGCAGGGTTCTGGTACTGTCAAGCATGTCAAAAGATACTCAGCGGCTGTACTCTCTGCAATACTCCAATCAAAGGTAGGGCTGTTGCTTTCTTTGATTGCGGACATCGAGTACATGCAAACTGTATGAAATCATGGCTATTTGAAGAAAAGATGGTAGAATGTCCGGCTGGCTGTGGCAATATCGTCGTTACGTCCGTATAGCTCGCGGAGTTTATAGTATTTCTCCTATTCAAAATAAATTATTATTCAATAGCTTCTTTTGGTCACTATCTGTTTTAGTTCTATCTTTTGTCCGAAATTGATAGGCAGGTGAAGACCGTGCCGCGTATTGATACGTGGGGGGTTGCGGGGTTTGCCCCACTTCAACCTCGTAAAAGGAACGGGATGAGTATATGCCGGTGAGAATCAGGGGAAGCTTAAGAAGTAGGCAATATCACGGATAAATTATTTAAGGCACAAGAAAAACTTAGACCTAAAAGAAAGTTAACCGCTAAGAACGACAAAATGCCGGAAACATATGCTGATATTGAAGTTACTGAGGTCAATACGATCATCACAAAACTCACCGAGTCTATGGTTCATAATCCTGACCAAACTGGAGAGTTTCTTTTGAAATTGAAGGATGGCCGTGTAATTGATACAAAAGGCTGGGATGGCTGGGAATGGACACATGGTATTGGTCTTTACGGACTCTGGCAGCACTATGCTCTTACTATGGATCAGACATCGTTAAAGATCTTCGAGCAATGGTATGAAGATAAGCTAATCAACAATTACCCCACTACGAAGAACATCAACACAATGGCAGTTTTTTTGCCTTTGATGCACTATGTAGATTCTTTGGATCCTCATAGCGAGAAAGCAAGACGTTTCTTACCTCATTTGGAATCTTGGGCTGAATGGGTGATGGATGGCCTTCCCCGTACCGAGCATCGCGGTTTCCAGCATATGACATATGCTAATTTTCATGACAATGAACTATGGGACGACACTTTAATGATGTCTGTGATGCCTCTTGCGCAGATAGGTAAATCATTGAATAAGCCTCATTATGTCAAGGAAGCTATAAGACAGTTTCTTCTTCATATTAAATACTTAGGTGACACCAAAACGGGTTTGTTCTTCCATGGTTGGAAATTCACAAGCGAATCTACCGGCCATAACTTTGCTGAGGCACTATGGGCTCGAGGTAACAGTTGGTTGACCATTGTACTACCAGAGTTTATCGAGCTCTTGGATCTGCCTGAAGATGATCCGTTAAGACAGTATCTTGTGCAAACACTTCAAGTGCAAATCGAAGCACTGGCACAATGTCAAGATCCTGAAAATGGCCTATGGCATACTCTGCTAGACCGTCCTTCATCATATACTGAATCCTCTGCTTCTGCAGGATTCACTTTCGGTATTTTGAAAGCTATCAGAAAAAGATATGTGTCTTCTGAAAAATACACACCTGTAGCGATTAAAGCAATCAAAGGACTGATAACTCAAATCGATGACAAAGGACGACTATTGAATACATCTTTTGGAACCGGTGTTGGTGATACCAAGGAGTTCTATGAGACGATCAAACTCACTACTATGCCCTATGGTCAAGCAATGGCCATGATGGCATTCACTGAGTTCTTGAAGCTTTATATTTAATATTATAGTAATCTAAAATATTTTAGAAAATAGGGGAAATGAGTTCTAGGCCTCTTCTGTTCTGATAATAAATCTCTTTACCTTTGCACATCAACCGAGGTTTCTGGATAAGGCCCATAGAATGAAGTTCATATTCATCAGACCACCAGTCATGTTCTGTTCGATAAGACAAAGGTCCCATATACTCAGTACTATTCTTTGCCAAATGAATTGGACCAAAACAATTGTTTCTCTCGCCATAAGCTAGAACCTTGAATTGATGAGTTCCGGCTTTGAGATTGCCAATTTTAACAATATGAGGTTTGGAAATCAAATCCACAGAAACTCCATTTCCTTCCACAGATATTAACGGAGCCTTAAATTCAGGGAAAAATAGAGAAGCATCTTCGATATCTTTATCCACTATAAACTCACATGTGTAAGTAGTGTTTCCAACATAGAAGGGCATATTCTGTCTAGTAATATCAGCAAACACAAAACGATCAAGATTCAAAGGAACAAGTCTGGTTTCTCTTCCCCGTAACTCCACACCAAATTCTCCTAGAATATATATTCTTTCAATATTGGTCAGCCAGCCAACTTCGTACTTGACTTTCACGAAATGTTTGCCAGGCTTGATTGTAGGGATCTTCATTTTGATAATCTCTTCATCAACCCACCAATCACTGCTATCAAAATCCAGTGGCACATCCTCATCATCATATTTCAATCCAATAATACCTCCTCGTTTTTCCAGGGCCACCGTACAATTAGACACCTCGATATCAGAGTCAAATCCAAACTGAAGTTCGACAACGCCAATGGGTTTTCTCTCTTCTTTAGGCAAGGTCCATGGTTGTCTATTAGTCTTAGATTTGTAAGGAATGCCGAACTTTAATCTTACAGCATTGTCAATTTTCATGACCTCCTCTTCTTGATAGACTTCAGGGGCGTCACCAATAGTGTATGTTGCATAATCAAGTAGCAGTACATTTGGCTCGGAAAATTCAACTTTTTTCAGACTTACAGGGAACTCAATAAGCTCTTTGTAGTCTTTGAACAATGGTCTTTCAGGAACAAAACTAGTACTCGAAACAGAGCCTGGTTCGAGCATAAATAATACACTCTCAGTGGGGTTGAAGTAATATTCAACCACTGTCTTTCCTTCATGGTATAAAGTATCTTTCAAGGGTGCACTCGAGATTTCACCCGTGAAAGTATTCATATATTTCACAATCCAAGAACCATTGATTGCAATCTTTGAAGGTCGTGATGCAAGTCGATCCATGTTACAGATGAACAAGAATCGTCTGTCTCCATCGTCTCGATACTGGTAAACAAGGTCCTTTGCTAAATCACCTGCTTCACATCCAAGAGATGGCTCAGTGATAGTTATCTTAAGATCACGGTGTTTTTCCAATGTTTCGAGAACTCGCTCACGAGCCCAGTTGACATGATGAAACAATGGAAATTCCAACGGTTTCTTTGGCTCCTTCACGTCAACATATCGAGGAGCTTCACCAAGAATATAAACAGAGCCTCCAGCTCTTGCAAACTTTTCAAGTCTTTCTAATGTAGATGATCGGATTGTCTGGAGATTTGGCAGAAGTATGGCATCATATTCGCAAGCACCGACAATAAACTTACCGTTATCGGAAGTTTCACCGGCAAACCCTGGCAGCATACTTTCTGAAATGTAATCAAAATCGAGATGTGCATACACAAGCCACTCAGTGATTTCCTTGAACATGGTCTCTAGGAATTGTTCAGTATAGTAGTTGGTATTTCTAGGACCACGTGAGAGCCAGTACGATTCTATCGGATGAATAACAGCAACACGACATATTGGGTTACCCCTAGTTAACACAGAGGAGATACGAGAGTGGTGGGTTTCAATAAGAGAGAACTTTTCAAACCATGGAGACTGATAACCGATAGAAGGAGGATAATCTCGTTTGGCTTCACCTACCATACTAATCCATGTAAGATGAGGAACTCTTAAGGTAACACCAAGTGCCGCTTGCCAGTCTCCATGTCCCTTATAATCTTCAAATGTAGCATGGTATCCCATAACACCATATAGTTCACTCATGACACCTTTCAGACCTCGCTGTCTGGAGACACTCTGAGCTTGTTTTGCGGTAGAAAACTCGATACGATCTACCAACATGTCAATACCAGGCATACCCATGTTTCTATAAGTTCTCATAGCTTCACCTCCAGATTTTCTCGTCTGGTCGTAAAGATGGGCTTCTCCGTCAGCATGTCCTAACAAGAGAATGTTGTGATCACGACACCATTTCGAGATCCTGTCAACATATGTAGATACAAAAGTTTCCATGTGGTAGTCGTAGAAGTCATGTCTAGTTTTCGAAGGTCCAGAGCCAAGTTTTCGGTCCAATGCGAGTTCAGGAAGGGTTTCTAGAAGACTGTAGTCGTATTTCGACTGGAACTCGGTGATAGCTTGCTCAGGCCAAGCACAAGCGAAGTCAGTGGTGTAGGCCTCCTTAGATGCATCATAAAGTCGAGAATTGTAGAAAGATCTCGGCTCATCGGTGAAAATCGAGGGAACAGATTTGCCGAACTTGTCTTTCAGCAATTGATAGTATTTCTCGTGCGTCAGTTCCAGAAATGCTTCGACTGCTTTAGGATTCAGTAGATTTCCATAAGTACCTCCATTATAAGCAGGACGGGCCTCATCAGCAACGTAATAGGCATACCAGATATCGTCAGCATCAGGAGCATCTCTGTCACATAAACTATACTCGTCCAACCTTCCATCTTCATCCAATTTGATCTTATATCGGGCAATTAGGTAATCAAACTCATCTTTACCTTCCTCAAGCCTCTTCTTTGTGAACTGCATGTGATGTGCCTTGAATTCATTGCTATCGACCTGCTTGCTGATTAAACCACCAACAGATCCACTTGGCCATCTATCCTCGTCATAAAGACAAGATAACAGGCCAATTTTGTCAGCCGCATCACAGCATTTTCGAACAAGATCCATGAACTCATCGCCAAGATATTCGGTGTCTAATCCACATCTCACGTGCATATGAAACCCACCCATGCCCATTTTCTTGAACAACTCCACTTGATGAAGCAACTGTTCTTCAGTCAATGCATTGTTCCATGCCCAAAAAGGCTGACCTCTATATTCTGCAGAAGGATTTGCAAATAGTTTAGGATCAAATTTCTGAGCTGATTTCGGATAAAAGAACACATTTGTGTCAGCTGCTGCTGCTGCTGTACTCTTACTGTCGACTTGATCGGTCTGTGATTGTAGAGTTGTAGTACTCATTTTTTTGTACGTTCTTTTCAGAATAGAACAACTCTAAACAATCTCGTAAAAAGTAGTTAGGCAGCTTTTATAGGATTGTTACCGTATAAGCTGAGCCGGGCTAGCTGGGGTACGAGCCCCCATTGTACCCCGCCATTTCCACCCCCACATATCACGGCAATCGTTTTCGGGGTGCGCATCATTAATTATGCGACCATTTCGTGGGGTGAATGAGCAGCAGCAGTACGGAGTTACTGGATGAGCTACCTAAAAGAGAAATATGTACGATTGACGTAGACCAGTTTGAATTTGTTTGTTTCATCCTATTTTTTTGTCTTTGTTTGATTTTCATGTTTCCCAGTGTTTTTTCCTGAGCCATGCTGAAGGCCAAGATCTAGAGATGTCTGACAGAGTCAACGGCTTTTACATCTCCCCCATCCCCCCCATCTATCCTTAACTCCACCAACAACTAGGAATTAGAACTATTAATGTCAGCACCTCTACCTCCACCCGTTCGTCGCCAAGTATGGGCTGATAAGGGATGGAGGGTTTTGACAGAAAAAGGCTCTATTATGAGTAGTGATGAGATCGACCTTACTACGAAGCAATTGGCAATTCCACTGCCAGAAATGATTTTTGGTGAGAACAAAGTTGTCATTGAGTATCTGGGACCAAGCAATGACAGTGAATCACCACCCATTTGGAGTATCTCATTCAATGCATACGATGCATTGGATTTGGTCGATAAAACCGGGTCTGAGATGTTGCAGGTTTCTTATTCACAAATATGGCAAAAAGCCAGGCAACGAGAAGTCACCATGGTCAAACCTTACGATTGGAGTTATACCACTACTTATAGAGGTACTACATCTGATGAAAAATATTCCGACAAAATGACCTCTGAGTCGAAATGGATCGAATCGTCTGATATAGAATTACCCATGGATTTACTAAAAAGACCTGATCCAATCTTGTTCTTTGATCATGTGAATCTATTTGAAGATGAACTAGGTGACAATGGCATTGTCAGTTTGGATGTAAAAGTGAGAATAATGCCAGATAGGATGTTGGTTTTAAGCCGATTATTTTTGCGACTGGATGATGTCATATTCAGAATCAGAGATACCAGAGTATTTATTGAATTTGACAAAGGCGTAGTCATCCGTGAATACAAGGAACAAGAAGCTGACTATGCCTCTGTCAAAAAGAGTGTTCCAATAGGAACTATAGACTTTGGACCTTTTCTTCGCGATGAGAACTGGGTTGCTCAGAGGCTTCCTCTTAAAAATATCCGACATGATGCATTGAATGTGTTTGAACTGGTCTGAAAGCATATACCATCTGATCTATTTAAACAAACTGTACATATAAAGAATCCTAGTCTCACAAACCTAAAATAGCCTTTGCAGCAGCTATATCCTTCGGGCTACCGCTTTTCTTGTTAACCAGCTTCTTCAGCTCTTTACTGGCTATGTCTGCCAGTTTTTCATACTTCTTAGCATCTTTAGCATCCAATTTAGGCCAAGCCAGTACCTTATTAGCTACCACATGTATTCCACACCATCCTCTGATATAAGCAGGACATATTTCCACTGATCTCGAGTAATAAGTGACGCTCAATTGCAATGAGTTCATTTGTTCAGCAAAGTTACTTTTGGAAACTGCGAAAATATGGTAAATCTCGGCGAGCCGGGCAAAAATATTGTATGCATACGGCTGAATAAGAATCACTTCTTCATAACTGCTGATAGCCTGAGCATAATGTCCTGTGATTACATATGTCTCTGCTAGTTCAGCCCAGGCTTCTGCATCCATAGGCGTAATATCTGTCACCAAATGGAGAAGATCATTGACATATGTCTTGTAATCCTTCTTTGTCTTTGAAAGCACAGCTTTTCTTTTTATAACTGCAAGATCATTCGCAGGTCTTTGATCCAGGTATTTTAGTGCTGCGTCAGGGCCTTCAACAGCTTCAAGATACATGGATTTCAGAACACCTACTCTCTGAGGTTCCTCTCCAAACTTGTCAACAATCAGTTGAAGAGACTTCTTAGCTTCCAAGTCATGGCATGTAGCAAGTGCAAGTGCAAACTGATATTGTAGAAGATCGTACAAATCTGCTTGAGACAATGTGTTCTTTTTGTTGGATAAAAACTGGCTGATTTCATCATAAGATTTCTCCAGTTCCTTTGGGGAGTTGTTGAGATACTGGGCTGAATTAAATCTTGCCAATAATGTATCCTTTTGAGCCATGATGAATGCTGTATATACAAGATGACTGCTGTTGAAAGGCAGATGGTTGACGATATGAGTAGAATGTGTGCAGCGTGCCGGCAAAAAAATCGCATGATATAAGCACTGACTAAGCATAAGAAACTGAACTAGATGCCTTATATCTCTGAAACCAATCAGAAAATTTTAAATAAAAATCAATCTGCAATTTTCTATCTATCATTATAAATGATATATATTTGTTTAATTTGATTATCTCGTTGTTTCTAAATTTTTTGGCCTTATCTAACTCTTACAGCTCTTTCTCACTTACAACATGAAAAGAATATTTTTCAACATCGTCTACATCCTTTCTTTCAGACCGGAAATTCATTTGCTCACACACCAAATCAAGCATGATATCCAGGAATATACAAGGAAAATCTTTTCTTTTCGCCAACGTAAATAATCGAGTAGTCTCCCAGAGATTTGCTTCCCAAAGATTTGCTAGCAATGCCTCTAAGCTCTCAATCATTCAGAAAATCCCTGGCGAGGTCGACCGAAGGATCAATCCTGTAGCCATTCCAGCACTTGATAGGATTGCTATACCTAAATCATATTCGGCCATTACCAAGTTCAGTAATAAGGTTATCGATGTATTTAATCTTGACCGTGAACTCATGAGAGCCGGCCCTATTGCCGGCAAAGTATTCAGAGACATGTGTCAAAGTCAGGCCGCTTATACCGAAGGTTTACCCATGACTCGAACTGCCAAGTACTATTATGAAACCCTAGGGTTACCCAAGACATTTCAACAGTACTTTTCTATCAGTATTTTGCATGTATGGATTCTCTACACTCGTATGAGATGTTTAAGGAGGAACGTTTGCAAGGCATATCAGCAGCAATTAACAGATGGGATTTTTGATGATATGGATGAGTACATGCGACAGAAGCTACAAATCAGAAGCGATAGCTCGGTTACCAAATACAAAAAGGAATTCTTTGACCAAATCCGAGGTGCCGTGTTTGCATATGACGAAGGGTTTGCTGAAGGTGATACTGCTATGGCAGCTGCTATTTGGAGAAACATCTTCTACGCCAATGAAAATGTCAGCCTTCAACACCTGGAACAGATGGTTCACTATGTCCGAGTTCAGATTTATTTACTGGACCAATTGTCTGATGAAGAGTTTACTCATGCTCAGTTCAAGTTCATTGATCCTTGGGGCCGATACGATACTCAGGTCGAACGAGACCCTGCTCTTCCGTCTGGTGATAAAACCAAAGATACTGTCGAGCCTAGTCAAGCATGATTAATACGTTTTTATTGGGTCCCAACCCCTTTGTATATATTTGAATGTTTAGAGAGATATCTACTGAGTTTAAGCCATATTGTCAATATCAATTCTCTCAAGCCATGAAGCATCACTACCGGTGCTGATGCTATATATCCTGTCTAGCAAGCTCGGAACAAATGTTCCTGGTCCTTTAACTTCTGGTAAACTTTCTGCCCATTGTGCGGCTACTGTATAAACCACTAAAGCAGATATCACAGCCAATAACTGCTCATTAGGGTTGGCAGCCAAATAGCATGTGATTATGGAGCCCAAAATGCACCCAGAACCAGTGATTTCTGGAAGATATCTACTACTGGTGTTATTAATGTAAACGGTACCATCCGGCGTAGCCACAATATCCTTCTCTCCTGTTACCACTACAATAGTCCTATTCTCATAAGCAAGCTTCAATGCACAGTCCACAAGGAATTTTGTACTTTGAACTATGGTACTGTCTACTCCTTTCATTGTAGCCGACTGGCCTTCAGGTTCAGCAGCTGCTACGATTTCACCAGCATTTGCTTTGATACAAGCAAAAGAACCAGAGTCGAGCAAAGCCTTAGTAGCAGATTTTCTAAAGGGAGAAGCACCAGCACCTACAGGATCAAATACCACAGGTCTGCTGTAATTGTTGTACTCATGAATAGCTTTTTTGTAAATTTCAATTCCAGCAGCATTTGGTGATCCCATGTTAATCAATACACCGGAGGGTTCAACACCGGAAAAGGAGGCAAATTCCTCAGTACACATAGACATTACCGGAGACCCTCCTGCAGCTATAGTGATATTTGCAGAGATATTTTGCACCACAGAGTTGGTGAGATGATGGACTAATGGACTACTTTCAACGGTGTTTTTAACAGTAGCAAGGATAGCATTTCTCAAAAGATCTTTCTCTGCTGGAAGACGCTTATGAGACTTAATCCACTTTGGCTGTCTCTTCCAGATGTTGAGCAAGTTTATAGAAGATTCTTCGGCATTCTTTGAACCAATCAAACATGACACTACTGCAATTCCATCGAGTCTCTTAGAAGAGTCGGTACTGGTCAAGAAGTTGACCAACTCAGCATTTGTTTCATTAATTCCTCCAATTGCAACACTTTTAATATCTTTGGGCGATTCTTTGAGAATCTGCAAGATATTACGCACTCCAGAGCATCCAATAGGGTTTTGCTTGAGTTCTTTAGTAGCTGTTCCAAACACTGCTCCAATGCCAACATAATCGACCTGATCTTTAATGGCTTGCCTGGTCTCTTTCTCGTCAACTACACTGACACCAATGATCTTTTCAGACCCCCATATGCGCCTGATTGAAGGCACATCCATGTCATCTTGTCCAACATGAATACCTTCGGCATCGATTGCTTGAGCGACATCCAAACGATCGTTAATAATCAACGGAACGCCATAACTCTTGGTTAACTCATGGATTTCCCTAGCCACTTCAACAAACTCTCTAGTATCGGTGCTTTTTTCTCGTAATTGAACCAAGGTAACCCCACCTTTAAGACAGGATTCAACCTGTTGATATAAACTGGTAGACTCGGGAAGCAAGTCCCGGTCAGTGACCAGGTAAAGTGTATAATCGATATCCTTCATAACTCAGTATATTATTCTAATTTGAAACTCAGCTTTTTCCAGTTTCTCACTCTGTTATTAAGCAATTGGTATAAGACAAAGTTCAATGGATTTGGGTATTGTTGAGTCCGATGGAAGTGGACCTCGAGCCGCCCAGATCGATCGATACACTGAAATTTAATTTTGGCTGAGAAAAACAAAAAAACCTCTGTCTTACATCCAACATCAAAACATGAAGCTGGCAGCAGACTTGATCCTGTCATCTCCATCATATATAAATGCTATAAAAGAACGGGAAATATTGCTGCGAGGCCGCCAGATTCCACAGATTGAAAATCTTGGAGTCACCAGGGATCTCAATGATGTGTTGGATCTAACAGACAATGATATCAGTATTCTTGGAAATTTTCCGAGATTATTGCGAATAAAATGCATATTAGCTGCTAGAAACCGTATTTCACATATTGACACGTCTATTGGAGACTGCCTGCCTAATCTAGAATCATTGGTTCTTGCAAATAATGCCATCAGCGAACTGACTCACCTCGATATATTGTGTAGTCTACCAAAACTTCTGGATGTCAGCTTAATAGATAATCCTGTCACATCCAAGCAATATTATAGACTTTATGTTATCTGGAGGAATCCGCATATACGGTTCTTGGATTTTCAAAAAGTGAAAGACAAAGAAAGATCAGAAGCAAGAGCTCTCTTTGGCTCTATAAACGAACCAACTGCATTAGCACAGCAGATACAAGGTCACAAAACCAAGGTATTTGATTTGACTAAAAATAGCAATGGATACAAAAATGATATAGCTGTTAAGCTCACAGATAAAGAGAAAGAACGGCTGAGAGAAAGCTTGAAGAATGCTACCAGTATGGCTGAAATTCAAAAAATCGAAAAAGCGTTGGCTGGTTCTTTCTAGAGCTACATGTATATTTATTCAACATATTTCTGTCAATTTACTTTTTATTATGCAATCAAAAAATGCCTATATAGTTCCATCTCTGCTGATGCTGATGCTGATACAACTGAGCCTACAGAGGGTTAAGGATACTATTCAATGATGTCACCTCTGTCTTGTTATCCAGGATATTCAACTTCTCTTGAGAATGAAAATGCTTTTTATAGAGTGCTTCGTCCTTGTTTTTCCAGTGACATTTCACGCACATGATCTTGTCATCTGGATGTCTGAACCAGAAACCCGACGATTCGGAAGAACATTCTACACAAACAACAGATCCAATAGTATGCACTTCTTCCTTAACGACCTTGGACTTGTCAACAGGCAATACAAGCTCATTTGTAGCTAAATGTATTCCAGAGCTGCCCGCATCTGAGTCCCTATCATATAATAGTGCCATGTCGTTGGCGGAATCTGCCATTGCTGATCTCAAAACGAGTGCTTTCTTTTTGGCTCCAGTATCGCTGTATTTGCTTTTCATGTAGTTCTCATAATACAACTGTAGAACTGACATTGATGTGCTCTTGTCGATGTAGGATGGTCGATAAGTTTCGGCTATGGCTCGTTCATGAAGATGACACAAAACCACTGCCTCGAGCTTCCCGGTTTCACCGTCAAGTTCAACAGTGATACAATCATCTGCTATTTCAGGGGTTACAGGAGTGAACCGGAATCCAGCAATATAGCTTGCTTTGGTGGCACAGCCAACGTGAAACTTATCATCACATTCAGCACATGAAATACAAACACCTGAAGAGGAAGAATGACATATTACACAAGTAGCCTCACTGTTGGCTATATCCATATTTGAAATACCCTCCACCGGCTGCAATCTCTCAACCGATCCAAAGCTAATTCCTGTATTGAAAATGGCACAACGCACGTGAACCCAATTGTTATCAAATGTTCGCTTCATGCCGTCTATAAGTAGGCTTTTCTCGACTTTGTTACTGGTTACACTGTTTACTGCGATACCTCCATTGTCACGGATAGGACAAAGGCAGCATGCATATATAGTGCTGGCTATCGGCATTTGGTCGTTACTGCATGGATCACACATCCAAGGGGTATCAGGAGGTACCTCATCGATAGGCACGCCATAACACGCATGATGAACATACAAGCCACATACTTCACAGAATAGAATGTGCTTGTAAGGTCCTTTCTGCTTACAGACAGCGCAGACTCCACGAACAGCAGCCGCCTTAGACACAGCTAGATTCGATACAGGCTTAACGTCAATGCTTTCTCCCACATTGACTTTAGAGCGCGGACCAGGTGCTCCATTGGATTTCTGTACAGTTTTGGGTTTGCTGGAAATCGCTTCCAACATTTCTGTATTGTCTTCAGCGTCCAAAAAGCTTCTCGTCTTTGCCTTCTTAGAAGCCCGTTCATTCTTGAGTTTAGTTTCTTCAAACGCCAACCTCTTACCATTTGAAGACTGTACGTTGGATTGCAGCTGCGAACCAAGTGCACTACTGGAAGCAGGGCCACCAGTGTTATTTACAATTGCAGCAATACCTTTGGAAATACTTATAGGAGGGCTAGGTGCGATATCAGTGTCACCAGCTTTCACTCGCCTAGCTCTCTCTCTCTCTATTTCTTTATCCAACTCAG
This sequence comes from Daia tannicola, assembly GCA_030569095.1. Taxonomy (NCBI): domain Eukaryota; kingdom Fungi; phylum Ascomycota; class Dipodascomycetes; order Dipodascales; family Trichomonascaceae; genus Daia; species Daia tannicola. The sequence continues at coordinate 144,735 of JAJMJQ010000012.1, forward strand.
CAAATATTGCCTTGCTGTCTTCAATAAGCTCATGCTCCAGTTTTCTCTTCCAGTTGTATCCACCTTTCTTCGATACTTTGGTCAATACTTCCTCCGGCTCCTCCCATATGACCGCATAACGTCTCCATAGACGCGCACATCTGATGCAAAGAGAGACTACCGAGTCTGTCTCAGTAGCTACAGGATACCCTGGGGCCCTTCTCCATTCTCTGGCCGCAGTAGTGCGACAGAACTTGCAGACAAATGATCGCTTCAATACCTTGGCCTTTTCAGCATCATAAGCGGAATCGTCTCCACTATCAGCAATATTATCTGGTAGACCTTTGAGATGAGACTGATCCTGTTTCGCACTAGCTCCCTTTTTGCTGTTTTTACGCCCTTCATAGTTGCCCCATATCTCATGGCCAGCTGGTGTTTTCTTCCACAAATAGTAGTATCTAACAACCTCAGCAATAGTTTTAGTACCAACTTCTTTGTAAACATGATGTAGCTCATTTCCATATTTACGCACACCGTCTTCAAACCTCTTCTTCTCATCGTCGTCGAAAGTCGGTTCTTTCAGGCTCTTTCTGGTGAAAGTAGAAACAATCTGTAATGCTGGACCCTCTTGATAATTTGAATCCATATACGCTTTCAAGGAGCTGTCAATAAAATTGGGAGAATTATATGTCATGCTGATTTTCGCAGCATATGGTTTGGTTTTCTCCAAAAACTCATCAATGAGCTCAGGGTGGTCCTTTGGCATCTTCCAGTTCAATGTGCTAGTATTATCATTGCCTCTTTCAATATAACCAGGAGGTCTTGGCTGTACCCATGGGGGACGCTGTCCTTTTCCATTCAGTTCAGATGAAGCTACAGGAGAAGAATCACCAGTAATAGCATCACTTGAAGAAGATCTGCTTCTACCTTTGAAACCACTCTTCTTTTTCGGTTTCGATTGGTTCAAAGGTTCCACGAATACAATTGGCCGACCCGGCCAGTCTTGAACCGGGTGCTGATGCTTATTACCAAGTCTTGATGCCGCACGAGGATACATTCGATCATCAAATGCTAGTATATCATCCATTCTAGAATGCTGACCAAGGTACCTGAAAGGCCACATTTTTTGCTGTCTAAGCTGATCAGGAGTAGCCTTGCCATCGAGCTCCAATGCTTTTTCGAGCATCTCATAGCTGTTGGATGGGGGACTTTCTGAACCAGAAAGCTGCTTTCCGGCTGCCATATCGTCAGATTGATCAGAATTTACTTCAGCCTCTTCTGATTTGCTACGTCGACTCACTTCTAAGCCTTTTGATTCTTGTAGCTTTTCCTCTAATGCTTTACTACATGCAGCACAGGACCATCCGAATCCTCTTGTCGGCTTCCTGAATATTGGTGGATCTAAGCAAAGCATATGATAATACTTAGAGCAATGGGCACATTGTACAGAATCATCACTAGCACACCATTGAGAGCATTTGTCACACGACTTTGGAGTTTCACATAGTTCTTTGCCTCTACCAGTTTCCACAACCGCATATTTGAATCTCTGACTGAGAACGTTTCTGAGCTTCATTGGAATGTTGGTAATTTTCTCAGTAGGAACAATATCAAAATACCTCACAATATATCTGTCATAGAGCTTTTCAAAATAAAAGCAGTTAGGCGTGGATCTATACTTGTCAATGTCGTCGACATGCTCTTTCAACTCCACTGAACATTTACCTCTTAAGCCATGTAATGGGCACCAATCACTATGCATAGTAGCAAAAAGTAGACGAGAATCTGAACTGTGATTAGAAATATCTTTTGGTCGATATAACCAGTTGACTCGCACCTGGTATAAATCCGCTGCATCTTGTAAGCCGGACGTAGCTCTAGCAGCTCTTTTCCCATATCTGGAAGATCCGGAAGATTTGGTCTCTGAAAGCTTGTTAAAATCATCCGACTCAGTCATCGAAGTATCTTCTTCTTTTACTTTTGCATCTTTGGATTCTTTATGGTCCTTGGTTCCAAACTCCATAATTCGTCCAATATAGTAAGGTTCTCCTGGAGGTTCGGCCAAAATATATACATGATCTAGACAAGTTAGTTTTCTTATCAAAAATTGCTGTTCCATTTTGTTTCTTTATATATCTTACCATCGGGTTTTAGAATCGTGCCGTCAATTAAATTCAGTTGGCCGTCTTTAAGAGTGGCTCCAAGAAAGTCCATAGCATTGCTTAGCTTTTCTGTAGGAGACAGCTTTCGCTGCCAATTCATATTGAATCGTGCTTTTACAGCGGAAGTCAAGCTATCCTCGGCAGACAAATCATTTGCTAAACTGATTTTACTCAGTGATCCAGCATTCACCGACTCACTAGTTATAGCTGCGGACTTTTTGGCAGCTTTCGACTTTGGAGAGTCGGATTCTGACAGCAGTTTCTCTAGAGACTGGGCATCCTCAGCATAATTTACTCTATTAAGTTTCCTCCGCGACCTCGAAGGCCCACCTGACTCCTGTGGCGAAGCAGTAGGAGTCTCGTCGTGGTTCATTGTGGCTATGACGAAGTTGTATGGCTTAAGGATTGAGTGGATGACATGAAAAAGCCCTTTCTTTCTGGGTTGATATGCAGAGTGTCACCGACGAAACACACGTTGCCAGATTGGGTGAAAATGAACAGCCCTGCGCCTAAGAAAGTTTGCCTAGCCAAATGTCTTGGGATTTCCGACAGTGGTTGCTAAATGGATATTGGTTTTTATTCAGAGACCACCCCCCCTCTCCATAGTAAATCAAACACCTGAATCTGACAGGATATATTTACTTATTATATAAATTAATTATAAATAACATTATATAAGTAGAACCAAAACATATTACACATTTACAATATATTTAGCCATACAAATAATATATTTTTCCATACGCCTGGCACTTTCATGTTCGTCGTTTCCTAATACGTGCGGCTGAAACATTTTTTCCGCAAAATCGCTCCTCATAAAAAGACAGGGAAAAGCTGATAATTTGGGCACTCAAAAAGCTGTTGAAACTCAGCAACAACAACATTTAATTTGTCAGCAATGAATAGGGTTGCAAGATTACACCTCCCTAGCAGACTTAATGGACTATATATACGTCAGAGATGCGTGCTGTACAATAGTTGTACTCAGTCGCTTCCGTTGAGCCGGTTTTATTCAGAATCCTCAAATTCTGCGACGACCTCACAAGATCCGGAGAAATCTGCCAGTATTCCTTGGTATATACGTTCAGCTCAAGAAAACCAGAATGTACTGAAAGTAGAACTGCCCGAACTTCCCGAAAACTCTCCTGAGTCTTTGTCAAAACTATGTGGGTTCATGTTGACAGATCTTGGTCTTGAAGACTTGACTGTTTTAGATCTAAGAGGCCAAGAGTATAACAATAACCCTTTTGGCGCAAACGCAATCATGATAATCTGTTCTGGTAAAAGCGACCGACATCTTAGTAGAGCCGCAAAGGAAATGGCTAGCTGGTTAAAGCAGACAAACCATCGATCTGGGTATACCGAAGGCATCCTTAGCAGTAACATGCTCAGAGTACATCAAAGAAGGTTAAGGAAGAAGACACAAAAAAAGACCAGATACACGGAAGCAGCAAATATAGACTTTGAAGAGGCTGCTAGTGATCTTGGTTTCAAAAAAATATCTTCATGGATTGCATTAGACACAAAACTAGATGGCATGTTTGTGCACTTATTTTCTGGAAATAAGCGGCAGGATATTGACCTTGAGTCATTCTGGAAGAACCCTCAGGATAGAGAGCTTTATATCACCCCGGTTTCTGGCTTAGAAGGTACAAAGGCAGATCCTAACCGATTCGAAAGAATGTACAAAGTTCCTAGTAGATCATTCCACACTTCTCGAACGACAAATAGCATTTCGAGGACAGCTCCTGGTGTGTCTGTCGATCCTGTTATTGCTGAACTGAAATCGCATATCAACTATCTCAGCAAACTTAACACGGAATCCTCTGCTGATAAGCTCACTCCTGAAAGCCCTATTGTAAAGGAAATGCTTAGTGTATTCCCTTCAGAGCCTACAGCGGAGCATTGGTACTTGCGACTCATGTTATTAGCAGAACTGAGATCAATCAATCCAAAGGCTTTTCCACTGAGAATCTTTGTGGATCACTTATTATACCAGCAAGCCTCAGGAATCCCTATAGCTAAATGGGACGTCGAATTCATAATTAAAAGGATTGTCTACGATTCTGAAAGTGTATCTAATTTTGCACAATCAATGCCAGACTTTGAAATGCTACGGATATGGGAACAAACATGTAATGAGAAGCTAGATTTGATCCTGCAAGTCCATGACATTGCATTTCGGGCTACTGGCGAGAAAATGTGCATGAATGATACTATTATGGCATTATTATTGCGAGTACTCATTTCACCAGCGGCGGATTCCTTTAGCTTTGCTGACGCTGTCAATGATCCTTCACCATTACCGTCAACATTAGTTGATGTCAATACTGGACATCAGTTTTCTCGAGCATTTGTGGATCACAGAGCTTTAACAATGATTGATATCCTTAAACCTACACTAACAAGATCCAAAGAATCCGAGAATTCTTTACCTTATTTGAACAAACATACCGTAGCTTTGGTTCTGACGTCAATGGCTAACGGTGGCTTGTGGACAGAATTCTGGACTTTTTGGACCAAACTGACGGAAACGGCTAAACTCGATGTCGATATGCTGAACTTGATGATCTCACTAGTTGCAAAGTCTGGTTCAGAAAATGCTATAACATTGCTAATAGAGAAGTACCTGCCTACTTTTTTTCTATCTAATGGTACCAGTTTTATATCTGATGAGGTGGTAACCGTGATCGGTAATTGCCTGGAATATCTCGATCCCGAGGTTAAAAGCTATCAGGGGTTGAGGGAATTTATAAAGATACAGCAGAAGAGACTTGAAGAGCAAACCACTCCTTAATTCTGTCTTTTTAAACCGTGTATATAAATTAATACTGTATATAAACAAAAGCTTTACATCTTTTGAATACTTTGTGTTTTGTTATCAGGTAGAATCTCTCATCTCTGAGTTTCTCAGATATCCCCATGTCTGTTGAAGATCGCTTGAGTGCTTACGTCAACGGCCTAATGCCGATCATACGTTTCCCTGATATTAGAACCCCCCAGCTTACTTCTTGTTTTCGCGTTTATTTCCATCATTTAATGCTACATTATTAAAATCTCGTGTTAGAGGGCTCATATTTTAACTTTCACCTTTTTTTCATATCTTCTATTGGCGACCAATCCGATTTGCGGGTTAAAACTATTACCGTGATGATCCAATCTGATAAAATTCTTTCAAGCTTGGCAGTCCGGCGGCGTACGCAGAAGAATATGGAGAGATTCTTCACAGTAAAAAAGACTCAGCCGAATATCCGAAGCATCAGATACCTGGAATAATCAGCTGTGGAACTTATAAAAAAACGTAGTGAACAGCTAAACATAATGGTTTAGGACGTGTCTTAATGCTGAAGCATAAGGTCTTGTTATTATCGCATTTGCAGCCGATATGAACTTTCAACACATATCGCTTGGTTGACCGAATAACTGCGGCACCGCCCGATCAGTCGTGATATCTGCAGCTTGCGTACACATATATATAGCGAAGCTCACCCGCGAGCCACACCTTATTCTTCGAATTTGCTTCAATTCAATTGTATCAAGATCGTCATGAACGATATCTCAGATAATCCTAAAAGTCAGACACTCAACTTACAGGACCTCAGTTCCGAGGTTACAGTTGAGAAACTGGAAGAAGCAATTCATCAGGGCCTCAATAAAGGGGATGATGTGATTCGTGTATCCCTGAGTAACAGCACAAAGCACAACTCAGAAGAGCTAACTGCTTTGAAAGAGAAGGTCAAAGCCATATGTATACAGCACTCTTTAGATTATTCAGAAGATCCAACTGATAAGGGGTTCATTCTGATAGAGTTCCCCGGTGGTGACCTCTCCTCTTCATCCAAATCTGAAAATACAGCACCAGCATCAACATTTAACATACAAGAACCAAGCTCAAAAGAATACCCTCTGCCTACGAAAAAAGAATCAGATAAAAGAAGTGAGTTTCAAGCTCAGCAGAATCATGCCAGTGCCCAATTAGACGTGAACAATCCAAATGGCATTCCCGATAGGCAGCCCTTCTCGAATACTTTTAAAAGGAGCAACAACACATGCTTGACAACTCTCAGAGGTACTGCGCATGTTTTGATGGGCATCACCTGCTATCTTGTTCATTGTTTCTAGATTATTGTTGAAGCGCATTTCAGAGTGTGTTCATCATCCGTACAAGTTACTAGAATGATTATAGAATATTAAATAGGAGAAAAGAGGCTGCATTCCGTGAAAGCTTGATCCGTTCTATACTAATAGAGGCATAAAAATAATAAGAAGAATTTGCGAATTCTCGGATATGGTTATTAATATTACCACTGTGAATTTTTTTCCACTCACCGGATAAACTACGTCCTGGTGCCTATATTCTGGATTGCCTATGAGGTCAGCTACTACTCTTGTCACATAAATATATAGTGAAACCTGTCATTTAAGATGGGAATATCTCAACAATATGTTCATAGGTACTGTTAAGATACAGGAAATGTCATTAATTAGAGTAGCAGTAAAAAATCTGATTCTAACTTTACCGTCAGTCCCTGCATTTTATTATTACATGCGCAGGGTCTAATAGTGGGGGTCCGGGGATAATGTTAGCCGTTTTTTTTCTTTGCTTTTTTGGGGTTAGAATCTAGAATCTTGCAACGCAAAATTCGTTATGCATTTTGAAGCAATAAAGGGGAACAAAAACAAAAAGATAAGCACTTTTCTCTCCATTTCATTACAATATGCATGTGGTTCTAGTATTACCAAACTTGTAATGTTCCTGCGTTTACTTGCGTATTAGGTCGCGATGCCTTATCATGTAGAATTCATTATGTTCCTGATCGGCACAAGACTGCCCAAATAATTAGAGACAAAAAAACAAACCACAACAACGTTGCATGGGAAAAAATACTGCAAACAACTTATCACGGCTACCAAAATTATGCAACCTAGTCATATTATCAGTATTATAATTTAAACCGTTACTGAAAGATTATATTCTCTCGCAGGCGTACGTTCATACGACAGATATAGGATTCCATCGAACTAATCAAATTTACCCGGCAGCACGAAAATTGAAATTACCATCCAGGAACAAACATTGGCTCGGGGAATATATAACTACAATCTATGTGTAGAATCCAGTGAGATAGACTGTATAGCTTTGATATCTTTATTTACCCGGCTTTAATATGAGTGCCAGTGCTGCTGTCAGATGTGAGTACTTTTTTCTTTTGCTCTTGCTTCAAACACACATGCTGGTTTCTCCTAGTCTTTGTCTTAGAAAGGCTCCTCCATTGTTTGGACATTATTAGAGATGACTAACAAACTCCAGTACCAACAAAAGATTATAATCATGTTGAAGACCCTGAGTTTCAACGCCTTCGTAATTTAGCGCAACAAGAATTCGATAGAAGAAAGGAGCTGTCAGCTAAATCACAACAGGCTTTTAATAGTGGTGATAAAGCAGAGGCTAAACAGCTCAGCGAACAGGCCAAAGTTCATGAACAAAATGCCGAACAATACAACCACCAAGCGGCAGATTTTGTATTCCGTGCGAATAACACAGATTCTAAGAGTGATGAAATTGATCTTCATGGTCTCTTTGTGAAAGAGGCCATTGCTTATCTGGAAACACGAATCCAGGCTGGTATTTCTCGAGGAGAATCGCACATCGACGCTATAGTTGGTAAGGGAATTCATTCAGCTAACCATGTGGCAAAGCTCAAACCGGCTGTAGAAGATCTATGTAGGAAACTTGGTCTTCAATGGCGAGTTGACCCAGATAATAGTGGTGTGGTTAATATTCTGCTTCCTTCTTCTGGCCCACAGCAAGGCCAATACCCTGCTCCTGGACAGCCTGCATACCAACAGCAAGGGTACCAACAGAGTTATTCTCAGCAGGGTTATTCTCAGCAGGGGTATCAGCCAAACTACCAACAACCGAATTACCAGCAGCAGCCCCAGCAAGGTACGTCGGGGTCTGGCTCTTCTATTCCTTGGCTATCTATTCTTAAAACACTATTCAGGTGTGGTATGAAATACATGAGATGATATCTTTTTGCCTATTTTTTTGTATTTTTAGTTGTTTCTTTGACCTCTCAGTCATGAAAATACAGACATTAAGTAATATATTTATGGAGCCTAGATGCTTCGAAATGAAATAAATTGTTGATTCATCTCAAGAATGAGTTATAAAGTGAGAGTGAGCGAAGCTACTTCATTGATTGCTTGAGTTTGAGTTTGAGTTACAAGATAAGGCGCCGTTCTCTCCAACAGATGGCCGTGAAACATCATTAATGATTTGTATGACCTCTTGAGAAGCTATTTCTTAATTCTTACTTGACGACCAAGCAAGGTAGTATTTTTAGTTTCAAGATTATCAACTAGAGAATTAATTAGTGAATTGTGAAAAAGGTATGGCAATTACCGTTTTAATTCTCTGGATGTCATGCTTACTTTTGATGCTTTAGATGTCAAGATTAACAAATTTTCCTTGACTTCAGCGCTTGTATCAGCCAGATAACAGAGCTTGTATGCTTTATTTTGTGGAAATTGAGTTGAACATTATTTAAAAAAAAATAGTCAGGGTCTTCTTGAACTTGTGACAGATGAGGGAATGTATGCAATAAGTTGAGGTTAGCCAAACTATATATCAGACAGTATGGATTTTGAAATTGAAGAATGGAGAGAATATTAGATCTGAAACAAAAGTCCGTAAGCTAAGACACATTCAGATGTGATCGCTAACTTTAAATTCTGTAATGTTATGCATATATGAAACGGGAGCTAGATCTGGAAATCAGGTCCAAGATCTCGATGTTCCCCTGCGGCTGCGCAGATCTTTCCTATTCAGGACTGTTTTCAGGTACAAATGTATATAAACTCAAGGAATTGAGTATTGAGTTTCAATCTGCGATTTTTATAAATATTAGTGAAGTGATAATATACTCGTGGTGATTCTTTTTCTACGCCACTATTTTTCTGTTCGATATGCGTGCAAAAACTACCAATAGAGGTGAGATCGTGCTGCTGCTTAACTCCAGATTCCCTGCCCTTATCTCCAAATGGTTCTTTTTTGGGATCTGCAAAGGGGACTCGAAATCACTAACAGTTTCTAGGATTCAGAAATGTATTCTACGATCATGCTGAAGATAAAAAGTACAAACTTCTTAGAGCTCAATTCCAGGAAGAGTCTGAGGCAGACTGTCTGTCAGATCAAAATTGGCTAATACCTGCGGTTATATAGAGAAGGGTAAAGGGCTTGCTATAAAGGCCGACATCCATCAAGAGATAGCTGAATAATGCAGCCACCAAGCAGCAGATTTTGTATTCCGTGCGAATAACACAGATTCTAAGAGTGATGAAATTGATCTTCATGGTCTCTTTGTGAAAGAGGCCATTGCTTATCTGGAAACACGAATCCAGGCTGGTATTTCTCGAGGATAATCGCGCATCGATGCTATAGTTTGTAAGGGACATCATTCTGTTAACCAAAAGTCGAAACTCAAGCCAGCTGTCGAAAAATTTTACCGAAACGTGGTTTTCAATGCCGAGTTGATGAAGATAACAGCAGTATTCTTGGTATCCAGTTGCCTAGTCCGAGTCCGAGTCCAATCCAAAGTCCTGTACGCCAGAAGAGCTCTGTACGCCAGCAAAGTCATACCGAGGTGGAACCGCTGTTGCAACCTCAGCGGCAACCTCTGGTGGAAGTTGATCAAGAACAACCTGCAGTTCAAGAGCAACCTGTTTATAAAGGGGAGCCTATTTATCAATCTCAGACTCAGGAAGGTTCTTCTCGATATTCAATTCCTTGTCTCTCTATTCTAAGGACACTATTTATGTGTGGCAGGAGATAATCAACGTTGCCTTTATTAGGATCCAGAATCTGTCCTGATCTATTGACACAATCTAGGCAATATTCAAGTTCAATATATATGAAGTCTGTTCAATTGAATGAAGAGAAAAGGGAGTACTTGTTTTACTGCTATGCTAAAGTGACTTGTTTTGGTATCTCAGTTATCAAAAGCAGAAACCAAGTAATCTATATATCTAGACTTGATATGACCCACTTCTGTAGGTTTCATCTTGTTTAATGCAATAAATGTTCGTCTATAACGGTTCATTTCCGGTAAACTCATTCTCAGTGGTAACTCCACAATATTATTGTAATCACTGACTTTGACGCTACCACCCGGATTAGTATTGAAAAGATCTAGCAGCTCATTGGTTGCCTGCATAGTAATTTTATCTAGCTCAGTCAAATAATTAGAAGCAGTAACCGGCTTGATACTAGTAGCTTGGTTAGGAGGTTTAGGTTTCTTCAGAATCAATTGATCCCATATTTCAACAATAGGCAGATCAATATCCTCATGAGAAATGACAAACAATGGAGAATCCCACTTTGCCATTGCATTGGGCTCTTCATATCTGAAAACCAAAGCATCAAAAAGATCTTGAGGCCAAGCTTCTGCCTGTGGTCGTTGTGAGTTCCATGATGAACAAATCTCTTTAGGTGCTCCAACATGAACAGCACAAGAGTTTGTAGATAATGCTTTGGCTTCACAAAACAATTGGTACCTAAATCCTTTTATATATGACATATTATCAAGTATCACTATATTCGTACGGCTTAAATGTCGCTTGACCGCCGCCATTTGCATGCCCCTAATAGCTTTCTCAGTCTGTGTTTCTCGGTATTGCTCTTTGGATATTCCTAAACTATCGTCGTCAACTACAACTACTGAAAAATTGGTTTTAGTCTCGTTAATTTTCATATTTAAAGCCTCCTTTAATTCCCTTGCCCTGGTAGACTTCCCCGAGCACGGATAACCAGTTATCATAATAAGTGGCATTTTGTTGTGGATTTCTATAAATTATTGTCAACTATGATTCTCTTGAAAAATAATGCCGAGATTTTTTCTTTTCATTCCTCGGAAATTACAAAACGGAACCGATATCACCGTTTTCTCACAACAGGAGAAATAATCAAGAAAATGTCAGGAGTGGGAGCATTTATACCGAGGACAAAGTTCCCTAATTATACTGTACTTATGTCGAATTTCCAGGGTCATCATAAGAAAGCCCTGACAAAAATGGCACTTCTCGCTCCTAGAGTTGATCTGGTATTAGAGCTTAGAGATGCTAGAGTACCAATATCGTCAGTCAACACACTCTTTGACAGAGTATTAAAAGGCAAACCCAAATTAATAATGTATTCTAAAATGGATCTTAGTAATTTGAACCCTGAAATACTTTCATATTGGCACCCAGATGGATCATGTAGACCTGTTGATTGCAGAGACGCCGGCAATGCACAGCAGGTTTTGAAATTCGCCACGGATCATTACGACAAAATGTTCCCTAAGCCTCCGTTAGGTTTACGTATGTTAGTCACAGGTATGCCAAATGCCGGAAAATCTACTTTTCTCAACACGTTGCGACGGGTTGGTATGAAACAGTCGCATAAAGTAGCCAAAACAGGCGCTGAACCTGGAGTCACTCGAAATATCTCCAGTACCATCCGAATATCACAAGATCCGAGTATACTTATTTATGATACTCCTGGAGTTTTTGTTCCAAGAGTTCATGATGCGGAAACTATGATCAGACTATGTTTGGTTGGAGCTGTCAATAGGGCAAGAGTTGAACCTGCTGTTCAAGCCGACTATTTATTATACATGTACAACAAGCAGTACCCGGATGGAAGTCCGTACTCAAGATTTTATGACAAGCCTACAAATTATATTGAGCCAATCCTAAGGGGTGTAGCTAAAGAGAAGGGCAAGCCCTGGAAAGATAATGAAATCGATCAGCGAGGTATGGCTATCCGTTTTATAGAACTTTGGCGAAGAGGAGTCCTTCCACCTTTAGTGCTTGATGATTTGGAATCTCTAGATGAAACTTTGGCTCCACAAACATTCGATGATCTTAAAATTGAGCCATCCAGGAATGATATGAGAAAGTTTGAAAGGTATATGAGAAGAACGTTCCAATAAGCCATGGCATAATGCAGTTATTTATTCGTTTTAACTAGAAAATTACAATACAAGTGCATGAAATAAACTAAACTAAATTAAAAATACTTATTCCTCCTCGCCTGTAAACTCGGCAGTCTCTTCATCTTCAAATACTCGATGTGATCCCATAAGTCTAATAAGTTAGATTGTTAAAGATATAATCATTCTCTTTCAAATACTTACAATGCACCATGCAAAACGCCAAGTTTCCTTATATAATCAGCTTGAGCTACAGTCACTCTGAGATGGCTCTCCATATCAGCTATATTGGCCTGCAATTGTGCAACCTGAGCATTCAAGTAAGATAACTGACGCGTCTTTAGATTCGATGATATTGTTTTACGTCTAGATCCCGGAGCTATGCTATGTCTGTTATTCATGTTGCTGAGATTCTTTGTTGTTATTAGACAAAATACTTCTCTTGTTCTTGGTTGTATGCGACTACTAAAGATCACTGATTGATATGGATCCGGTTTTGTAAAATATTGGTTGCCATGACAACCGAATTTTTCAGTTTTCTCGGGAAAAAAAATATTTTTTATTTGGAAAAGTTCAAAAAAAAATTCTGACAACCTCTTACAAGACATTTTCTCTACAGTAACTCCATAAAGAACGACTTTTGAGTAAAAAGTATTTTTATTAGCATAAAAATGTCTAAAAAAGAAAAGTCTTCTTTGAAAGCCTCAAAGAGATCACGTAGTGAGGTGACTGATGTCAGTAGTTCCAAGAAGATCAAGAAATCCAAGAAGCAGGAAGAGCCTGAAGATGACGATGATTCGGATGCTGTGATTGATGATATTTTGGCGAGAGGCGAAGCCTTGGCTGCTGGAAAGATTGATCCTTTGGATGATTCTGATGCTGAGGACATTGAGGGAGAAGAAGAAGAGTTGTCTGGATCGTCTGATGAAGATGAGGAGGAAGATGATGATGATGATGATGATGAAGAAGAGGAGGAAGAAGATGATGATGATGAAGAAGAGGAGGAAGAAGATGATGATGAAGAAGAAGCAGATGAAGAAGAACAAGAAGAGCAAGAAGAAATATCAGATGAAGATGCCAATTCAGACCTTGAAACTGAATCTCAGCCCAAAGAAAAGAACACTGGTTATATCCCTGGAACTAATGCTGTAACTACATCTGAGAAGTTCTCGGACCTCAACCTTTCAGCTAATACAAGCAAAGCTATTGAAGAAATGGGGTTCACTAAAATGACTACTGTTCAGGCTCGAACCATTCCTCCCTTGCTGGCTGGTAGAGATGTATTAGGTGCAGCCAAAACTGGCTCAGGAAAGACTATTGCATTCTTGATCCCTGCTATTGAAATGCTATACTCCTTAAAGTACAAGCCAAGAAATGGTACTGGTGCAATTGTTATCACTCCTACTCGTGAATTAGCACTTCAAATATTTGGTGTAGTTAGGGAACTCATGGGTCATCATAGTCAGACATTTGGTATTGTCATTGGAGGTGCAAATAGAAGAGCTGAAGCAGAGAAGTTGGCTAAAGGTGTTAATTTTTTGATTGCAACTCCTGGTAGACTTTTGGATCATTTACAAAATACAAAGGGATTTGTTTTCAAGAACTTGAAAGCTCTGATTGTCGATGAAGCTGACCGAATCTTGGAAATTGGTTTCGAAGAGGAGATGAAACAAATTGTCAAGATATTGCCTAAAAAAGAGGATAGACAGACAATGCTTTTCAGTGCTACACAGACCACTAAAGTCGAAGATTTGGCTAGGATATCTTTGAAGCCAGGACCTTTATACATCAATGTCGATTCTGAGAAAGAAACTTCTACTGTTGATGGCTTAGAACAGGGATATGTTGTCTGTGAAAGTGACAAGAGATTCCTTCTTCTTTTCTCCTTCCTCAAGCGAAACAAGAATAAAAAAGTCATTGTATTTGTGTCATCAGTCAATTCAGTCAAATACTATGGTGAGCTTCTAAACTACATCGACTTACCTGTTCTCTCTCTTCATGGAAAGCAGAAACAACAGAAGCGAACAAACACTTTCTTTGAGTTCTGTAATGCTAAAACCGGTACACTTATCTGCACAGATGTCGCAGCCAGAGGTTTGGATATCCCCGCTGTGGATTGGATTATCCAGTTCGACCCCCCTGATGATCCTCGAGATTACATTCATCGTGTGGGTCGAACAGCTCGTGGTACAGAGGGTAGAGGTAGAAGTCTGATGTTTTTGATACCATCAGAACTCGGATTCTTACGATATTTAAAAGAAGCTAAAGTGCCTTTGAACGAGTATGAATTCCCATCCAACAAAATTGCTAATGTACAAGGTCAGTTGGAGAAGTTAGTATCCAGTAACTACTGGCTCAATCAATCTGCCAAGGATGGTTACCGTGCTTACTTACAGGCATATGCTAGTCATCACCTTAAAACTGTATATCAAATTGATAAGCTTGATTTGGTGAAAGTAGCCAAATCATACGGTTTCAACGTACCGCCCAAAGTGAATATCACCATTGGAGCCAGCGGTAGAACGGCGTCTACATCTGCATCATCTTCAAGCTCAAAGAAATTCAAGAAGCACAAGCCTAGCAGCAATAAATAGAAAAATCGACAAACTTGGATAAAGTTTTTGTATAAATAATGCATTGGTTCTTTTAATGAGTTTTTGGTTTTTGGTCTTCACCTATATCTTCGATAAAGACTCTTCTCTTGAGTTCACGTGGACTTCATATTGTTGCGTAAATGCTAAATATCCTTCTTCTCCATTTCGAAATCTGCTTCTCAGAGCCTGAAGAAGTTTCTGACTAAACCGTGATGGTTGTGGCCTGTGAGGTAATGGTAAAAGCCAATGCCATATTGTAGGACCCATGGATTCTCTCCAGTTCTCTTTAAACCCATGGCTATATGGCCCATGAGGTAACAGATCTTTACGGTACAACTGAATAACCACTCTCTTTCCGTCGCATTCTATATTGAAAATAGGATAATTCTTCCTTTTAATGTCCATGTGCTCAATAGTAGTGATGTTTCCAACGATATATCGCAGGTTGACACCCATGAAACCTGTCAATAGAGCCAAGCTTATTCCTCCAATAATATACATGGCAATTCGGTTGTTTCCAAGTGGATCACTACCAAGACCAGGGTCATGTTCAAATATGACCAATGTGACTAAGATGTATACAATAATCAGCCAGAAATATATTGAATATTGAACAAACAGCTTAAAATTGCTCTCTCCAATGACTACCGCCAACCATGCACAATCGTGGTCCAGTTTCGGTATACATCTTCCTGATTTTATAATATGATGAGCTCTATCTGGTTTAATGGCCTGGCAAAATGAACACCATTGTCGATATCCCTGAGGATCGCACATGAATACAGTTGGTAGACTGGAACCATCTAGTTCACTAGAAGGCAATGGAATGAGATAACCAGGTCCAATAAGTAGCATTAGACCCCATGAAACGAGAATGAGCACTGATAACACGGAGAAAATGCAAATCATGACTATAGCGGAGGCGCCTTCGACGACATTCCAGCAGAACAGATAGCAGTAAGCATAAATAAAGTACCCTGAAAATGCCAAAATAATGGCTGGAGATAACTTCCAAAAAGTCCCTAAAAGTATAGTATGTAGTCGGCCATTTCTCTCCGGTATCTCCACATTGGTTGTGGCTACCAAAGACTCGTCTTCCATGAGTTTGGTAATGCTGGTGAACGTAAGTATTTAAGGATCTCGAGAGAACCAATGGCTATGGTATCAGATGGCCGTGGCATGGTTCCAAAGGAAGAACGTAAAATTCAAAAATAATTTCAAGGAATATGCTTTAACATTGGAATGCCTATTGAAATTGATTTATAGAATCTAAAATAATCTCTTTTTGTCGTTAGACCATAGGGTTGACGGGCTTAGAACCCTAGCTTTTCTGTAGGTAAATGAGTGATACTGATCATCGTGTCAATGTCTAATAAATCTGTGGAATCAAACAGATAACTCAGTATGTATTATTGTAGTCATTTTGAATATACCAAAGATATTTAAAAGATATTTAAAAGTTTATAGGTTAACAATTTCTTCTGACACTTTGGTATTATACGTGATATGAGCTGCATATCCAATATGAACGGAGCTATCTGGCTGATAATGGCTCTTTAATTTCTACCATACTGAAGCAAACCATATTTCCTCGCTGGCCCAAGTTGAAACACAAGATTTCAGCTTTAATTATGTTTAAAAATCTTACTGAATATTCGTGCCTTGTAAAATTACAAGCCATTGAGTGAGCAGAGATACAAAAAAACTACCAATATTGATCTTTCTGATTTATTCATATACTACAGCACATATTTATAGGCATTCAGATACCTACATAATTCCAATATTAATACATGGCAAAATTAGTTTCCACCTAGGCCATTAATTGATTCCATTCGCTTTGAGTCACAGCAAAGATATAATAGTCATGAGATTTGCAACTAATATCATCTTTCCAGAATACCTTGGCCAATTTCATAACCTCATAAAAGCTCTGGATACACAGACTCAATCCCGTCTCTTCCATAAAATTATAAAGATATTCCTGTGAGTCAGGTTCGTATACCACTGAAACTAATAACCACACTGGCCACACCAACGAGGCTGCCAAGTAATCGGTTCTAGGAATTGCTTTCAGGATTTCCAGCATTCGTCTTACAATAAATGATATTCTGTTTGAATCCGCATCCAGGGCTAATATGCTGCGTCGAAAATATAATATCGCTGTTAGAACCCACATATCAGCTACCATTTCCCAGATATCAGACGAATTCTTGTAGATAACGTCAAGCTCGAGCCTATCATCTCTGTCATCAAATATTACCTTAAATCTAGTGTTGATATTCTTCTCAAATACCCCCAGTATCGGGTAGAAGTAATACGCTCCTGTATCACCTAAGCCCATATAACAGTGTGAGATTTCAGCACAGACGACAACAGGAATAGATGGACAGGCCCAGCTTCTATTCAATGAATCAACAAAATCTGATGATGAGGTTTGAAGTTCCCTGTGAGATATCAAGGGCTTGGTACCGTTTTGTATACAAGCGAATACGTCGTATTTCAAAAGTCTAACAGAAACATACCACGCACAATCTCCATGCTTGTCTATGGTTAGAATCGGCGAATCTTTCAGCAGTTCTCTGTACACTTTTAAATGCTTCACCCATCCATGTGCCTGAGGGTCTGTAATGTCTATTGTTACTTGACAAAGAATGCTTGCCAGAAGCTCTAAATCACATGTCTTTTTCTTAGATATTTGTTCAGAAAGATACCGATATGACAATGATCTGTGATACAATCCAATACGTGTGAATTCTGGCTTTACCACTCCTAGTTGAGATGCAGATAGAGCAAGTATTCCGTGAAGTGATGATAAGTTAGTCAATGCCAATGGTAGATACAATGTTTTGGAGAGATTGCGCTTAGAAGAACCATTCAAAGGATCAATAGCAGAACAGGTGAAGTTCAAATAATAATCAAATGCTGCTGTGACAGCAGGGCTTGTCATAACAATACCATGAGCAAAAGGACTGAGATTCATAATTGCTGATGCTACCGCAGGGAACCGAATATTGGTTCCATGGTATGGATGTGACAGTGTATGTACCGATGATATAGTTTCCCATTGTCCCTCAATTCCTAACTCATCAATAACCTCTCTCTCTTTATTGGTGGTTACTGGAACTTTGCGTCGCCGTTTCTCAAGCTTAGGAGGAATAAACCCATTGCCATTATTCACTTCTGATGAGTAAAGCCATTTGAGTTTTCGTGTATAGTCACATTCAGTGCTATTAACTATACAAGATTTACAAGACGGCTTTTCTTTTGAGCACTTGAGGCGGTTCTGCTTACAATTTGTACAATCTATAAGACGTTAGATCCCGAGGAATATGCCAACAGTAGTGGTTAGTACTTACACTCAGATGATTTTGACTGTCGGTCCAGGATAGCGGCTCGTCCACTATCTTGCTGCTTGATTCCAGTTTTCATTTGTGACTTGATATCCATTTCCGCTATCTCGTTTTCTGACATGGTTACTAACTGTGGAGGACCGAGAAAAGGCCCCTGTATAGGCGCCATTAAAGCAGAAAATGATCACGGGTTGAAATAGATACGTGATTCTAATATTCATCTAGCGATATCCGGTTTCTTTTTATTGGATAGGGTGGCAGCTTTCTTTTATTCCGGACGTTGGTGTCCCTGTCAAATGAGCTATGTGGGGGGTTGCGATGTCTCATCGAACAAGGAAATCAAGTGCCTTTTATAGTTATACCACAGTGTGGCCAGTTATAAAAATAAAACAGGCATGGAAGAAGAAAATATCATAGATCGGCCGATCACCCAAATGTTCATCTTCCTGATGAAATTATGTGGAGTTTGTAAGCCAAAGTTTCTAATTTCGCAAATAAGGTTTGACGTGCATGCGTGCCGTACCGATCTGGCCGCCCTCATTCGATTTAGTGCGGCTCTTAGATTAAGACATGAGCAATCTTAGGGTTTGCTTTTTACTGGACAATCCAAGCTGTGTTGATAAAGCGAGTTTCTTCATATCTCTGGTTTTCTTTCTTTTTTTTTTTTTTGGTAGTAGCTTTAGATTTGCTTGTGATTTGCCTGTCTCCTTAAGACGCTAAATTGAATAATGACGATGATTGTGATTTGCCCTGATGTTCCTGGAAAGGTTTCCCCATGTTTCTTTAACAACAACAATCTAATTTTATAGTCTCATATATGTTATCTCCCTGTATTATATAAATATCCCATGCATGCTTATTTAAGTGTTGACTGCCTTTAATTTAAGATTCTGCTGACATGATAAATTGGCTCGCTTCCCACCAAATTGATTATGTCAGCAGAATCCGATTATTTTAGGCAGTGAGATATTCGGTTTTCAGATTCCACCTTAATCCCTCCCTTCCTCGAACCAAGAACATTACAAATAGACAAGGCGCTAAACGGCAACACAAAGGAACTTATTAGACCATTATGGATCAGCCTAGTACTAGTGATATATGTCCAATATGCAAATCATCGCCATATTTGAACCCGGACATGAGATTCCTGGTGAATCCGGAATGCTATCATAAGATGTGCGAATCCTGTGTAAACCGTATCTACGCTTTAGGCCCAGCACCATGTCCTTATCCAGGCTGTGGAAAGATTCTACGTAAAAACAAGTTCAAAACACAAGTGTTTGAGGATGTCACTGTGGAAAGAGAAGTGGATGTACGGCAAAGAGTTCAACGGGCCTTCAATAAGCAGCAACAAGATTTTGATTCGCTCAATGATTATAACAACTACCTTGAACAAATTGAAGATATTGTGTTCAATTTGTCTAATGGAGTGGATGTGGAGGAAACAGAGACAAGATTGCAAGCCTACGAACAATCTAACAGAAGCCTGATTCTAGCTAACTCATTAAGGCAAAAACAGGATGATGAACAATTCCAGGAAGTAGAGGCCATGGAAACACAGAAAAAGAAGCATGTGGCACTTTTGTCTCGGCAGCTTGTCGATGAAGAACAGAAAATCAAAAAAGAAGGCGAGAAAGAATTGTTACGACGATTGGCCAGTGCTGCTGACGATGGTGGTGCAGACAACATTACTAAGCATATACAAGAAACAATTCTCAAGAAGACAGTGGCAAAACGAAAAGAGACAGAGGAGCGAATCGCTGCACTGTCAGATATGACTGCGTCTTTATTGCCTTTCAAGCGACGATATCCTGGAATCGACGACAAATCAGAACCAGGCACTCCGTTCACGCCGTTCAATGGCGACCGGCAAATGGATTATTTATTCACTGTCCAAGATTCATACGAGGATCCTTGGATGGATGACATCAAGAATGACGTGCAATATTCGGCATCTGGATTCTTGATTGAAAATGCATATAAACAGGCGTTGACTCAAGCTTTTATGGGCTTGGAATGCGATGTACAACAAGAGAGGGCTCAAACTTCACAGCAGATCGTTGGAATTGCTGTTTGAATTTAATAACCTCTCAAACTCATAGATGCTATAATTGCAGGTAAATCTACAGATTTGTAGTTTTTCTTGACGGTAATTAGATCAGTAAAAGTCGAGATGATTTGATCCGAGACTTGCAACTCTTTGCCTCGGATATTTTGCTGTAGAAATGAAAGAGAACTGTCTAATGACTTTATATCATTGGATTTGACGATTTTTATGGCAAAAAGAGTGTTTGTGTCTTGATTTATGCCGAATCGTCGCAGACTATCTACGATATTCTTGTTCAATGACAAGCAATAAACTACGTCCGAATGAATATTCCTGGTACCTTTTAATCCTGCCGTATAGTCGTGAATAGCTCGGTATATAGCGGCTTGCAAATGCTGTAAATTTAAGATATTGCTGGCAGATATGAAAGCATATTCATAAGTTTCGTCGCCAGACACCACACTTGCTACCAGATCTGCGCTATTTTCAACATCTGTGAAGAGCGTGATCAGTATCTGGTATTGTGGATATTGTGGGAAACACAGTGTTTTGGAGATATTTGTTGTCATGTGTTGGGGGGGTTTTGTTGGAGGTTTATTGGTGCTGTTAAGACGAGAGAGTGAGTGAGAGTTGAGTGAGAGCTGAGAGTTGAGTGAGAGCTGAGAGAGCTGAGAGAGCTGAGAGAGCTGAGAGCGCTGAGAGCAGAGCGCGAGAACTTAGAAAGAACTTAGAAAGAACTTAGAAAAATAACTTCTGATTAAATATTGCTAGAAACCAGCCCGTAGTAATAAACTGCCTCGACAAAACTCCGGCGCTTAATAATCTGATAACAATCTGATTTATACCCATACATTATATTTACAGCCTTCTATAGCCTCACCACACCACACCTCACCTATCGACGATTCACAAGACTTAGAAACTCTTCCCGAGTTCGGTGAGAGTCTCTGAATCTCCCCAACATGCAACTCGTCACCGTCGAACTTCCTGGTTTCTGCACTCCTCTCATTACCATGCACATATGCTGAGCCTCCATCACCACGGCGACTCCCTGTGGCTGCAAAGTCTCCCATAATGCTACAGCGACTTGCTTAGTCAGCCGTTCTTGAACCTGTAATCTTCTGCTGAACATTTCGGCGATTCTAGCCAACTTTGACAACCCAAGAACTCTGGAGTTCGGTATATATCCAATATGGATTTTGCCAAAAAAAGGAACCAAATGATGTTCACACAAACTAAACACTTCGATATCTTTTACAATCACCATTTCATCATGATCCTCTTCGAAAACGGCTCTCTTAATCACATCTTTAATGTTGTCTTCATAACCTTTGGTGAAAAACAGCATGGCCCTAGCATATCGTTCAGGAGTTTCTTCCAAACCTGATCGATCAGGATCTTCTCCCAGTTCATACAGAATAGTTTTGACTGCAGCCGCTATTCTTTCCTCTCTGGCTTTGATCTCCTCTTCGGTAGATTCGAGTCTTTTTCGGGTTCCGATAGATGGATATGAAAGACCGTCGAAATCAATAGACGGAGTAGAATATCTCGAAGGTGGTTGGCGTTCACCACCAAGCTTCCTCAGATGTTCCACGTACTTTGGATATTGTGATGGGGGTGCTACTGATCCTTTAGGTACTCTAGGATTCTCGTCATAGTCATTAGATTTGGATCCATTCGGCACTTGCTCTTTTTCAGTGGTTGAGGCTTTAGAGGCCTTATTACCGTTGGAATTCACCGACATTTTTTGTACGGCAGATTCCAACGTTTTCACCTGTTCACTTTCAGATCCTGAATGTTCGTACATTTCTTCTTGCCCGGGAAATTCCATTCAGAAGTCGGTTATGATGTGTGCATGTGATAAAAACCGTCGTCTTGTACAAATTTATTTTATTTTATTTCTTGGTGAGTTTGTGTGAGTATGACTTAATTTAGAGAGTGTACGGCGGGATTTTTTTTTTTTTTTTTTTTGGCAATTTTTGGCAAGGCAAACAAAAAATTGCCAAAAAAGAAATGTCTTTGACGTAATACTTGCAAAAAAACATAGAATCAATCTGCCTATGAACAATAAATATCTGGCATTTAAAAAATAATTGATAATATGAAATATTTAGACTTGAATAATAGAATTGAATATGTTATAACGTATTTTATAGCAATTTATAATTATTTTCTTGCCCAATTTGAAATATCTGTCTCCCTAGCTCGCTCTGCGAAACCAGATCTCGGCTAATCTATCTGAAAACATCCACCGCTTTAAGTTTTATATTGAATCTTCCTTTCTATAGCCATCAGCACCTATGAATGGATATACCCGCCAACAACGTTATTAGTGTGACTGATATAAAGACACACGTACAGTCTGCAATTGAGCAATTGAAAAATACTCAGGAACTTTCTGTGTCTTCAAAGCCGGTTACAGTGCCTTCTTATTCCATTCTAGACGTTCCGGTAGAACATCACGATTATACTCCACGAAAGTTATTCAACGAATTTTCAAGACCAGGTAGACAGTTTGTACTTGTGCAAGAGAAACCGGATCATTTGATTCGGTGGAATAAAAGCGGAGTTTACAAGGAGATCTCTGGTATTGTTGCTGGTTGGAAAGAACAGGACAAGTTCGGATCTAGTCACTCTAGGTATCATTTAGGAAGAAGACGACCACGAAAGCAAAAGTCGCATGATACAGGTTCTCTGAATTCAATTCATCCGAATAGTTCGATGAACAGTTCGCATTTGACCAGTTCATTAGAGACTTTATGTGTAGATTCTTCTGACAAGGGTAAGGGTAAGGATCGGGAGGATCAGGAGGTGAAATTGCAACAGGCAATAGGGGTAGAAAGACGAGAGGAACAAGCAATAGGGGGAGAAATACAGGAGGAACAGGTAATAGGGGGAGAAATACAAGAGGAACAGGCAATAGGTGAAGAAAACGAAAAAGAACAAAATCAAGAAAAACTTGACTCTGATATCTCTGATACTATAGAGAAATCAATTAGATCTGATCCTCTTGACGTATCTACTGATTCAACTGTTATTACTACTACTAGCATTACTCCTACAAGCACTACCCCTCCAAGCGCTGTCCCCACCAGCATTGCCCCTCCAAGCACTATCCCTCTAAACACTACCCCTCTGAACACTACCCCTCTAAGCACTTCCCCTCCAAGCACTACCCCTCCAATCACTACCCCTCTAAGCACTACCCCTCCAAGCACTATCCCCAGCACTACCCCCAGCACTACAACGGCAACAAGCATTTCCCCAAATCCCCCTAATATGCCCCTATATGACCCAATTGATGACTGGGGAGATTTTGAATCAACACCTGATGTGACTCCTGCTGTAACCCCTGATTTAAGCCAGAGCCATATTGTTGACCAACTACCAAAAGCATATTCTTTCCATAGCCAGAACATACAAATTGGCTCTGTGTCTAAAATAGGGCCATATAATACTCCAACATCTCAGGCCAAACAGGCAGAGGATGCTTTGCTAGACAAGATCATTTCAAAACTTCCTGATCTTGACTTCATGTTGGATTGACCATATATCTATTATATATTTATCATATATATCCATATATCACCATATATCACCATATATCACCGTCTAACCACCATATATCACCGTCTAACCACCACATAATCACCCTAAAACCACCATACAATATATTACTTCAATTTACTCGACAATATACTTGCCAACTCTTTATACGTCATTGAGCCAGCATTATCAATAATATCTGCTATTTGACCAATTTCCTCAGGCCTAAGCCGTATCAGCCATGCTCCGTCATCTACTATAACACAGTCAGGGATTTGTGAAGCAAGTTCACACTGTTCAGGGCTTTCCAATCGCACTCTACCATTGATCTCTAATTCCTCCACAAGATTCTGCTTCATAGCCTGTTTTTTTTCTTGAATATCTTCCTCTTGTTTTCTTTTTGCCTCTCGTTGCTTCTTCAACTTCTCATTAGCCTCTTGTTCTCTTAATGCTCTTGCTTCTCTAGCTTCCTCAATTAAATCGCCATACATCTCTTCAAACTCTCGTTGAGCATCTCTTTCCGCGTTTCCAATTTGTCGTACATATTCATTATACTGACGAATCCTATCACGTCTTGCCATTGAGCGGGCTTTCTTTTTGCCGAGATTCCGTTGTCTAGCGGCTCTTGAACTTGATGCAATTCCTCTTGAACCTGCTAAAGCTGCTGGAGGGGGGTTTATATGATCCGCCGACCTTGCAAACAGATTCTCATCTTCGTCTTGGAAAGTCATAGAAGTTGAATCATTAAAATCGTCGCTTTCTCCTTGACCCTCGCCTTCGCCTTCTTGGTCCAACTCATCGACATATCTCATTAATTCATCCTCGTCCAATTCATACAAATCACCGGCCTGTGGTTCGGAACCTAGCCAAATATCACCATCATTTTCATTCTCATTGTCATGCTGACTACTTTGTACTTTTAAATGTGTTTTATAATATTTATAAGAAACACCACATACTATTATAGCAGCAATTACTCCAAAATGAAACGTAGAATCATTGAGCATTTTGAACATTTTGGCTCAAGCTGAAGTTGAAGATGAAGATGAAGATCCCAAAATCAGCTAGTTTAAGATCATTAAGAGTAAATCAAATTTCTGAAAGAAACATTAAAAGCAATGAAGAAAGCTTAATAACTACGAAAACCAAATAATTATAATTAAAAGACCTTGCATAAACTTTCATATATGTTTATTTATTTCCAACTGTTGAATTGAGCTAGTTTGGCTATTACATATTCATTCATATCTGGGTCACGTGCCAGACTGAATTTTCCAAAATTTTCAAATCTTCAATATAAAACTCTTTGCTCACCCATTTTTCAACATCACACAACCAAAATGTTAGGCCTTTCCGGACTACGAAACAGATTGGTTCCTGCCAGTAGTAGAGTCTTTCTCAAACCATCGGTCACTACAAACTATGTCAATGTTAGTGCTGCTATGCCAGGACCTGGGCCTTTGACTCTGGTTCGAGGCAAGAGGACAAAGAAAGTCGGCTTGTTACCTGGAGCTCAGCGTGTAATTAATATGCTTAGTGTCATGAGTGCTCGAAAGAAGCAGCCTAAACGATTAAAGCTAGTTTTGGAGGATCTTATTCGACATGACGTGGTCCAAAAAGCATGGCAGCTGTTTATGAGGAACAAGAAAAATGCACGAGAAACCCAATATCAAGCACAATACAACAAAATGAAAGAAGCATGTGAAGAGTTGGAGAAACTCAACTCGTTTTTAGCTTTTGAGGCTACTAAACGTGAGAGAGGCAAACGGTTCTCGTCAGAAATCAGAATCCCTACTGAAACTCCACCGAACGAAGTTTGGGCTGAAGGCTGGAAATCAACTGATCCTTATCAACAGAGATCTTTGTAAACTGGATTGCATACGAGAGTTTATAGCATTATGAAGACGGTCGATTTGTACATAGAAGAGGAGTAAAACATGAGTAATATAGTATGGAATACTTTGAATTGATTGGATTTATGTTTATATTATTTAGGAAGATTATTAATTGTAGGTTTACAATTTTTATAGATTTTGTCTTGATATTTCTATGTTTAATGTTTTCTGGTATCTTAGTGATCTGCTTCTCGAGCCAGGGAAAATTGATTTTGAGAAACTTGAAAAAAGACAAAAAACAAAAAAACAGGCCGAAAAAAAAATATTCTAAAAAACAAAAAAAACAAAAAATTCCTCAACTTTCCTTTCACATTGAAACTTCACCATTTTCACTTCAAAAAAGATGAAAGAAAATCTCATATTTAAACTAGACTTCTTAGAATCTTTAGTTAATGGAGATGGAGCGAATTCCAGGCTATCAAGGACAAAGTTTGCATTGGAGAAACAGAATAAAAAGGGCAAAGCCAATCAGTCTAAAGATGATCTTCTTCAACAGATCAAAACTGTTCAACAGCAGATTGTGGACAGAAAAGTCCATTATGCATTAACAGAAATAAATCGATGCTTAAAGAGAGTTTCTACGATAGAAATTTTGAAAATCCAGAAACGAATCAAGAAACTGGAAGAATCAGATATCCAGAAGAAGCAGGCTCTAATGGCCGAACTCGATGCTCTACAAAACAGTAGTAAATTACTAAAAGACCAATTAGCTGCTACTCTAATCTATTCCAGTATCAAAAAGGCTTTTATGAAACATGGTACCCCTGATTTCATAAGTAAGGAATTGGCTGGCAAATGTTTAGATGTCGATAATTCTAGTTTTTCAGCCCCTGAAAGCAATGTCTTTGCTAGAATACGGAATGTAGCTGTCGTCAAGACTGCAATCAATACGGCTATTCAGAGTATAGAGGTGATAATCAACAAGAAATCCAAGGTAAAGGAGGAGAAGAAAGATGATAAGAAAACTGATAAGAAAGCTGGAAAGGGAATTGAAAAGGGAATTGAAGACGATGATGATGAACAAGAAGAAGATGATGATATTGATTATGCTGATTATGATAACATGGTTGCCAGTGACTCGGAATCAGAAGATGGTATACCAAAGAAACTCAAGCATGATAGATCCGCTGACAAATCAGAATCGGAATCAGAAAACAAATACACAAGCAAAGACCATATTGACGAATTCTTTGATACAAACCTACCTGAACTCGCTACTGGTTATGTCTCAGGCTCTGATGATGAGGACAACTACGACTATGATAATGACAGGACTGTACGTGAAATTACCACAGAAAGAAAGAACCGCCGAGGTCAGCGAGCAAGAAGAAAGATATGGGAGGCCAAGTATGGTAGCGGCGCTAATCATGTCGCAAAACAGAGAGAGGACAGCAAACTTGAACGAGAACAGAAACAGCGAGAGTATGAAGCCCGAGAAGCGGCACGACAGGCCAAAAGGCAAGCTACAGGATCCAATGGAATTATCCCAGAGACACAGGCAAATAAGTGGGGCAATTCAAGACCAAGTGGTGGTCATTCTGCTGTCCAAGCTGAGCCTACGGCTTTACACCCATCATGGGTAGCCAAAAAGCAGCAAAAGGAAGCCAAATTCCAAGGCAAGAAGGTCAAATTCGATTAATGCATATTTATATATCAAATATAAAATCTTCTTATTCTCAGGTGGAGTATATCTCACTGTTTTGAGTGAGTAAAGTGATACTTAGAGCACTATTGCTATACTAACATGAAAAAAGAGAATATATGTTTTACTACCATGTTGAAGTGAGAGAATATATGTTTTACTGCCATGTTGAAGTGAGAAAGTGCATGCTTCAGTGAGTACTGGTATGCTAAAGTGAGTACTGGTATGCTAAAGTGAGTGAGTGAGGATGAGAAGGTCACGTGCCACTAGCTCAGAATGAAAATTGCATAGTAAAATCCCGGAATTTCCAAAAAAGGCACCTGCTCCGACATTACTACCCTTACAAATTCACATTTTCTAAACCCTTTTTGTCTTTTAAAAAATGTCAAATTATCCTCCTTATCCTACAGAAAGAGATGACTTCCTTATAAAGGAAATCTCCGACTGGTCTTTGGCCAATGGATTGGTAATGCTCACTACTGATTCAGACGGAATTACTGCCCAGCATGCTCCAGTAACCACTTATCCCTCCAGCTTTCCAAAATCAGCTTTTCAAGAGGCATTGGCTGTTCAAGAGGCATATCATAAGCTTTATATAGGTGTTTGCCAAGAAAAAGAATGGCTGGAATCCCAATTGGAATCCCTTTCTGAGCTTGATCCTGAATTCACTGGACGCTTGATCGACATATATAACCGGCTGAAAGCTCATTCAAATGGGTTCCCTCAAATTTATACGGGTGGATTATTCCGAAGTGACTACCTGCTTGATTCTGCTGAGGATCAGATCAAACAAGTGGAGTTCAACACTATTTCTGTTTCATTTGGAGGATTGTCCAGTAAAGTAGGTGCTTTACATAAGAATCTTCTGGTTTCCGGCGCTTACGGAGATCTCACAAAGGCTGTTGACTCAAATGATATTCAGGTCTCCAAAAGTGCAGAGCTGTTAGCAGCAGGTTTACATGATATGGTGAAAGTTTATAATGAAAACACATTGAATAAGAAAGAATTCTCCGAGTCTCTGGTCTTATTCGTGGTTCAGCCTAATGAAAGAAATGCTCTAGATCAACGGGCTATACAGTATGAATTGACTAAGCTAGGTGTGAAGTCTGCGAGGATCACATTGTCTGAGATAGAAAGCATTTTGGTCAAAACAGAGAATGCTACATTAATCCACCCATTCTTTAATCTTCCGGTCTCAATTGTATACTATAGGGCGGCATATTCACCAACTGATTATGCGTCGGAGAAAGAATGGTCTGCGAGGTTTTTTTTGGAACAATCAGATGCTATCAAATGTCCTTCTGTTTTGACTCAGTTGAGTGGAGCCAAGAAGATCCAGCAGCTACTTACCAAAGAAGATCTTATTAGGCGAGTCGCTCCAAATCTCACTGATAAAGAAATCACGAGGCTCCAGAATACATTTGTAGGCATCTATGCTTTAGATGACCCGTCTTCGAAAGCCAGAGAATGGGCGTTGACTAATCCTAGCAAATACGTTCTAAAACCTCAACGTGAAGGAGGAGGCAACAATGTCTACAAAGATGATATTCCTGCATTCCTACAGAATATTCCTGACACTAAATGGGGTGCATACATTCTTATGGAGCTTATTAATACTAAGGAAACGAGCAACAAGATTCTTCGAGCCGGTAAAATACATTCTGGAGGAGTGATAAGCGAATTGGGTGTGTTTGGTGCAGCATTATGGGAAGAGTTCGGCTCTAGAACACTCATAAGTAGTGAATCTGGTTATCTACTGCGTACAAAGTTCCAAGATAGCAATGAAGGTGGAGTAGCTGCTGGTTTTGGTTGCATCGATTCAATTGTACTTGTATAAATCAATCAATGTAGAATAGAGCAAAACAAATCACAAAACAAATCAGATGAAACCTTCATTTCAATCTAGCTTTCGTAATAGTTCGTCGTCGATCCTCATGCGCTTTTCAATAT
The DNA here is from genome assembly GCA_030569095.1 of Daia tannicola. NCBI lineage: Eukaryota > Fungi > Ascomycota > Dipodascomycetes > Dipodascales > Trichomonascaceae > Daia > Daia tannicola. The sequence continues at coordinate 173,877 of JAJMJQ010000012.1, forward strand.
CGCAGGACCATAACGCTGCTCCAACACAGTTGGTAAATGAAAAGAGTACACCTAACACAGGGATCGATTCCAGGCCCGCCGCAACCACACCAAATCCAAGATACTGCCCTCGCCTATCAGCAACGTATTGTTTGGCTTGTTTAGCATCAAACCCTTTTAGTTCAAAGTATCGCTGATGGCTCCTGCGAGCCTGACCGGGACCTTCAGTCGCAACCAAAAAGACCGGCCCTAAAATAGGAATGAAATGCAAAACCAGCTTTATGAAACCTTTGACTGCCCAAGTGGGCCACAACACTTTCTTTGGAGCATGGCGAGTTTTTTCCTTGGCTATTTCCCAAGGGCTCGGTTCGATAACTTTACGAAGCTTGGCTTTCATCACAAGATCATCTAGACCTTCTCTAGTCAAGATTGTGTCGAACAAAACTCTCAATGGCTCCGGAAGCAGGAAAAGCATTGAAATTACCTGTACAGCTACTGTAGTTTCATGTAATAGGGCAATCCATGCCGTAACTACTCCTAATGGCCCATTCAGAAACAGCGCTATAACTGTCTGAGCAGGGTACAAAAAGATAGAAAACAGTATGAAAATAACAATACCAAGAACAATTTCTGGTAGTAGTATTGAACATAAGTGTGCCCACAGTACAGGGGTTGTAAAAAAATACTTTATTCCCTGTGGTTTGATAATGTTAGTATTTGATTTCTTGAAGTCACAGGCAATGCCTATCGTATAAGCAAGCTTATATATCTTACCTTAAAAGGATAGATATAGGTACCAGAACTGGCAGCCATGATCGGTCCTAGAAAAGGCCCGGAAACTTTCGTCGCAGCTCCCTGTATGAGAGAAACTAATTCCATTTCTAGCCTTGGCTATATTGCTGTAGTAGAAATATACAAAATGTTAGTAACAAGCTAAAAGTGCGAATCCGGGGGAATGTCTTTCCCGGTAGAGGCAATGAGATGTGCAGTGCGGCTGTGCAGTGCGGCTGTGTATAGCACTGAATGGTTACCCGGTAGTTAAATCAGAATGAACCATTACAAATCGAGTATCATAACTATAAATCAGCAAAAAAAAAAAGTTAATTAACATTTATTATTAATATCTTTGAAAAGCATATTACTACCATGACGTCAATCTCCTGTTGTTGGTTGTTATCCTAAGATCATGTGACTGAACCATTGTTAGATAACATTTTCTTCCTTTGACCTTCTCAATTCTAAAAATCTGTTGCACTGAAAACTGGGCTTCTTTTGATCCCCTGTCATGTTGCTCGCTAATAGAACTGCTTTGGTCAGTGGAGGTTCCAGAGGTATAGGACTTGCAATTGGATCGTTGTTGGCATCCAGGGGAGCCTCGGTATGGTTATTAGCCAGGGATCAAGATCGCTTGCACTGTGCTCGTGAAAAACTACCAGTGGTGAACGACACTCAAAAGCATGCCATTGTTCCGTTTGATCTATCAAACCCTTATTTGCTCGGAGATAATAACGATTTTGATTTGGACCTCGGTTCTGTAAACATACTTGTGAATGCTGCTGGTATTACGCAGACAAGTTTGCTAGCAAGCGAATCCGTAGCTGGAATTCAAGCCATTATAAACACGAATCTACAAGGCACTATTCTCCTTACAAAGGCACTACTGAGACCGATGATTAAGTCTTCGTCACGACTAAGGGCCGCGGGGTTGGAACCAAACAACTCTATCATCAATATATCGTCTATACTGTCAGAGATAAGTACTCCAGGGTCTTCTGTGTATTCTGCAACAAAAGCTGCAGTAAATGCTTTCACACGAAGTCTAGCCCTTGAAGTCGGACGTAATATCCGAGTGAATGCATTGAGCCTGGGGTTGGTAGACACGGATATGTCTAGGACTCTAAAACCGAGTGCTCTGACCAGCCTTCTTGCAGCCAGCTTGATCAGGCGTAATATTGCATTTAAAGAACTAGAACTTGGACTAGAAATACCAGAGCATCCGGTGATACTGACTACAGATGAGGCAGCTAATGTATGCATGCACATTGCCCAGGCAACTGATTTGAACGGTGCCATTGTTGAGTTCGACAACCTGAGAAGAGTACGAGCTTATTGATTGTTTCTGGTAAACATTAGAATTATATATTAAATTATACATTGCATTACACAGAATCTATCATTAAATACCAGTAAACAATTTGTGTTTTCGGCCCTTTGGCAACAGACCTTTATTTCTTAGGAATTTCAACCATCTGGCTGGATATAGCCAAAGGAAGACTCTGCTCTTATGAGGGACTCGGAAAAGCCAATACAACACACATGCTCCGAACCAGTTGAAAATACAGTAGCCCATCAAGATACCGAAATTCCTCCAGCCAATGTCTGTACTCACTTCGATACTAGCAAGATAGTCATTAGTGTTAGAAATCATACAAAAGTAACATGGTGACAAATCAGATCCACCAATAGTATCTGGATTCAAAAGTGAGCCACCTGCAACTGACATGTATGGGGCCATGTAAGCTTCACAAGTAGTATTGGTAGGCGCAATGAACGGTACTAGTTCCGACTCTGAGCATGTTACCGGGGTATCAGCAAGCCCGGCAACTAACAACCCTCCCACAACATAAGTTAGCGGAGACAATCGATACATGAATATCCAAAAGTGGGGCATATCATCTGGAGTAGCGAGTACACCACACATTAAGATTGACATTGAGAAGAGTAGAATTGCGATATTTGAAGCAGTTTCTGGCAGCTCAATAGCCGCCACACACAGATAGGTAAATGATGACGTAAAGATGTGGAATGAAAGCAAGATCATGTAAAATAATGCACCTTGTTCATGTACCCTATCAGTCCATTCTGCATTTCGATACAGTCCAATGGGATAATAGAAACAGAAGAACGTGATAGTAGCGTCTAGGATTTCCCACGGAAGGTCAACAGTCATATTTCCAAGCATGAAACAAATCCAAGAATATGTCTTGGCCGGTCGCTCCCTAACCTCGTATAAATCTCTTTGTGTAGTGAACATTGGCATGACCTGCTGAGTAATATGGATGAATACAGTCAGAATCATGAAGAACGCATACATTTGATTCTGTAAACCTTGCTGTGTAGTAGAAGCATGCCAAAAAGAAAATCCTATAAACAAAGGAGTCAGGAATGACATGGTGATTTTGCTGTAGACATAACTAGGGTCTCTCCACACTTGTTGCCATGCACGTTTTGTAACATAATAGTACTGCGACAAGTATCCAGCTGCGTAAGAATTATTGGAAGAAGCATCTCTAGAGTATTTGACAGTACTAGTATCACTACTACCAACTTTTTCCTTTGCTTCAGCGCACAATCGGTCAATCTCAGCTCTTGCTGCGGCTTTTTCCGGACTATTACTCCAAACATTAAACCAGTCTACTTCCGTATGAGAACCTGGCGCAGCTCCAATTACCGTCAACATCCATTCTGCAGGATTGGCCATTGGAGGACATTTAGGTGCTCCATTCTTCTCAAAGTAATCAATCAAAGCAGAAGAGTTTTCACCGATATCACCATAATAAACTGTCTGACCTCCTGATTTTAAGAACAAAAGTCTATCGAATTGCTGAAATAGAAGTGCTGAAGGCTGGTGAATAGTACAGAGAATTGCTTGGCCACTATTAGCCAATTTCTTCATTAGAGTGGTGACTGCCCATGCTGTTTGTGAATCTAGACCAGATGTAGGTTCATCTAAGAAAAGCAACAACTCCGGCTTTGCAGCTAGCTCAACACCAATGGTCAGTCTTTTCCTCTGTTCAACATTCAGTCCTTCTCCTTGAACACCGACAACAGCCTCTGCATAAGAGTCCATTTCTAATATCTTGAGCACCTCTTCCACATATTCATATTTCTCAGCTTTCGAAAGGTGTGCAGGTTGACGAAGTAATGCACTAAACCTAAGAGATTCCCTGACTGTAGAAGTGGACAAGTGTAGATCCAGTTGTTGCACATATCCGGTCTTTCTCTGGAAAGAGTTATCTCTAGCTCCACCATTTACCAGCATATCTCCAGTCACAACTCCTACGGATTTTCTATCAGCAAGAACATCTAATAGAGTTGTCTTACCGGCACCAGAAGCACCCATAAGTGCAGTCAAAGTACCTGGCTTGACGTATCCATCCACATGATCAAGAAGACGTCGAGTGTCACCATTTTTCAAAGTAACATCATAACAAACATCTTTCCATTGGAACAAACCACTTTGTTCTTGAATACGAACACTTTCGACACCATCGGTATTGTTCCAGACGTCGTCAGTAGCCATTGCACTTGCAGATACACTATTTTCAGACTTCTCAGGATCAGACTCGTTGTCTGCAGACTGATAAAGACCTAGTGTTTTAGGGATATGGCCCTTCTTGAAGACTAATACCTCACCTTTGGATTTCCCAAGCTCAATAAACTCCACAGTTAGAATATAGAGACAAAGTTGAAACAGTACAAAACCAATAAGAATGCCAAGGTTTCGCCACATGTGTGCAGTATAATATTCAAATGAAGCTGCAATATAGTCAGAGCCATCGATCCAATCTTGACCCCCAGTTGCACCAGTAATTGCACAAGTTTGCATATATGGGCTCGGTAAGTTTACATATGTTGCACCGCGAGGAACAAGGTCTGGAATGCAACTGAAATTTCGGTTTCTAAACTCGTTTATCATCATAGATTCAAAAGCATAACCAACAGGGTTGATATAGTTAATCCAACGGAACCACACATGCATATTCTGAATAGGGATAACAAAACCTGAATAAATGACAAGACCTGTAAGAATAATAGATGAAAATGGCATGCATTGAGCAAAATCTCTAAAAGTCGAAGCTAGAGTCCTGAACAGAAGATACATGACCAAAAATGTCGTAAATGAAAAGAGCCAATATGAGAAAAAGGCACTAGGCGTACGGCGTAAATTCGACAAAAAATAGAGAGTGATGTTAAAACCGGCAGATGCAAGAAATTTAACAGGTAAATCTACAATTACTGATCCTATAGCCTCAGCTGAAGGTCGATAGAAACCGTACTTCTTCTGTTTCTCAACAATAGGTCTTTGTTTAAACATCATCAATATCTCAAGAGCACTCATAAATGCATTCAGCAAAGTAGCAAAAAACAATGCAGCACATCTACTGTAAAATGAGCTGGTGGTTTGGTTCATATTATAAAAGATAGAAGCACCAATAAAACCTAATGCAGTGTTACCAAATATAGTGACAAGCTGCATTGAATGGTCACCCATCATTCGCTGCCAAGACCTGGTTATATTGATCCTAATCTGCATAACGTAGTTCAAAGTGTAAGAAGACTTCCATGAAATATGGTTTGATTGGACAGTTTTCTTCATCCTGTGAAACTCTTCGAGAGATGAACCGATAGGATATTCGGTATTGAATGCGTCAATTTCTTTAATAAGTTCGGCATATTCATTAGAAGACTTCCATCTAGTAACAAACTCATCTGGAGTTTGTGGTACTTTATGTTCAAAGCCAGGTTGAATTTTCCTTTCCAATGGACTTGTTAAAGAGGTTAAGAAATCACCATCAGTCTGTCTTTCAGGACACAAGAAGCCCATATCAACAAAAAACTTTTTTGCAGACTTAGCGGGACCAAAGTAAATCTGTCTTCCTTGATAAAGGACGGTGACCTTGTCGAATAAGTCATAGGCATCTTGAGATGCTTGATACAAAGAAACAAAGATAGATGTCTTAGATGTCTGAGCACAAACTTTCAAAGCTTTGCAAAACTCAAGGGCATTAGCACTATCTAATCCACGGGTACTATTATCCCAGCATTGTAAAGCACATTCTCGTAGATAAGCTTCTGATATTGATACACGTTTTCTTTCACCACCAGAAACACCTCGGATATATTCATCACCGACCTTTGTATCAACAATATGAGTAAGACCAAATGTAGCCATTGTAACATCACGCAGATGTGTAGCATATTCTATCCTGGAAACTGAAAATGGACGGTTATGAGGAGTTCTAGCTAATGCAGCGAATTCCAAAGTCTCTCCTACTGTCAAATGCGGAAAATGGGTATCTGTTTCCGACATATATAACACTTCACCTCTGAAATGATTCAGGATATCCTTTCTACTGATTCCTTGATAATTTAATAAAGAGTCATCATTTAGGAAGAAACCTTTCGAGTCGCAGCCAATTGATCTGAGAAATGTTGAGCAACCTGAACCAGGTCTTCCTAGTACAACACATGCTTCTCCACGTTTAATTAAACCATCAAAACCTTCCAAAATTCTGACTTTGGTTTTTTTTGAAAGATTCAAAATTTGTGATATAGATGCCCAAAGATCAATGGCAGTTTTTTGATAATCAACAGCAGAACCATAACCATAAGCTCCAAGGTTTCTAAATGATATACCAGCAGTAATTACAGGATAACGATCAGGGCTATTGTCTTTAAGACTAAAGATATAACGTCTCCATTTCTCCGCACTGAATTGATCTGAATTTGGGTCAAGGCATGGATCTGTGTTGTTGACAAACGGATTATATAAAGTTGCTTCGTTATCTGGCACATTGTTATTAGAATGCAGAGAAAACGTCGAACTATGTGTCAATCGTCTAGCAAGGTCTTTGATTCTTGCAGTTTCCTCTTCAAATGGTCTTTCCTCGCCCTTATCAAGCTCATGTTCGCTTCTCTCATCTATGTAACGTTCATCATCAGCCTCGTTGTTTGTTGTCTCACTCTCCGATAGCTTCCGTACGTCTCCGACATCAGCGGTAGAAGACAAAGACATTTATAACAATATAATGTCTTGCAAATTTAGGTTAAACAATTATAATTTTAGGCTCTAAATAGTGTCGTGACAAATATATATAATGATTTTTCTACGTCGCCCGCCATCTACATCCATATATATACATTTTTGGGCCGTCCCAAAATGGTAAATATACTGGCATGACATTTGCGAATGAGTCCGAGTCCGAGACAGGTTGTTTTTTTTTTGTAGCCGAGGTAGAATCTCGGAGATGCGAGATTACTGCATTAAGAAGTCGAAAAAAGAAACAGACGAAGTGAAGTATCTAAATATCATTTATTTGTATCTGATATATTTTTGCTGTTGACTTTTAATTTTGCTTGTTGCTTTTCGCTTTTGCTTTCGCTTTCGCTTTTGCTTTCGCTTTTGGCTTTGTTCTTTCTCGTTTTGTCTTTGTTCTTTCTCGTTTTTTGCTTTTTGCTTTTTGCTTTTTGCACATCTTTATCCATTGCGGTAGATGCGGGAAGATCTCGAAAGCTTGAGCGCGGAAAAGAAAGAAAGTCGGGTTTCCGAGATCATCGTGACTGAAAAATCAATCACCAACCGCCTACTTAAATCTCAATTATGCTTGAAGTGCGGTAGATGATGATTCAGCATTTATTTCGTTGTGTTGTTGTTTCGGCTCGGATGTTAATTATTCCGGGGTCCGTCCCGGATAAACTTTTGCTCGAACTGAAGCATTAATAAGATATGACAATATATATATATTTGGGAAGCATTGTTTACTGAATGTTTCGCTTAGGAACTGAATGTAGCTCCATTGTGATTTTTATCTTATCAGCTTAATTGCCAAAGGCTGTGTCAAACCGGATCTCGAAGATAATGGGATTATCCAGAACAATTAGATTACCAAAATCAAGAAATAAACCAATATTTATACAAACGTATTTATCCTAAAGAATATATAGTCTTTGTAGATCAATTGCTGTTTTGTGGATCAATTAATGTTTTCAATTCCGTATCTTTACGAGATCATAGTGGAAAAGCATGTGATCTAGAAGCTTGTTCAAGTCAAAAGATAAAAGCCCAACTCAAATGCCAAAGAGAATAAAGCACAAGAGAAGAACCAACAAACCCGTTGATATTATTAGATTATTTAAGTATAATATCTGACTATATCTCAGTATATCTCAGTATATCTCAGTATAGCTCAAGATAATATTCAAGTATAATATCTCAGGAACATTCAAGCATAGCAAACAGTATATCTCACTATAATATCCCAGGATTCTAGGCTTGCTCAATGAGACCCACTACGACTACTCAGCTTATAATTGACCATCTGCTATTGGTCCGTTCGGCTGTCTGAAAAATGCACAATTCCCCTTCTAAATCTCCAAATATCCAAAAAATAAACGCTTAACATCACAAAATGCACTTTTCTTCCATTTCTACCAAAAAAAATCGCTTTGTTCTGTCTGAAATTCATGTCATTCTCTTAACCTTGATTCTTGCGGAGAGCACCCCAATTTCATTCCTCTTTCATTCAGTCTCAAACTCTTGACAACTACAAGTCACAACCAATTCCATTGTCCTTGTAATACTACTCATTTTTGCTAGAATTTTATGCGATTAACTAAAAACTTATTCAGAATGAAAGTACAAGCAATTCCTATGAGATGGGGATCTGGTGATAATTATGCCTATCTTGTCACTGATGACAAAGCTAAAGTGGCAACTATTATTGATCCTGCTGTACCCACTGAAGTTATACCTACAATTGAAAAACTGGCTGATGATCATGTTAAACTAGTTACTATCATGAACACTCACCATCATATGGATCATTCTGGCGGTAACAGCCAATTCAAGAGATTGTTCCCCCATTGTCCGGTAATTGCTGGTAAAGATTCACCAGACGTCGATAAGACTCCCAAAGATGGAGCACAGTTTAAGCTCGGCGACAATATCATTATTACGGCTATTTACACCCCATGTCATACTCAGGATTCTATCTGTTGGTACTTCAATGATACCACTACTGATGAAAAGGCTCTGTTTACTGGTGACACTCTATTCACAGCTGGCTGTGGTAGATTCTTCGAAGGTGATGCAGCTCAAATGAACAAATCGCTTACTAAGCTTGTGAATAGTGTTCCTAAAGACACCCCTGTGTATCCTGGTCACGAGTATACTAAGAGTAATCTCAAGTTTGTCAAGAAAATCCTGAACAATGAGTCTGTACACTCACTTGATAGATTCATGAACACATTCGAACAGTCTACTGGGAAGTTTACAGTTGAAGATGAGCTCAAGTATAATCCGTTCTTGATGTTGAATGATCCTCAGGTACAAAAGGCTACTGGCCAATCAGATCCGGTACAAGTACTAGCAGCCCTACGAGAAATGAAGAACAAAATGTAACTTCCCTAATATCAATAAATGCAATAAATCGTCTGGATATTTGTTTCTAAATTACTACTATATATATAACTTCTATCAAATGTCGTCTTGAACATAACCTACACAAGAACATAAACCTTGTCAAGGCATAATAACATTAAAGCCAATCAGTCTTCCTCCGTTGTCCACACTCCATCTCAAACTATCTGAAAAGAAGCTCTAGCTATAAATCGGAGTATATGTGAAGAAAAGAAGATTTGATTTTGGGGAAAAAAGATTTTTGCCCTTCTAAAAATATATATTTTTATGGGGCTGGAATTTGGTGCGGCTGTGCATCGACGTTTTGGATTTTGTCTTTTTACTCGGATGTAGCTGCGCACTGCCGGCAGGTCGTCATTGTGAATCCCCTACTCTTCTACTCACACTCCCTTTGAAACAAGCCGGTCATCAGCAATATAACCACGAAATAAGTACTACAACGGACTAGAATTGTTGCGCAATGTCTCAGAAAGAAGAATTGAATTCTGTACTGCCTATTCCTGAAGGTGAAGTAGTGGATGAAGCCAGCACAGCAAACAAGGATACTGCTCAGGAGACTGCTCAGGAGACCTCTGTTGAAGCAGCAGCCGTGGCCTCAGCACCAGCGGCCTCTGCAGAAAAGTCCCAAAACAAACCCGAATTGAGCCCTGAAGTTGAAACAGAGCATGTGGTTGCCACCAAAGATGCAAAACCAACCGAATCTGATACTGCGGCGGAAGAAAACCCAAACCCCCCCCCTCGACCGGCAACTCCTTTCACACAAGCATTGGCTACATTAGCAGAGGCGTTCCCAGACATCGACCCTAATGTCAGAAGAGCTGTATTGGTCGCATCAAGAGGTCAGCTTGATCCTGCATTTGCTGCTTTGTTGTCTATGTCGGACCCTAACTTCAAACCTGAAGATGTCATTCCTCCTATAACACGTGACCCAGCTGAAATCGACGAGAATGAAGTTGCGCTTTTGAGAAAGAAGAAGAAGCAAGACCAAATTGAAGCAGATGAGAGATTGGCTAGAAGACTAGCATCTCAGTACTCTTCAAGTACACGAGGGGGTGCTCCAGGTGCAGGTGCACCTGCACGTTCTCCAAGAAGCTCTACTGGCAGATACGATGATCCAGTTTCTACAGGTCCTGAACGTTCTTTCATAGACGATGAATTACCAGAAATAAAGAAGCAATTACAAGAGGGATTCACTGAAACCAAACAGAAGGTATCTGAATGGTATACAAACTTCCGAAAGAACCAGCAACAAGGAGGAAGCTTTCTTAGCCAGCTTACAAATGGCCGACCTAGCGATACATATGAACCAGATCACATGGATGATGATTATCGTGCCCCAAGAAGAACCAATGATTCTTATAGGCCAAGATATCGACCAAACAATTCGGGCCGAAGATACTACGATCAAGATCCCAATGAAATCGCTGACGATTTACAAGGCATCTCATTGCGAGCTGAAGATGAAGATGATGAGCTTCCGCCTCCACCACCTCCTAGAAGGCCAACAGCCACAGCAGCTGTAACTACGACTGTTTCTGGCAATCCGACAACAGGAACAACTGCAGCTGCTCCGGTCAGTGCATTGGGTGATTCTAAGTGGGAACCATTGAAAGCTGTTTCAGCCGAGGGATCTGATAAAGATGCTTTTTTCATTGGCGATAGTGAGGATGAGGATCTGGACTTTGATGATGATGAAGATGAGACGTCAAAGAACAAGAAGTCAGAGACAAAGGCGGAGACAAAGGGGGAGACAAAGGCAGAGACTAAGGTGGAAGCCAAAGACGGCAAAGTTGAGACAGATACTGCAACAGAAGCCTAAGGCAGTTATGATTTATATTTTGTATTTGTTTCCTTGAATCAGTGAAAGTAAGACTAGTGAATAAAATAAAACAAAAAACTAAAAAACTAAAAAATAAGACAAAAAATGTCTATAAAAAAGAAAAAAAGTTGATATGGTTTATAAATATATTTATATATAGACATTGAACATAAAGTCATCAAAATTCAGACTTTAAGCTCTTTTTCTTTCTTTGTGATTTCGCCTGCAAAACCAGTGATGGAATGAATATCAATCAGGGATCAGGATTTAAGATGACCAAGTCCACGTGATCTCAACACGACCTTCAGATTCCTCGGCAAGTGCATCGAAAGCAGCAGGACTTAAATCAAGAGATCCATATGAACATTCCGGACACATATCAACAATCTTTACAGTCACACTTTTGCCATCTCGGGTAAGTGTAGCGGTCTTACCACAGGCAGGATTACCGTTAGATTCAGAGCCAAATGCTTCAAACTGAGGAGCATTCAAAGCAGCAACCAGTTCTGTGTCAGTGTTTTCCCATCCACAAGCTCCAAGTCCAACATCGAAATATGTGGCATCTCCAGAGAAAGATCCAGAGGTGGTAGCAGGAGCGGCGGCTGAAGTAGATGATGCAACAGCAGAGGTAGATGATGCAATAGGAGTAGACGATTCTACAGCGGCAGGAGTAGACGATTCTACAACAGAGGCAGATGATTCTACAGCGGCAGGAGTAGACGATTCTACAACAGAGGCAGATGATTCTACAGCGGCAGGAGTAGACGATTCTACAACAGAGGCAGATGATTCTACAGCGGCAGGAGTAGACGATTCTACAACAGAGGCAGATGATTCTACAGCGGCAGGAGTAGATGAAGTGGTAACTGGAGCAACAGCAGCACTAGTAACTTCGGCCGAACTGGTTTCTCCAGTAACACGAGTCACAAACACAGTAGATGTAGATGTCAATTTACTTGTCTCGGCTGCAGATGTAGGAACCACAACAGAACTGACGACATTTACAGGAACTCCCGTAGAAACAATATCGTAACTTGTACTATAAGGATTTCCATTCTGATCCACATAGACATGAGCATCTTGATAAAGGTATTGTGTTTGGTGCACATACTCAGTCACAACCACTGGGGCTCTTTTGTGAAAATGATGGACATGAGCATCAGAAGCACTGGCAACAGCAGCCAAACTAGCAACAGTAAATATAATCTGAGGAATCATGTTATAAAAGTTCGCTTGATTTTGGTCTTTTGTCTCTGTTATTCGGAGGGAATGTAAGCTGCCGATAAATTGGTTAAAATTGGCAGGCTGGTTTTTTTTTTAAAATGAGTGATGGCCCGTAAACGGATAGTTTAAAATGAATGAATAGAGATGTACTCTTAGTGTATAACTACCTTTTTAAGTTTATCTCGTGAAAATAGCTGAACCGGCAGTAATCTGAGATATATATATATATACAATAGAAAAATTTTCCTTTGTCTCTAGTACAGATGCCAGGGGACAATATAAGGAACTGCCTCAATATATATCCTTAATAAACACTATAGTGGTTGGTTTGAAAATTGTCCCGATTCAGACAAATGGCTTCCCCTTTTGGGTGATTAAAGCGGCGCTTAACACATGGCATCTGCAGCTGTTCTCAGAACTACGCTGATATGACCGAAAAGGGTAAAGTAATTGGCTGTAAGAGCAAAAAATCAGGCGAAAAGTGTTCGGCAAAATGAACATTATAAAACGGAACTGGAACAAACCATGAAAATAAAAAATGTCCCCTGCCTAAGAACTGATACCCACTGCCCCTTTTTGAAAGTCTCTTTGCATATTTCTTTCTTATTATGTAGCAAGAAAACTTTAACCGAGCATTTGCTGTTTTTTTGTTGTGCTAGCTTCAGTTTCAGGTCGCGAAGCTTCAGGGGTGTGTGGGAGTGTCCCCTACATTTTCTTCAACGATTGGCAGGCAGCACCCCTGAAACAAGCAACTATATGCACATCTACACCTGTCGTGTACGAGCAAAGGGGCGTTGACCAAAATGGCGTCTTTTGCAGCTCGCCCATTCACTACAGTGCATTGAAGGGTAACAGCTTGCATTTACCCGAGAAATTTGTGTTTGTGTGCTTATTTTTAAGTGAGCGACCCTCCGCCCTAACACACACACCACCACCACCACCACCACCACCACTGTTACTATAGAGAGAAAACAAACAGAACCAAGGGGTCAATCGACCAGCCCCACTTAACCCAGTGACTTTTTAAATTCAGTTATAATTATAAGAAAACAATAATTAAAGTTTATCAATAAAGAATCTGGCCCCACACACAACAATTCACGTAGGCTTTGTAAAAAATAGTAAACATCCGTATAAGTATTGTGTGAATCCAGTCGAACCTGATTTTAAAGCTAATCCTTTATTCGGGAGTTTCCAATCCGTATAATGAAAATATGAGAAACTCGTTACGTGAGACATGATTCTCTATATGTCTCTTCTGTTTTCCGAGGTCGGCCCCTCGAGTTTATCCGACAGATTTGCGGAGTTACCTAATGCGGTAACTAATGCCGGGATCAACAATATTATGCTCTCACAATACTGTCCGGATAAACATAGCAGCAGGAATCAATGCAACATTGGTTAATATTTTGAAAGTAAACTGATTCAGAATATATACAGTCACTGTCGCCTAAGGGGTGAGTCATACCATAGGTGTTAAAGGTGTTATATAGATTATTTTGGACATTTTTGGACATTTTCTGCAGTTGTATCGGAATCCGCTCGCTCAGTACGGCCCCCTGAGAAACCCAACCGTAGTAGATTAATAGTTTGATAACATTGAAACTAAACATATTTAGTTTCTAAATTATTAAGTGACATTTCAATTCAATATAAATTAATCATAAAGGACAATTCTTAGTTGTATTGTATTACTCATTGTTTCGTGATGAATATGCCTGCCTAACCGGTGTTTGTAGGCCTAACCGACAGTTTGGGCCTCGATCTGATAAGCAGGCACCGACGCCGTTCTTCAATCATTACGTATATCTATATAAATATATCATACACCCCAACAACTCAATTGTCCTCTTACAACAAAATAAATCTCTCCCTAAAACATCAGCCTTGATAGAGCCAGTATCGGTTGCTCTGATCCAAACTTCCAAAATTTCAATTGTCATTTTTGGTGAGTCAGCAGGACGCAAAGAAATTTTCAAAAAAAGGCCGCGGCACTCAAATAATCTCTGGGGCCCGGATAAACAACAAAAAACAAAAAAACCCTCGCACAAAATCTCTCTGTATTGCGCAAGAGGCAGAAGCAAACGAGGGACAATCAACAAACAGCAAAATAAAAATATAGCACAAACTTGTAACTCCATTGCCCTGCCTTGTCCATATATTTTTATTCTTATCCATGGATCCTAAACTGGCACCTGACTTTGTACCTCCTAGTCAGCAAGATCCGGGGTCTATCAGTGAAGTAGCCAGTGGTAACCGAATCCCCAACCAAAGACCAATCCAAGACTATTTGTTCGAGGATAGTATAAGCAAATCGGATCTTATGTTTGAATCCGACGATTCAAGTCTACGAGATTGCCCTGCTCCATCGTCTGGTGTTGACGAAGAGGCTCCTGCTATTATTCCGAAACTCAAATATTCGTTGAACAATTCGCCATCTTCAGATGACGGGACTCTTTTGCAAGAAACCAAAGTTATGTCTGGTGATACATTGTCAGAAGCAGTATCCAAACTTAGTACCAATGATAATGATAACTCTTATCCTGAGCTTCTTGATAGGAGGAAACTAATACCTGAACGTTTCGCAGCCGAGCCTATTAGGCGCACATCTCCGGCAGCATCTGTGACCACTGATAATCTCTATAGTGATTCAACATCACATATTTATACTGCAAAATCTGATCGAAATGATAGTAACAAGTTTGTTGAGAATTATTTCAATGAACCATCCGGTGTACGGCCTTATATTCAGAGTGCAGATCTTGAAGAAGTACCTCTCGGTGTTGTACGGCAAGCTAGAAAGTTGGATGACTATGGTTTCCCTATCCATAGATTAAGCGAGACAATGCTTGATGAGTCCAAATCTCCTTTAGTTGTGGTAGCATGTGGATCATTTTCTCCTATAACATATTTACACCTGAGAATGTTTGAAATGGCTGTCGATTCTATAACAGAACATACCAGATTCGAAGTCATTGGAGGCTATTATTCTCCAGTATCTGACAATTACAAGAAACCAGGATTGGCATCAGCACATCATAGAGTTAGAATGTGTGAATTAGCCTGTGAACGAACAAGCTCTTGGCTTATGGTAGATGCATGGGAAAGTTTGCAACCCACTTATACCAGAACGGCATTAGTTTTGGATCATTTTAATGAAGAAATTAATATCAAGAATAAGGGAGTCTCGACAGCTAGTGGTAAGAGAAAAGGTGTCAAAATCATGCTACTTGCTGGAGGAGATCTTATCGAATCCATGGGTGAACCTAATGTTTGGGCTGATCAAGATTTACATCATATTCTAGGGAGATATGGTTGTTTGATAGTCGAAAGGACTGGAAGTGATGTTCGAAGTTTCTTATTATCTCATGACCTTATGTGGGAACACCGAAGGAATGTTCTTGTTATCAAGCAGTTGATTTACAATGACATTTCGTCTACCAAAGTGAGGTTGTTTATCAGAAGAGGCATGTCTGTTCAATATTTATTACCAAACTCTGTGATTCGGTATATCATTGAACATGGATTGTATGTGCATGAGAAGGAGCCTGTTAAACAAGTTATGAATGATCGTGGACCGTGAAAATTGTGATGTCGGGTCTTTTTGTCGGGTCTTTTGTGGATTGTCTAGTGTTTCTGAGGGTTGCTAGTGTTTTCTGAGGGTTTTCTGTGGTTCTTATTCTTCTCCATGGACTGTTATTCTTTCCATGGACTGCCTAATCCCTCTCCTTCAACTGCCTAAGCCTCTCCCTCAACTGCTTAATCCTCTCCCCCAACTGCTTAGTCCTATCCCTCAACTATCTATCCCTTTCCCTATCATTTTAAGAACTTTCCAGAACTTTCATAACCCCCACACTTCTACTTAGATATGTAATAAATTATTTCACTACAGGCAAAGATTTGAACATCTATTCAACGACTCAGTAACATCTTTATAGCTTTTCTTTAATTGATCTAATAGCTGTCGGTCGGCTAATCGTTTGGTATCTTTTGAATACTCAGTCTGTAATAGCGCAGCTTTATTCTTCACATGAGAATGATGCACATGCACCATATTAAGAACCAGTTTATTCTCTAATCCTGTATATTCAGCAGCGTTCTTCATGAATTTTAAGGTATTATCTAAGGTGTCTAAGGAAACATCATGTGAAGACGTTGTTCGGAATTTATCCCGTAGATATGCAAGTAATATATATTTATGTGGACTTTTGAAATTGACTGCTCTTAGTCCATATCTAACCATTGACCGATAATAGCTTGTTATCGAAGACATTTGTCTTCTTTTATTGGTGTCATTAGAATATCCTTTCCTTTCCTTCATTTCCATATCTCAATATCGGCCAGATTCTTAATATTGCTGCCGGGTAACCAATCGAACATTTCTGTCATCGATATCGCATGACCCTCCTCACTCTTTGTCCCCGTTAATCCAATTTGAAATTCCTATATATAGACACCCTCGGAACCCACGAATAGTCAGCTTCCACTAAATGGAATCTTATTTGTCGCGCTTTAATTCTTTGCAGACATATTTGAAAAATGCCGGTCACAATCTGGCGGGAAACGAGTCCCCGTCGAGCAGTACCAGTAGCTTTAGACTCTTTGGCTCGTCAAAGAATCCAGTATCTAGCGACCAAGATCAACAGCAAGATCAACATCAAAAATTAAGCATTGCGACGGACGGATCTGATGATGAGAATGGAACTGATGAAGAGCATTTTGCGTCCGACGAAGACGAAGATGAAGACGAGGGTTCGGATTACGACCCTGATTTTGAACAAATTGGCAGATTTTCGTTCAACATCTTCAGAGATCGACCTACACTAATACGAGATGCCCCTGGATTGATGTCATTAGATCATTACCACTGGTTGATTCAACGATACTTGCCTTGGGGTGAACCTCAAGGTATTGTACCGGCACAAGAGCCTGAAGACCCCCCTCCTATTCAACCTGTCGGTGTAAATCCTGACAGTGCCTCTGGAGATGTTTACAAACGAAAGTATAGTAGACCTAGAACAAGACGCTTTCGTACTTCGGACTTTTCGGCTTACCCACATGAAATTAAGGTGCTTTCTGAGCAGGAATTACGTCAAAAGATTTTGGAAATCGCTGCTTTAGGCCTGCCCGATAAGGAGCGAGACAGAAGAGTGCAAAGGCTCATGACTGATAATTTCTATAAAATTAGAGGACTGATTGTGTCAGATATGTCTGGAGAAGAAGGGTCAGATGGAGACGGAGATGAACATGAACATGTCGTTACTGTAAAAGGTCTAGTGGAAGAAACACCAGGACATAAGAATGATTCTAACGAATCGTTGCAAAAACCAGATAAGATTGATCTGGCCGATAAACCCCAGAAAGAGAAGCCTGAAAAAAGCAGCTTCTCCGGGCTATTTAAAGTGGATTCTAATGATACAAATGCCAAAGAAACCACATTCACACCTGAGGGTTACTTGGGTTGTGATCATTACTCTAGGGGTTGTAAGCTTCAATGCCCTGAATGTAATAAATTTTATACCTGTCGCCTTTGTCATGACTTACACGAGTTTGATCATCAAATGACACAAAGCTCCACGAATGTTATCATGTGCATGGAATGTAAAGAACTACAGCCACCTAGTGCATCTTGTGTAAAGTGCGGTTTTGAATTCGGCAGATATTATTGTGGTATATGCAAACTATGGGAAAATGATGAACTCGGTGATAAACCGATTTATCATTGTAAAGATTGTGGTATCTGTAGAATCGGTGAAGGTCTTGGTAAAGACTTTTTCCACTGCAAAACCTGCAATATATGTATGTCCATGGAGCTGGAAGACAATCATAAGTGCATTGAGAATTCTACTGAGTGCGACTGTCCTATTTGTGGCGAATTTATGTTTACCTCTAGAGAGACTGTTGTTTTCATGAAATGCGGGCATCCGATTCATCAATCATGCTATGAAAAACATGTACAAACGTCATACAAATGCCCGACTTGTGCGCGTACTATAATAAACATGGCAGCTCGTTTTAGGATACTTGATACTGAAATTGCCACCACAGCTATGCCAGAACCTTATGCTGACTGGAAGAGTATCATTGTTTGTAATGACTGCTTTGCCAAGTCAAGTATTAATTATCATATATTAGGCTTGAAATGCGGGACATGTGGTAGCTATAACACAGCACAAGTCGGCTTGATTAAACCGGGGGATCAAGACCAAGATAGCAACTCAACAGATCAACAAAGGCCTCATGTAGATGAAGTCGTTGGGTCCATAACGACTATACTTAATCTTGAAGACCAAGATCAAGATAGTGACAGTGATATCATTTGAATATAACCTGCCAACCAACCAACCAACCATACCCTGTACCTTACCTTGTACAGACTCAGCACTTTTACGTGCATTCATTTATTTGCATAATGTATATATATAAGTTTTTAATCAAAAAAATTGCATCAAATTGCTTATATTCTTGAAGACAAATGAGCGCCTCCATCTAAGGGTAATACCACACCGTTTATATAGTTGCCAGCTTTTGAGCATAGATAAACCACGGCATCCATGATATCTTCCTTAACTCCGAGTCTTTGACGAGGATTAGACGCAACTACTTCATCACCTAAAGCATCAATTAAACCTTCTGCCATTTTGGTATGGAAGAATCCTGGTGCTAAAACATTGACAGTAATATTTCTAGGACCCAGCTCAACAGCAAGGCTTTTGGCCAGGTGATGAATAGCCGCTTTAGAAGCAAGATATCCATATGTACCGCCAGACATTCCAGATCTTATTCCAGCAATAGAACCAGTGATAACAATTCGTGACGGATCCTCAGGTGTACCATTCTGCTCTAATAAACCATGAAGAAGTTGAATACCAGCAAACACTCCCCTGACATTAAGATCCATCACTTTCGCAAATGCTTGATCAGGATGTGACTCGAGGTCTGCACCCCAAGTAGCACCAGCATTGGCAATAAGAATGTCCAATTTGTTGCCTTCTCGTTTACGATATTCGGCAGCAAGAGCCTCATTTCCTTCTCTGGTGCCCAAATCTGCTGCTATATAATACGCTCTACCAGATAAATTGTTCTTTGTTGCTATATCATTCAAATATTGGGCTGCTTCTGCACATGCTGCTTCTTTTCGAGAGCTAACATAGACCTTAGCAGCACCAGCCAAAAGAAGTGCCTCGGCCATATGGAGTCCCAGACCTCTGGAGCCACCAGTAACAATAGCATATTTTCCTTTGGTAGTAAAATCGTCACTAATCATATTGATGGTGAATATAATTTAAATAAAATAAAATAAAATAAACTCAAGTAAAAGGTATATGGAAGGATGACAACTTTGAGATTCTCGTTTGCTCCGAGGAAGTCAGTTTTTGTGGGGTAGAATGTTTGACCAAGGTTGGATTTAGAGCGAGAAAGAATATGGAATACTCAACGATAATTGGACCTGACCCCCACCTCGAATAAGTGCTTTTTCTGGGTAATACTATTTTGCCCTTACGGCCTTTTGGGTACATATTGTATATACATTCACTTGCCAAATACCCTTATCGATGATCCATTGAATCACTGCTCAAACCTAACTAGATTCCAATAAGCAGTATATGCTTGATGACCGCTACTAAATCAGGCACTAAAAACAATAGAACAAAACTAATTAAATGTAAATAAAATTCACCTCTCTTTCTAGTTGAACGAAGATTAATTTTGAAATAAAAATTGCATATCAGCTGGAGTAAGTCGATTCATAGCCACATCATCTTGTGCAATAGTAGCGTTAATCATAGAAGCTTTTTTGTCCTGTAATTCCACAATTCGTGATTCTATACTGTCCTCTATAATCAGTCGAGTGATTTTAACCGGTCTATGTTGGCCAATTCTATGCACTCGATCTCCACTCTGCCATTCTACCGCAGGATTCCACCAAGGATCTAAGATGAACACTTGAGAAGCCTCGCATAGATTCAACGCCACGCCTCCAGCTTTCAAAGAAACTAGAAATATCTCCACCGAGGGATTTTCCATAAAGTGCCTGATAATGCCATCCCTTTGTGCAGGTGACATGGATCCTTGCAGCTTGACTGTCTCAAAGCCGGCACGTTTCAATCTCCATTCCACCAGATCTAACATACTGGTAAACTGAGAGAAGACAATAGACTTTATTGTCTGTTTGTCACTCCTCAGATTATACAGCTCCTCAACGAGAGCTTCAATCTTTGTAGAACTTCTCCAATTATGAGACATATCGATCCTGTTAACAATACTGGCCTTTTTCACTATTTCAGAATCAACTTCAATGGCCGGAGCAGATAAATCTATTGTCAAGCCCACATGACAAACCGGGCATTCCAGTTCACTCTCCCTTCCTGTAAAACCTTCAATGTACTCTTGGATACACATTCGACAGAAAATATGGTGACATCTGCTCTCAATAGCATCTTCAGCTTCGTCGTCACATATCTTACATATCATAGCGTTGATAGCAGCCTCTGTAGCATCTGAATTCGGACCAGCCACTCCTGGTAAAAGCTTTTTTCTTAGAACCAGGTCAGGATGGTCTGCAATCTGACGCATTCGAGTAATAAGCGTGAAAATGTTAGCATAGTTGTTAAGAACCACACCTTGATTGACATATGTTTCAAACCTTCGATTTGAATCTGAATAAATACTGGAATACAGATCCTTTTCTTCTTCATTGAAATAGTCTCGTCGCACCTCTACAACCCTAGGAGGGAGACCCAGATCATCTGCTCGTTCCACTTTGGTTCTTCTAAGCATAAGTTGGCCCATCAACAGTCTTAATTTTTGCATAGAGTCTAGCCCTTCAAACATAGCACCTTGTTCTTGTATATGCTTTAGAAGTGAATGATTGAAAAAATTACAGTGCGATGTGCCTCTGTGATCACATGCTGAACAGTAATTCGACTGATGGAAAAGCCAATCAAAACTCTTACAAGGACACTTCTTGCAGTAATAATAACTGAAGGGATCTACTTTCAAAAATCTGAGAAGTGAATACACTTCACCGACCCTGTTTTGCAATGGTGTACCGGAAAGGCATAGTCTATAGGTAGCCTTGAGGTTGAAAACTGCTCTAGCAGTGTTGGATTGTCGATCTTTGATGTTATGCGCTTCATCCAGTATTACACGATGAAATTCAATATTGTGCAATGGAGACTTCTCTTTGATAGTCCTGCCCTTTCGCTGGAAACCATTCTGCTGTCTTCGATACACAGATTCGACAACGGCGTAGGTCGTAAGAATGACATCATAGCTTCTTAGAGTATCAAAGTCACTGGATCTACCAGATCCGTGATAGATGTAGACACTCAGTTTATCTCCCGTATGCTCTTTTATCTCATTTTTCCATTGTATCAATGCAACAGTAGGTGTTATGACCAGATTTGGCTGATCCTTGGGTTTTGTCTGGTAGTCATTGACCATCAATGCCACTGTTTGAATAGTCTTACCCATACCCATTTCATCGGCTAGTATCGATCCATGATATTCACTTTCTTCTTGGCTTATCAGCCAATCCAAGCCTTCTCTTTGGAATGGAAGAAGCTTGGTCACTATGCCTTCAGGCTGAGGGATAGACTTCGGCTTATACTTGCCACGGTCTTCCATTTCCTTGAAAATTGTTGTCAGTTCAGGGTGAAAGTCATACAACCCTTCCTGTGCTGTCTTGTAGTATTTCAAGTAGTTTGGACGGTCTTCTTTCATTCTACCGAAATCATCAGGAACATCGTCCTCTTCCTTCTTCTTTTTCCTAGGTTGTCGCTTCTTTTTCTTGGGTTTTTCGTCAGCGATATCTTCTGCTGTTTTGTCATCGTCTAGATCATTCTCTGCCGCTTTTCTCTTCGGCTTTGACTTTGCCTTTGCCTTTGTCTCCTTATACACCACTTCTAATACATCGGAGAACCCATTACCGACGACGTTGACCGAGCTAATATTCAGGTCGTCCATCAGATCTGCATCTTCAGCACTAAGCAGAATAACTTTTTCCACCATCACTTCGTCAGGATCTGGATCCGGATCCGCCTCCAGCTCGTCGTCGGATTCGGCTGCCGGGCTAGCTTGAAAATCGGCATCGCTATCATTTGAGTCGTTGTCATCGTCACTTAGAATAATGACGTTTCTTCGAACCCCGGAAAGTCGCCCGCTTCTTCTGCTAGGCCTTCCGAGACCACTGGCCTGCTTGCTAGACATTGGGATGCTCATCACATCAAGATCAGGTTCTGTGCTGGGTGTCGTACCACTGTTCGCCACATCATCGTCACTCGTCTGAGTAGTCTCCTCTGCAAACAAATCCTCCTTCACTATGTGGTTCTTCTTGGTAGAAGAGCCTGCAAAAACTTTGTTAGTCAGAATACTACAAAATATCCGGTTTCGTTGATTTTCATGTTCTTATCAAAGCCTTTGAAATACTGAGCCTTCAATCTTCTAAAGGTCATGAAAAAGACAAGGGAAAAAACCATACATCTAGATCAATAATAAAAACTTACCAGTCTTGTGTCTACGAGAATTTGCAGACGTTCTAGCCGGACTCATGTTTTTATCGTAACAACAGATGCTTTGTTGTTTTTGGTATCGTCGTTATAAGAGACCTATATGGCAGGTTTATAGCTAGAAGAGCGTGCAAACTTTCAATTTGTCACGAATTAGGCGCGTAAAGCCGCACAGCATGCGGCTCATTGAATATGATAGCAACCTAAGAAAGATGGCCAGACAAGGAGTAAAAGTTAAACTGAAATCTTTATTAGATTAAATAATCTAAAGAGACTAATATCTCCGAGAATCACTACCAACAAATCTTTTCTGATGTGTGAATTCGCGGTTTTTGATGCGTTCTCTATAATAGTCTTCGAAGAACATCAGTTCCAGGTATGCATCACTACTAGACAAATATAGTTTTTTTTCAGTTGCCGACACATCGCCCTGTGTAGTACCCCAGCTAAAGTTGTCAAAGTTCCAGACTAAAGTTAGTAGGCCGAAGGATATATAGAAAAAGGTATGAAAATGGGTATAACGGTGGTATGAAAATGGGTATAATGGTGGTATCATCACAAGGTATCGTCACCTTAATATCATCACAACAAATACTCACAAGCATTCAAAGGTAAAACAAGGTTCCAAACTGGTAACGAGCAAAGGTATATAAGCATCCACATGAAAAACTTCCAGTCTTTAGAAGTGACGAAAATCAAAAGTCCAGGGACGCCGATTATGCAAACCAGCAAGGTCAAGGGTATAATGGGCATCGGGCGTCGATATACAGAAGATACAATCAAATAGAAGAAGAAGATCAAAGCGGCTGGCAACGTCACTGTACCAACCAGTTCGATGAATATCACCACTTGCATAGATATACAAAACACTCCACAAAGATCATTGACGAGCATTAGCTCAAGTAGATTATGAATGGTAGAATTTATCCACCTTCTTCTTTGGTCAATTAGTACCGAGAACGACGAAGGTACCACAGTGGTACACTTTGCCTTTGGTAAGAATACCAATTTCCTCCGTGGAAATGTCTTCAACATCAAAGTAGAAAGATAACGGTCTTCTCCTAAAAGAAGTAAATTCTTCAGATGAAGTGAGTTAACTTCATTGACAGAATATCTGATTACAACGTCAGGATTTACCAGAATTGGCAACCAATGCATCGTTTTCTTAAACGACTTAATTCTGTACATTGAAAAACAACCTGGTAGACAAGTAACACCTCCAAAAACGCTCTCAAACGATTTGTTAAGATGATGCGAAATAAAATATTCAAAAACCTGGATCATTGTCGTAAAGGACTGAGTCTTGTTCTCAATCATAGTCTCACCACACACCCCCATTATACACGGATCTGTTTTAAGACATGCAGTCATGGCCATTATAGAGTCAGAATATACCTTTGTATCAGCATCCACCATCATTAAGGTATCGAAATTTGAAGGATCGAATCCGCAGACTCTGAGAAAAGAATGGTAAAGCTCATTTTGAAAACTGCTCATACGTTCTTTCAGTAGTACCTTCTCTAAGAAGGCCATAAGCATCACCTGCGAGTCACGTTTCCCACGATTACCCCTTTTATGTTTCTCTAGAGGATTTCCTTTCTTAACAATACAAATCATGCCCACAGAATAATCAGCTCCTTTATCAGAAGAGGAGGCCGACGATGCAGAAATCGTAGTAGAGTTTATGGTTTCTCCATCACTAGAAGAACTAGCATCTTGATCACTCTTTTTACTAGGCTTGTAAACACCATAATAAATAGTGGTCATGTTGATATATTCCGAACCACTGCCAACTGAAGCATAGACAAGATCTCCAGCATATTGACAGAGCTTTCCTGAATCGAGAGGCTCCATCATTGATATTACCTGCTCATAAGTTAATACAGACGAATTATCAGCCACAGAAACCATACCATCGCAAACAACAACCAGAGTTTTATGAGAATTAGGATATTTGGTATTTGCCAAAGCATCAAAACACTGCCTAAGTGACATCTCGCCTTCTCGATAGACGGTAACAAGACAGAGGACATTCATCATACCATCTCCGACCTTAATATTTGCAGCTGAACTAATTCCTGTATCAGGGAGACTAAAAGCACTTGCTCTGTCATTTCCCGGTTTATGAAATGGATTCGTAGAACGGGCTGAAGGATACTGACTTTCGCTGCTGCTGGTTAATTTAGGAGATAGAAACCACTCAAAGTACAATGCAAAGAAAAACTTCAACAGAACAATAGAAACAATGAAGATCAAGGAAAGATAAAGTATAGACTGAGAAACCAAGCATCCGACTGTCTCACTGTCGACAATCCCAACCTTGGCAATCTCTACCAGACAACGGCCAGCCCGTTTATGCTCTGAACTCGATCCAAACATCTGAGAAAGATCTGATGGCAGTTCTTCTAGTTCAAGCGCCATACTGATCAATGGATCAATTCGCCAATACCTTTTATCTAAATAGTGCAGTCTGTCTAGTGCAACAACGTTCTGATTGATGACAGCCAAACCGGGGTTATTCAGGACATCATCCCATGAATATATGGCGTCGCCGACAGCAGACATATTGTAAAACTTATCTCGAGAATAAGCAGAGATATGACAGCCATAACCCCTAGTACGATAGTCAGGCTTCTTTACAACAACAGCCCTTTTCAAAAGCATCAACGTATTAACTTCGTCATCTTCTGGAAGAGATGAGTCATTAAAGAAAATATCTCGCTTTTCATGTATTCGTCCTCGTTGTTCCTGCATCTTGATTTCCTTGATCTTCTTTCTCCTATAAGGAGATTGTACTTCACCATCTGTTTGAATCAAATGCTCGGCATAGATATCGTAAAGATCGTTCACAACACCCAATGTCCTACACGGAAAATACCATGGAACATACTGTTGACTTGTCCTTGGCACTCTATTTCTTTCTGTAGGTATGATGAGCCCATAACAATTCCAGTTGACGTTCTGAAACAAAAAGGAAACATCTTTCCCTCCAATCTCTGGATACTGTTCAAGTAATGGTGGAAGCGTAATATCAGAATGAGGATCATAATATTCATGGGTAAATCCAGTAAGATTGAATATACGTCCATGAACCACGACACAGTTATCTTCCACTTCTTGAAAGTGAATACGTTTATCTGGCCAAACACAGAGCATAGAATTGAAGCCAAACATAAAAAATCCAACCATTACTGTTAGGAATGATATAACGGATATTAATCCAATCTTCTCCCGCCATGCATCTTGTCCAGCTTTCGACGTGATACCGCATTGATTAAGCATCCATGAGCATACTGCGAGAGTAACGAAACGACAATATATTGACCAGAAAGACAAACCATGTGACTCTAGTCGAATCTCCACTTGATCTAAAAGGGAATAAGTCTTCATAGCACTAGAAGACCCAGGAGAATCATCTTCACCTGCGACTACGGAAATCTCGACACCTGAATCAGTTTTATTTTTGGTTTGGCTGGATATGCTCGATGAAGTCGCAGAAGGTGACAATTCTGAAAAGTTTCCTATATGAAGGTTTGGTGAGATTTCAAAATTCTCCTGGAAAATTGACAATCTTTTAGCGCCAGAACTGATTTTGCTCTTGATACTTGTAGGAGACCCGCTGCCTCGGTGACTATTAATCACACTCCCACTGTTCTCCTGACTCAACGATTGATCTGTAAGAGGATCATATCCTGTTTTAGAAGATGACACAGTGAATGATGTAGACTCTGCAACTTTCCTTGCGTAATAATAATTTGGATCTCGCGGCGATATGCGAGCCCTATCATGCTTGACAAGTGCATGTGATCGCGAGGATTCACTGTTATCAGATGGATTGCTTTTGCGGCTTGTCGCACTCTCCACCGAAGTCGTTTCGTAGTCATCAGCCATTATATTCGTAACCATAAAAGTGAGATTGCTTTATGTTGTCCTTGATTTTGTAGATCTGTTAAACCGAGAGTTGATAAGCGCCCGTTGAAAGCCGGGGATCCTTATGCTAGTGGTAGGCACGGCTGAATTTTTTTTGAGCCGCACAAGCCCGATCAAGGTTTTGCTGCTGCTCGCTTGCACTGTAAAGCCGGGGGAGTTCTCATCCGGCGTTCAGCCAATCAACTAACGAATATTGCATTGCAGCTCAGCATTTATCATGGCCGATAAAATTCCCATATGGCTAGACTGTGATCCTGGTCATGACGATGTATTTGCCATACTCTTGGCAACTTCATTACCTTGGTTCAAAGTCGTAGGGATATCGACGGTTTTCGGCAACTCATCGCTAAGTCACACTACGATGAATACATTGGAAGTCCTAACAGCTTTCAATCGTACCGATATAAATGTTTATCCTGGAGCTGAAAAGCCTTTGATAGGGTTCACAAAACCTGCTGACGCTATACATGGAAGTTCTGGCTTGGATGGTACCAGTCTGTTGCCCGCGGCTCTAATGGCCGCACAGCCGGATCATTCAGCTGTTGAAGCTATGATAGATACAATTAACAGCTGCAATGGTGGCATATACATAGTAGCTACAGGTCCGCTTACAAATATAGCTCAATTAGTTTTATCGGCTACCCCTGAGACATTGGAGAATATAAGGGGACTCAGTATAATGGGTGGAGGTTTAAATATGGGCAATTGGACTGAATATGCCGAGTTCAATATCTGGGCAGATACGAAAGCAGCGGAGATTGTATTTAGAAACCCTATTCTCTCGCATAAAATATTGATGATACCCCTGAATATTACACATCAAGCTATTTTGACAAAAGACATAGCCTCTTCTATCCAATGTGGACAATCCGGAGATCCTTGTCGTTCCGTCATCCGTCAAATGCTATATGAGCTCATTCTGTTCTTCTCCAGGACTTATAAAGAAAAGTTTGGATTCTCTGAAGGACCCCCATTGCATGATCCTTTGGCTGTCTATGGTCTTTTACATTTGATTGCCCTGAACCATGACAAAATCACTATAACTCCGCCTATCCCTAATATAGGATTGATATTCAAGCGATATCAAGTTCATGTAGTTCAGTCAGGGGAAGAAAAAGGCAAACTGCAGGTGAATGAAAATGATATCGGTATAATGATAGGAGAATCAGTAGACCTAACTAGATTCTGGAAAATCTTACTGCATTCCATCGAGGTTACAGATCGACAGACAAGGCTATTATACAGCTCCTGAGTGACAGTCGCACATGATATTTTCATGTTTATATATACGATAAGAAAATAGGAATATCATAAATTTCGCCAATCTAATTGACCTAAAAAAACATTACAGTGTGATAATTCAACTCTGAAAATAAAAGGAGAGGATGCATAAAAAAACTTGGATGTAAAGGAAACAAAAACAAGAAACCAAAACAATAAACAGGAACAAGAAGGAGAAAAGTCAGTCATGTGACAAAGTAGAAATATTGTGAGATTGCGTTAAGATTCACTGGTTATACAGACAGGGACCAGAATTCCCTTTTCAGATATTCGTCGTTCTTACCAATAGACTCAAGAACAGAGTTATAGTCCCATATATCGGTTCCATCAGCAAGACCTTTTATTTTCAAAGCATCAACGTCCTCGGAGTTCTTGGCCGGCGGAAGAAAATCCTTGGTGTTGCTTGAATGCATATAAGAGTTGCCTGGCTTGTGTCCATCGCTATCTTCTGGCGGAGTCAAAAACTGTATATCAGAAGACTTTACCATATCAATAACCTGGAACGCATTTCGAATTACTACTGCTTGAACACTGCCAGTCCAAGGCGGAGTCAATGGGAGCGCAGTGTTTTTATCGTGAGAGTGATCCTCAGGAACCGATAAAAGCGAATTTTTGGCAGCAAGAGGAGTTTTAGCAGCAGAAAAGGGCAACGGTGTTCTCAGGAGCGCATTAGGTGTTACAGCCTTAGATTTTATTGCTGATTGGCCCTTAGCAGGCGCAGAGACAAGAGTCGTAGTACCAGATTTGTTAGTCTTGTTGATAACATTATTGATTTCTTCTTCACCAATATCCAGAGCTTCACCTAATGCAGTAATGAAATAAGACAGCGGTTGGGTTTGTGCAAGCTCTCGTTTCTTCTGCAGAGACTTCTGAGCCAATCTGTTCTTCTTTTCTGCAGCAAGATCAATTTTCTCTTTTTTCAAGGGAGGTGCACTGCTAACACCCTTCTTGCCAGCCGATTGTGCTGTCGGAGAAGATTTCTTGTCATCTGGAGTTGCCATAGTAATAGGAGTAGTAGCTGTGCCAGTGCTAGTACTCGACTTCCTCTTACGAGATGTAGGGAATTTCAGCTGATCTGCAGTTAAACCACCGGGTTTACCATAGGTAGGCACACCAACAGAGGACTGATTGGGAAACTGCTGAGCAGCGATTCCATCAACAAACTGCGTAGCAATAGGAACAGACTGTCCTCCACGTCTTGCCTGCTGCTGATTAACAATCTGTGGAGTTTGTCCTTGAGACTGTGCTGTGGTTTTAGCACCTCGTCGATTCGGAGCTTTAGCACCTCGCTGTGGATCTGCTTGCGGAGTCAAGACCTGCTGTGCAGGACTGTTCACGGCCCTAGGTTGTTGTGCTAGCTGACCCTGAATCTGCTGACCTTGAGGAGACCTAACCTGTTGCTGTGCATTATTGTAGTTCGAAAGCATCTGTGAGGGATTATTAGTCATACTCTGGAAATCCATATTATTGAACACGGGATTGAATCCCTGTTGTTGAAGATTCAGTTGAGCAGGATTGGAGCTCTGCTGCTGAGGCTGTTTGTTAGCAACAGCTGCAGCAGCTGCAGCAGCGGCTGCAACATTCCTCTGCTGAACAGGAATCTGACTATTCTGAAACTGTAACTGGTTGGCATACAACTGCAGAGGTTGTGAGGGCTGAGATGCTGAGGGTTGCTTCTGAACTTGCGAGGCAGCGGCAGTAACCACATTACTAACAGCAGGCAGCGGCGGGAATTGGCCTGTAGCAGCTTGTTGCTGAAGTGCTTTTGCTTTCGGCTGGATATTGTCCCTAACAAATACAAAATACCTATTCACCTCAAAACGAGTCTTCTCTAGAATTTCAGGTGTGGTCATATATCTTCCTTGCTGAAGATGCTCCATTTGATCTTTCAGCATCAATTTCAACTGAATTAGTCGTTTTGTCGCCGGGATGT
Organism: Daia tannicola; assembly: GCA_030569095.1. NCBI lineage: Eukaryota > Fungi > Ascomycota > Dipodascomycetes > Dipodascales > Trichomonascaceae > Daia > Daia tannicola. The sequence continues at coordinate 203,756 of JAJMJQ010000012.1, forward strand.
TCTTTGTTATGAAATAGAACATCGGCGCCAATTGATCTATCTTCTGATAAAGATGATGCATTGATCTCATTTGTTCCTGAACCTGCCTCTTCTGATCCACAGTTAACTCATTGGTTACATCATGCAGCATAGTCGGTGTGGCAGCCGCATCATCAAATATTTGACGAAGCTTTGCTCTATCTGCTTCAGTATACTGAGCAGGCCCGGGCCTAACAACCTGTGGATTGGCACCACCCATTTGCGTATTATTGGGAATGGCTACAGAAGCTTGTACATTTTGATTCTGCTGCTGCTGGGGCTGTTGAACAGGCTGGCTTGCATTCCACTGCTGCTGCTGAGCTTGAGGGATACCCTGCATTTGAGCAAAACCGTTGCTCAGCACATTCCCCTGGCCAACTGATTGAGGTTGCTGTTGCTGTTGATGTTGTTGTTGTTGTTGCTGCTGCTGCACATTTACCTGCTGAAATTGAGTCTGCATTTGACTAGCTTTAGAAGCCTGCTCATTGACTTTGAAAGAAGACATTTTAGACTGGCCGATATTCTGAAAATTTTGGTTTCGAACCTGCTGCTGAGGATTTTGTAAATTTTGTCGGGATGCTACAGGAGACTGTTTGGGGTCCATCTGTGTCTGATTCTGTGTCTGATTCTGTGCCTGATTCTGGTTTTGATTCTGAGACTGAGGCTGAGTCTGTACCTGAGGCTGCTGCTGGCCCGCGTTCTGAGCTTGCCGTTGTTGATCGTGATTGTTTTTCAAATGCTGTAACCATTGAAGATGCAGTTCATGAACCTGCTTAACAATCTCGAAACTAGACTTTGGAAGCTGACCGGTTCTCAAAAGTTCAGATATGCCAGCCCAAGTATTGACCTCAGGAGGGACACCAGGAATACGACTAAGAAAAACAGGAGGAATCGGTATAGTCTTCAAGTCGATTTTTTGTACATTCTGACTCGCGAGAGCAGGATTCTGCGGTGAAGGTCTGGCTTGATTTACCATCGCTGTTGGCTGCAACGATTGCTGCGACTTCTGCTGATTCTGCTGATTCTGCTGATTTCTCAACTTTTGCATCTGTAGGAACTGATACTGCTCTCTGGTAATATTCGAGGGTATCGACATGGAATCATTCAGCATCATGTTAGGCTGTGACTGCTGTTGCTGTTGCTGTTGCTGCGGCTGTTGCTGTTGTTGAGCATTAGGCTGAGTCTGACCCCTGTTGATACCTTGCTGATTGGACTGAGGGGCAGTTTGGGCTTGATTTCTTAGCCTCTGCTGGTTCAGTAAATTCTGAGCTTGCAACTGAGCCTGTGCTTGAGCTTGAGCTTGAGCCTGATTTGTTGCAGGTGGCCTTCTATTCTGCTGCTGCTGCTGCTGCTGCTGCTGCATCTGCTGTTGTGTTATCGGCTTTATGCTCTGCATAAGCAGAGGATTGTCCAAGTTAGAGGCATTGTTACTGAACAAGGACTGTTGCTGCTGAGAAGAAGTATTATTCACAGCGTTTTGCTTCTGCTGATTTGACTGAGGCATCATCATTTGAAATGTGAAGTTATTGTTAGCGTCCATGCCATTATTAGAAGAAATAGGTGCGGAGCCAGTCAGATCAATAGTATTGCTTGGAATCTGGAAGCTGTTGTTCGGCTGCTGCTGCTGCTGCTGCTGCTGTTGTTGTTGTTGTTGTTGTTGTTGTTGTTGTTGTTTGTTAGCAACATTTCCAGCAGTTCCTGCTTGATTCTGGTTGCCATGCACAACTTCTTGAATACTTCTAATCTTGTTCCTACACTGATTAAGATAGTCGACCTGGTTAAGGTTAGTGATCAGCTGGCGAAAAATGAGGAGATGAATTAACAAAGACAGAACAGATAATACACGAGAAGCCCAAGGCACCAAAACAGACATCGCGAAATAGTCCTAGTAGAAATTCACATCGTTTTAAAGCCTGTGCCTAGTGGACTGCCAAAAGGCGTCGATAGAGTTTGGTGCATGTCTTAAAAATTAAGGTGGAACCCAAACCCAGGTAGCTTTAAAAAAACAAAAAAAGACATGCTCATAATATCACCAGGGCAAACCAATTAGAAATGTCGAGTTTTGCCTAATTTGGTGATGTATATGACAGACTGCCGAAGGTAGTGATATCGGATATCATCTTAGTTATGAGCGGAAAAAGTCGCTGAGATGAAAATCAAATAGACTCGTGCGATCCCCGCCTCAATTGCCGAAATGGTAGTAATCAGCTAGAAGAGGTGAGAGACCAGTATCAGTAACAAGCGAGCACGGTAACTTTTCTGAAATCAGCTGACCAAGACGGCAATATTTGAGGTTTTCTGAGTTCATTTCGTCTGTTTTTCTGTTTTTCTGTTTTCTGTTTCGCTCGGGATTCTATGTGCATTGAGTTTGCCGCATAATTATCATGATAAAATCAAATCATAGTAGATACTTACCTTAGATGCAGAATGCTGAAAAATGTAGTTTTCATACTGCTTAGCCATAGAAAAGATTTTTTCCTGAGGATACGACGATCCTAGGTTTTTTATGGCTTCAATCCTAAACTGTTAGAAAAGTCCGAATACAGGTACAGGCCGGGCTGTTTCATAACCCGCATACATTTAAAGAACCAATAAATGTTTCAATAACACCATGAGACTCAAGTAATTTTCTAGAGACACATGACCATGCAATAATACAAAGATTTGGGAGAGATCTTGGCGCAGTAAGGCACTACTGCGCTACTGCACTACAGTGATAGTGAAACAGGGTTCTGGACAATAACAGAAACCACCAGCTATAGTCCAAAAAATGGATGGAAAACGCTCACCAAATCATGTAATTAATACAATGACACAGTCCACTTTAGAAATGGTCCCCAAAATGGTTCCCCCCCTGGTATTTCAGGTTGGCTGATACTTACAAATACATGATAAGACGCTTCCTGTCGTCAGGATTCACAGATAACTGCCATGGATTGCCACCTGCAGAATTGTTCATCATAGGATTAGCAGAAGGCTGAGAAGCCAAATTATTCAAGTTTTGGTTGAGGTTCATGTCGTTGTTGTCGTTGGATCCGAACGACATGCCTGAATTGGCGCCGGAGAAGTTGTCCATGATTTTTAATCAATGCCAACACAAGTCAAAAGCAATAAAAAAAGAATACAAGTCTTTTACAAACGTTTCCCGTGGAATTATCGTTTCCGCAAATGTCACTGCTTGATTTAACGGAAATTTATCGGGCTTATTCCAAGCCAGTTAACTTGTTTGCAAAGAGCCGTCCCGTCAGTGGTGGTGATGGAAGGAAGATGGGGTGCGTCGAGAGTCCACAAAAACAATTGGCGCTGCGCTCTCCGAATGACGGACTTTAGAGAGCGAGAGTTTGTCAGGCAACAAAACGAAAAAACGAAAAAACAAAAAAACCAAGTCAAAAAAAAAAAGACATGAAACCAAGTCAATCTATAAGCTAGAAAGTATATTTGAAACAGGGCTATCTATCTTATATCATAATAAAAGAAATTTAGAAGCATATAGAAGGAATCCAGTTAACACAATGATCGGCAGTATTCGGCCCAGATAGGCAATTTCATTCCAGCTTTGCATGTGGCTTCAAAGACAATATGGAATGACAATTTAGGTGCAGTTTATCCGTGATTTTTTAGAAAAACCACTCATAAAAAGTTATTGTTAATATCAACTGATGATAACATGTTAAGCAACGTTTTATTAGCTAATGCTCTAAGATATGTTGTTATAGAATAAGAGAGAAATAGTAGTACGAATACAACAGATACAACCAGAAAATCAGAACCAAAGAAAAGTTAAAACATAATACGTTTTAATCTAGGTTGACATGACAATATAAGAAAATATGCTGCAGTTGTCAAGAACCAAGATTATATTCTAATTTGGAGGAAACTGAAACTGAAACTGTAACTGACCTGACCTACAATTTATTCGTCATCATCATCCTCTCCAAGACCTTCAGGTAAACCTCTAGAAGGAGATTGGACTTGATTGTAACCACTGAACGGATTGGCCTTATTCTCTTTAAGAACATCATTAACAGCTTCCTGCCATTCTTTCGACATGGTATGAGGAGGAGCAGGAGCAGCCAGTCTGAATAAGCTAAACACAACAGCAGCAGTACCAATAACTAAAGCGATACCAACGGCGATTTTCCCAACTTCGCCGGGAGGATGGGTAGGTTTTCTAGGTCCCCAAGGTCCATAAGAAATGAACCAAGCAGCCTTTTTCTCAGCAGGAGTCAATTCAGTCCAAGAACCTTTTTGTCTTTCAGTCAATTGTCCAATAATATCTTCTCTTTCCTCTTCAGTCATTGACTCCCATCTTCCTTCAATATTGGCCAAAGTGGGGTTGGAAATGGCTTGGCTTCGTTTGGCAGCCACAGTAGATGCGCATCTGCCAATAAGGGCAGTTCGAGTAGAAGCCCGGAACGCGTTAAATGCACTAGAGATTTGGAATGATTTCAACATCTAAGGGTTAGTGAACTGTGAGAGAGGGGGGTGAGCATGTTGAGATGCGGATTGTTCGCAGTTTTTTAATAGAAATGATCAAAAAGCACTGGGTAAGATGAATGATTATTTTGGAAAGATTTTTTGTCCTTTCGTAGGCTTTCAACTGGCTGAGTGTTGCATTATTTGGCATATTCTTCCGGCCTTAGTAGCCCGATTTGTTTGTGGTTTGATTGGGTGGGGCGACAATCAGGCCACCAAAAAAAACGAAAAAAACAAAAAACACAATCAAAAAAATCAAGATGCACAGACACCACAGAGAAAGTTTAAAAGCACCGGCCAATCTAGTTTAAAAGGTAGATTTGCTTTAAACTTTCAAGAGAATGGAATCCAGAGGAGATAGAGAAATTTAAGCTGTTGTTGACGTTGTTGTGGCGGTCATTGCTTTGGCCTTAGGCACCAGCAGCATTCATAGGTTGCCCGGTTGGCTGGTGGTGATGGTGGCTTTAGTAGGAGAAGCAAAGCAGTGCTAGCACCACAGCACCACAAACAACAGCATAATAAAAGCTTGACAACCGGCATTTTTTAAGAAAAAAGATGAAAAGACTCAGAAAGAAATAAACAATAAACTAATAGAATATTGTAGATATCTCACATAAACAATTAGAAGAATCATGAAGAATTCAATCTCATAAGTCTATAGTATGATGAAATCAACCAATTGTCTACCAAATCTAACAGCTAAAAAAAAAACAGGCAATTAATGGCCAGCAATAATCTTGACAATAGATAATTTGATTCCTCGACTATATTGCTGCTCAACTCACATATCAATCATCACGTTCAAAAAGTCCAAGATTTCCATCTCATAATACAAGACTAACTGACTATATGAACATAAAGAATGAGCAGTCTGTCGCTTAACCAAACATCAGAATGTCAAAACCATTGCCTTCTCATCTAACAAACACATTCCAATGATTAAACATCCGTAACCATTGTTTCGTATTTACTTACTTATGACAGTCCCAGATAAACAAATCTGTTGGTTTAAACAGTGTTGTTCGAGTTGGTAAAACTTTTAAAGAGTCGATGTTCATTGGTTGGTAGAGCTTCCGGGTAACTTTTCACTCCGTCTTTCAGGTCAGTAAGCATTTGGACATGGACCATATAAAACGTGAAGATAAAGGTTTCAAAACTAATAAAAGACAGTCAATTATATATAAAATGGGTTAATATTTGATATTAAATGATTTCACTGTTTTTTTTTAAATATAATAATATGAACGATGACGATAAATCTGCTTCAGTTGTCGGCCGTTAAATTAAAATTGGCCGGGTGCGTGATGTCGCAGGTAATTGGGAGGGTGCGTTGTGTGAGGTCGGATAATTTCGTGCCTGATAAATGGAGACAAAATAGCACCACAATTATTAACCGACTAAATAGATGTATAATAATGGATTTAATAGAATTATATACAATAATGAGATATTTATAATGCGATACTTATAATGCGATATTTATCATTCTTGATTTTGTTTAATATTTGTGTCACTTTTTTCTCTTGGAAATAAGTTTATTGTTCTCGTGATTTCATTAACGGTCTCTCGGGCTCGGGCTCAGGCTTACCCACCCAAGCTCAAGCTTAACGACCCCCCTCTACTCGGTCCCAATTAATGCCCTGAGTAAAACAAAATTTTGTTGGTAATGGTTGGTTTGATTTCACAATCAACCATCAACAATCCCAACTATTAACCAGTTGTAGGACAACTGTATGGGCAGTTTGTTTGTTTATTTGTTATTTGCATTTTTAGAATGAAGCTTTTTACAAAAATTGCCAAACGTAGTATGTCTACGGCAAAATCTTTGAAGGATTCGGCAGGTTCATCTACCAGTACTTCTACTATCTCTCAATTACCTTTAACTACACCTATAGCTGCAAGACCTGTACGTAAAAGGAAATCTCGTTTCACTGATAAATTAAATGCCGGACCATCCTTTGATGATTTCCTGGCCAAGAGAGCATCGGGTCCTCAAATAATGTTGGATCCAGTAGCCGCTGCTGTGGAAGCCAATTCCGAAGAGACAAAACGTCTGCCTAAGTGGCTCAAGACTGAAATACCAAAGGGCAAAAATTTTGCTCAGTTGAAAGATGATCTTCGAGGATTAAATCTTCATACAGTTTGTGAAGAAGCCAGATGTCCTAATATAGGTGAATGTTGGGGTGGATCAGATAAATCCAAAGCTACTGCTACTATCATGCTGATGGGTGATACTTGCACACGAGGATGTCGATTTTGCTCGGTGAAAACCAACAGAAACCCGGCACCTCTGGATCCAAATGAACCGGAAAATACCTCTGAGGCAATTGCTCGCTGGGGTCTTGGTTATGTCGTGTTAACTACTGTCGATAGAGATGATCTAATTGATGGTGGTGCCAAACATTTTGCGTCTACTGTACAGAAAATCAAACAAAAAGCACCTCATATTCTTGTGGAATGCCTTACTGGTGATTTCCGAGGAGATCTTAATATGGTCAAAATTATGGCTGATTCCGGATTAGACGTGTTTGCTCATAACGTTGAAACTGTAGAGGAATTGACTCCTTATGTCCGTGATAGACGTGCTACTTTCAACCAATCTGTGTCTGTATTAAGGCAGGCAAAATTGTCTAACCCTCATGTAATTACAAAGACATCGATTATGCTTGGATTTGGTGAAACTGAGGATCAACTTGAAGCGTCTATGCAAAAGTTAAGAGATGCAAATGTAGATGTTGTTACATTTGGCCAATATATGAGACCAACAAAGAGACATCTCAAAGTCGCCGAATATGTAACTCCTGAAAAGTTCCAACATTGGCATGATCGAGCTATTGAAATGGGTTTCTTATACTGTGCAAGTGGTCCTTTAGTAAGATCTTCATATAAAGCTGGTGAAGCTTTTATTGAGAATGTTCTCAAGAAGAGACGACAGGGAATCTCTGTTTAAAATAAACCATTAAATGCATCAAATCATATTAAAAAAGGAAAATAAAATAAATTAAAATAAAAGGAATCAAACCTGAAGTTGCCTTGACTTAGGTTGTCCCCTCCTCACTGCTCATCATAACCGTTATTATCTTCGAAAATACCATGATAATCTCTCAAAAATCCATCAAATACTGAACATGGCATTTGTAAGGTTTGACTGAAAATAATCCCCAGATTCGTACTATTCATTTTATTCAACTCTTGATGTTCCAAAGTCAAAGCCAAGTAACCGCATAGAACCGCTACCAAATCTCTGTTTTCACGTGGCAACTCTAGTAATAGCTCCTTTATTCTCTCACGTTTTAGGTACGTCTTTTGAATCTCCATTACAATCTTAAATTCAGGCTCCAGTTTCGAGGTCAATATAGGTTCTGGTAGTTCCATGAGCCATTTCTTCAGCAAGCCACAAACAACATTTACATCACATTCCTGCTCAAGAAGATTCACATCCAACTTCTCATCAAAAAGCATAGCAAGATTTCGAATCTGCGAGCTGCTTCCATTTACACGGAAGATACCCGTCTCAAGGTGAGCATTGTTGACTTTCAGAAATTGCGTAGTTCGAAAGAGAATAGAAGGAATTCTTCGTCCATCCACCTCAAAGCTCGACAACTTCACACAAGAAGACAATGGAGCACCAAAAACTCTACTATGCCTCTCTTCTTCAGAACCAGAGTCTCCAAACGCAGAATCATTATGCTGACCATTGCCTTCATAACCGTTGATTCCCATGACTGCTTGAGTATGTGCACCATCATTACTGTCAGACGAAGAAGAGGAATTAGAACCCATCATCCTAGATCTTAAACCGAACAATTGCTTTCTCTTCGATGAAGATGGCAATTGATTTGAACCCTTTGTTCGTGAAGCTTGAGGCGAAACCTGTCGACTCTGACTGCCATATCCACTTTCTCCAGCTACCATACCTAATCTCTGGCCATCATATCCAGAATCTCCGGATGTAACACTGACTTTTGTGGCTTGACTAGGTCGCCTACTGGTTGGACCAGTAGACAAGCTTCCCATGCGATCTAGTCGGTCATATAAGCCCATACCAATTCCAGTACTACTATCAAAGTCCGTAGACATTGTATTAGACTTCCATTCCGTAGGACTATCTAAAATCTTATGTCCATTGATTGGACCGGAGATTTTCTCCGGTGTAGCAACATTATTAGTAGCTGTTGTTGCAGTATATGACTCCTCAATATCACTTCTAACAACCCATGGATTGATTATTAATGGAGAAACCTTCTTTTCTGCTTCAGAAGTGAAATTAACTGCAGCCAGAAGTGCTTCTACCCATTTATCTCGTTCTTCATCGGTTTCTGCACAAAGAACATGGCTCACTTTGCCATCTCCTTTTTTCTCAACAATAAGGAAAGCGTGTCTGTATTGTTTGTTCTCGTCATAGATAGAATTAGACATATCCTCCGAACGTTGTCTTCCAATTCCCGAGTTAGATACCATGATAGTACCAACCACCTCTCCATCTGGTCTATCAAAATAGTTCAAATAAGGGCCATTGAGAACAAAAAATCTTGTTTTCCAGCCACCTAGATTCCTCCCACGTTTCGTAAGATATCCATACTTATTTCTATCAGGTACAGACATACCACCAGATAACTGCAAAGGTACAATTGTAGTTACAATTCCAATAGACAGGAAATGTGCTACCTCTTTAGCTATACCAAGAGGCATAGTCAAGTTTCCCATTAGAGAGCCAAAGTATTCATTCAGCTGCTGACGCCGAATATCTACCTTAACTGGTGCTTGACTACTAAATACGCTCTTCTCTGGCAGTTTAGGAAGGGCAAATTGACCAAGCTGCGGTCTGATAGAGTTGTCAAAGTCTACCAATTGCTGATAACTCTTGAGGAAATTCCAAGCATCTTTCTTATGAGTCACATCATACATTGAGAATAATGCTGCTGGATTGTCCTTCATGCCTTTTGGTCGCAGGCTACTTCCAGTCTTGCCAATTAAACAGCTCACGACAGAGACACGGAAGGATGATAACTGCGTCGGATTCAAACATACAAAGTCTTCAAAAACTGGCTCGTTTACGTCAGAATCTTCAACAAGGCTGTACTGAGCAGCCTCTGTAGAAGCGTCACTTCGAGCTAAGGATGAGTTTGACGATCCGGAGCTTGGCATATCTTTAAGTGCTACTCTATGAGAAAGAGTACCTCCCTCAAAAGTACCCAGACTGGAGCTTCTAGCAGTCAATGGCCCGTCAGTGGATCTAGACACTTCATTCTTCTGCACACTGTCTTCAAGTCGTGCCAATGGATCCACAGGAGCTTTTTCTGGTACTGCAGGAGGTTCATCACCTGGGTCTATCTGATTTTTCAGTACTGCATCTCTAGGCGATGCTAAATCCAAGGGATGAATGGCCCTCTGACCTAGTGATGCCAACTTATCCTTAGACTCTGTGATAGTTAATTGGTCACTGTCAGATTCGCCAAGCACACCTGTGTGTCGCAATGGAGGAAGATCAGGCAAAGGTTCGTCTTCGTACATATTTTTATACTCAGCTGCAGAAACCGAATTCTTGACGGGCAGTTGAGCTTGACCAGCAGTACGCGAAGATTTTGTAGGACTTATCAAGGGAGTTTGCACACTTTCAAGAATTGATGAGGATAAATCCTGAAGTTGAGAGTTTGCATATTCTTCTTTCATAACAATGGATGCATCTTCATGAGGATGCATCTTGGATTTGAGTGGCCACACTTTTGAGAGTCTTTTATTGCCATCTGAACCGGTAGGACTAACTTTTTCCTTATTATGGCGACGCATAAAGGAGGAATGAAGCTCAATAGGTGAAGAAGATGACGTTAGTGGCAAGGTGGTGCTATTGGCATCATATTCTTCTGATATCGAAGGCGAATGAGGACTAGATGTATTAGGCGACATGGAAGTGTTAACAGTCAGCCCATTAATCTTTTCATAAGCTTGAGAAGTTGAAGGAGAACCGGAAAACTCCGAACCACGGGTATCAATTGGCGACTTTAATTCCGAAGTAGTCTTGCTACCAAGCTTTTGTGATTTTTTCAAAGAACCGTTCAAATCTTTTTGAAGCTCGAAAATCATCTCGCGTTGTTTGTTAACCAGACTCCATAGTTTTGCATTCTGATGACGCACTTCTTCAAGCTCTAAGCATTTCTTATCAAGGAGCTCATTGACTTCATGGTTTTTCTGTAACATGCTCTCAATATCAATATCATCATCAGCACCTTGCTCTAAACCATTATTATCTCCTTGGACTTCCCCTGAAACTTCACTAGAGCTAGTGGATATAACAGACTGTCGTTGCTGATCTCTAACTTCGAAATATGATTGAGGAGCAGACAGAGTCGGCTTTTCAGAAAGCCGAGCCATAATTGCCGACTTGACTTCTGTCTGAGAAGTACTTACAGACATTTTATCGTTAAAATGGCAACAGAACAACAAAAAGAGGTCATAAAACAAAAGAAGTATGTCTCGGAGACGCTACAAAGGCAGAACAAATGAATTTAAAGAAATCACACACAGTGAGAAAGAAAGAAGCCAAAATGAAGACAGACAAACGCAAAAAGGTACCCGTTAGCAGAGCTGTCTCAAATAAGAAAGAATTAGCATGCAAAAAAACGTTTTAAAGTGATGAGAAATAAGGTTGTGGATGAATGAAAAAAGAGAGGATCATGCCCGAAATAGGCAACTCTTCAGGACGCACTTCACTATTATGAGAGAGAAAAATCCCAGAAAAATTCAGGGAAAATAGGCCAAGCTTATGGTGGTTTGTAGACAATTGAAAGCACGATAATATGGTTCTGGATTGATGATTTATATTTAGTGACGTGACATTCATGCATAAATAACGCACGAGACTGGATAGGTTTCAAATCCAATTTCAACACAAGCACACAAACGCAAGCACAAATCAAGGGGCACAACAAGCAGAGTTTGAGCCAAATAGAGCTTTATTTAAGATTTTTGATTCTCTGGAATAAGGCTGAAAAGAAAAGATGAACAGGGTCACATAAACGCACAGACGTTACACTTCAAAAAGCAAACAGAGAAATCAAAAGAACATTGGAAAATATGTCTTTAAAAATCTTGTTTAGATCCCATTACCATGAGTTGAATTTTCCCACACAATCTGGCTCATTTCAAGTATAAAGAACAATTAGCTTGTCGATCAATGCTGCATACAATGATAGGATTAATGCAGTTTAAAGAATATCATCTTGACCATAAGACCATCGATTCTGTACAATGTCATTGATAAATTCAACAACAGTAATACATGTGTTTGTTCATTAAAATAAATAGAAATTACTCACTTTTTTGATAGTAATTCTAGGCTCATAGTCGGATCTCTAATATTGGCCTTACACAATAAACAAGTGTATTCTGAAACTCAACCACCTGCTTCTGTCAAATGCTGGAATTCCTCCCATAGTGAAATAATCTCTGCCAGTTGCTTATCCTTGGCCAGTAATTCTTCCCTCAGTTGCGAGTTTTCCTCCTCCAAAACCTGGTGATCTTGCTCAAAGGTACGCGTCAAACTGTCACGCAATCTATCCAGCTCACGTTTATGTTTCTTGGACATGATCTGTTTTACTTCCTCTAGCCTAGACTCAAATTTAGCTTGGTATTTTTTATGCAGGTCATCACTTATGTTTTCCACGGCTGATTTCAGGGCTTCATGTTTTTGTCTTTCATAAGAATGCACCAACTGTTCCGATTTCGTCAGCCTTTTCTTGAGACTTTCAAGCTCTGCATCCTTGCCAGAAAGCTGTGCCTCTAAAGATGCTAATTCCGTTGATTGTTCTGCTCTGAGATTTTCAAAATCCACCGTCGCTCGAGAGCCAGTAATCCTGGTGCTTAGCGGTCTGGGCAAAATAGGAGGAGTAGGGTGCTCGATACTCAAATCCAGGACCTGCCTGGATCCACTGCTATCGAATGGGGAATTACTCACTAGGTATGTACTTTCAGTTCTTCCTGTATGTAGTCGTTTAGGCGATATCTGGTGAGACAGTCCAGGGATTGATCTTGTGCCTGACCTGAGCTCTGTCGGTGACCTACTTACTTCAGAAGTAGCAACAAGAGTAGGTGGATTCAAAGATATTGACCGTGAACTAGACATTTTGTTTTTCCGAGGTTCTTGCCGTAATACTGTCGATAATGGACGGTGATATTTCTCTTTACGAGGAGACTCAAGAGATTCTATACTGAGACGTTTTCGAGAATGGTCAGCACTTAAAGAATTCTTGACTTCACTGGTATTTGATCCATTGAGAGTCAGATCATATCTTGTATATTTCTTATATGCTGGTGAAGCATTTTCTTTGATTGGCGACGAATATGAGGATAAATCTTGAGTGCCATTAGGAAACAGTTTTGGAGGTGATAAATTAAAAGTCGACGGAGGTTTGCCACGCGTAAATTTCCGCGGTATATCACCTTGTTTTGAGGATGCAGCAGAAGCTTGGTTTAAGCGCTCCTGAATATCAGCTAGTCGTTGCTTCGACAACTCAGGGCTCATTTTAGAGACATGGTCAATGTCGGTATTTAAAGAGTGGGCACGACTCATTCAAAGAACAAGAGGAGAATTGTTTTGGGGCTGTAGTCAGCTAATACAGTATCGACTTGTGATGAATAAATCCAAGCATCAAAGTCGCGATGTCGAAAAAACAAAAAACAAAAAACAAAAAACAGAAAATTGCTTAGATAATCATTATGTGACTGATTAGTCAGACTATTTTCACAAAGATATACCACCAATTAAACGCTGAATACGGATAAATACAAACTTTTGACTAGTATAATTCCTTCATAAAGTCATGGTACTATAATCTACTAATTATCTACTATTTTCAAGTTGTTTGGTGTTTCTTTTCGCCGACAGTGCAGATTTCATATTCGTGCCAGGATAATTTGACCCCTGCTACCTTCTGCTGTCAAGGAAACATTATTCGACTAGAGACTACTGCCATCACCTGTCAGGGGTAAAATAATGTCTAAATTTACAAGCCGTCCTCCAGTATTTTTTCTTGGATGTTTACAGGAACCGACAGCAAAGATTTTCACTGGAACTGGCCACATTGTCTCTTCAGACTCGAATGATTTGGTCGTGGCTGGTAACGAAACCATTGATATATACCAGGTTGATTCCTTCAATGAATTGAACCTTTTGCATAGAATAAGAATGGAGGGGAGAATATCCCAGTGTGAGATAATATCTGGGAATATTGAGGAGGAGAAACCTCTCTCAAGTAAGAAGAGAAAGTATAGATCATCAGAATCAACTGTTTCTTCAGAATCACACCAAAGGCAATGGATCTTTGTCCGACTGGCCAATTTGAACAAGGTAGCTGTGGTTGGGCTGAAACAGGGTCAAATTAGTGCTTCGTATCTTCAGTATGACTGGAATCGTTCACTCAATCAAGCGCCTAATATACTTATATCTGTCAGCTCGGACAGTCGGATCGTTGCTTTACATCAAGAGATGGGTTATATTACTATCTACAAAGCAAAGCCTTCACAAAACGGTATGCCTGTGTTTGGAAAACCTCTTTCTCTTACACTAGATTTTCTGTCTGTCAAAGCAATGAGATTCTTAAGTGACAAACACCTGCTAATGCTTGGAACATATGCCACTGAGTACAGGCTAAATGTTGTGCACATCAAAGATGACTCATTAGAGCTTGTCTCTGAACTTAACACTCTGGAGTATGAATATGAGTTCATGTATCCAGTATCAGGATCTGGAAAATATGTGTTGCTATTCGGCATAGGTGTGGTTTCATTGTGGAGCAGCGATCAAAATGACATTATCGAATCACAAGTGGTTGATTTCGGAATTGCTGTTCATTGCACCATCTACAATGAAGTCAAAGATACATTGGAAGAACTGGATACTGATAGTTTTAGTGTGCTTGTTGGTATGAACACAGGTAACCTTATGGTGGTGACAGTGAAATTCCAGGACAGCAGTAACAACAGAGTGGAATTTATTGAAGTGACACCATGTACTGGCACAGGAATACCTCCTCCTTCCGGCATTTCTCATGTCCGAAACAACATTTATTTCATTTCTAGTAGCATTGCTGAGTCGGTTTTGGTAGAAATAATCCACTCAGAAAAGAAAGGTTCTCATAGCTATGAAGCTCGTGTATGTGATAGATTGGACAACACGGCGCCTATATTCAACATTGGTAGCTCGCTTGACAGAAACTCAAACTTGCAAGTCGTCACTTGCTCTAATGGACCGCCACTTGGATCATTGAAAAGAATCAAGTTTGGCGTGGAAATGGATATTATAGGAATGACGCATCTGCCTCATGAGGTCAGCGGTAGCTGGATTATCGATATATCTAATGAAGTGATCTGGGTGCTGACCCACGATGTCGAAACCCAGTTTCTTAGAGTTATGGCTGATGGTGAGCTGGATGATATTTCGGATGAATTCGAAAAGAAGGGCTTGGATATATATGACTTGACAATATACGTGTTCTCCATCGGGGACGTCATATATCAAGTAACCAAGGAACGAATCATCTCATCTACCGGCTCAGAATTATACAGAGCTGACAAAAAGCAGCATCAGGAAACAATCACAGCCGCATTTTATGATTCCAAGCAGTACTTGCTTGCATATGCCGTTAATGGAGGCAAGACGTTGGTAGTATGTGATACCAGTAATGGTTTTGCTGAAATCTCTCAAAGGACCTTCATAGGCGAGATACAAAGTATCAAGGCAGATAAAGACTCTTTCTATGTCACATTTTGGTCCTCTGGTCTTATCTATCAAGTTGAGAAACGAACCTTAAAATCCAGTAGAGGCATTTTCGTGAAATGGAATTACACAATGTATATTGCTGTACCAGTGCCGTTAGAAGACCTTGATAACGATGGTACAATGCGGAAGCTAGTAAAAATTCACCCAGAGCGTGTGATTTATAGTCTGGCAATAACGCAAGATCCAGGAAAGGATATAGCTACTTGCTATTTTATTGGTCTAGACAAAGGCGAAGTACTGGCTATGAAACAGGGTGATTCTGCTCAGAAGAGCTACTATGTGGGTCACTCAAGCCCCGCATTATGTTATAATATCGGTGTAAACCAGGTCCTTGTGTCTTCCGATTACAGTGCAGTGATCAAAGATTTTAAATTGTTTAATCTGGGTATTGAGCCGATTATTGGCTTGAATCTTCAGCCAGATGGTGGTTCTGACAGACCATTTGAAAAGGATGCTTTATTTATTGTTATGCGAGATTCACTACAAATTTCACGCCTTGGAAAGCTCGGTGTCTCTATTATCGAAGAGGTTTCACTGCCGGATATTTGTCGAAATGTCATTAATTACCAGAACAAGTTTTATATTGCCCTTGTTCTTCAGTATGGTGATAGCTTGAACCATGAAAAGCTGGAGTACCTAATACCGAACAAGACAGTGTTAAAGCTGATTGACTATATTACGCTTGAGATTCTAGACACTTATGAATTGGATAGCACTTCGTTAGGGGAAAGCATTGTGCTTCTCGACGGGACTAAGCAGAAATATAACTCCACAAGCAGCAAAGGTCCACAATTTGCCGTGGGAACCTCGGAGAGAATTGATTCTGGAGATAGAGAAAAAGGAGCTGTATACCTATTCTCTGTCTCCACGGAATTGAAGCCTCGAATTGTTCGAAGTACTAGAAACGAATATTCAGAGCCGGTGTATCAGATCAAAAGTCCTAAGAAGAGTCGCAGTATTCTACTTTCTTCAGGCATGAAAGTGATAGAAAGCCAAATCGTCGACGGCAAGTTTAGCCGAGAGTGTACTGTACTGCAAGGAACACGTCCGTTTACAGCCATAGATTGCGACCCTTCTGGCTCTCATATCATTGGAGCAGATTTGTTGAAATTCGTCACAGAAGTCCGAGATGGTCAAAGTCCGACTATTCGCCCTTACGAAAAGACTTCTACATTTATTAGTGACATCAAATATTTTGATTCCGATGGCGAAGCGAAGATTGTAGCCATGTCTGGCAATGTCATGTCGTGGACAAACTCGTCACGTCCGAGATTCACTGTTATAACATTTCAAGATACGATAAATGCTGTCAATACTGATATCAAAACTGTGCTCGAGGGAAATCAGAAAAATGCCGGTATCGAAATCAATGCTCTAATCGGTACTGCAGATGGTGGAATATACTATATGGGCAGTATTAAAAAGCCCAATCATAAGAAACTGACCAGGTTTGTGTGGAGACTGGCTGAAATATTCAAACACAGGCTACACGAGGAGAGATTTTTTGAGTCAAATGATCATCATGTTCTTAATTGGGAGGTTGTTACACAATATTTAGGAATGTCCAAGGATGAGCAGCATAAGCTGGTTGCAGACTATTTATTTGAAATACGAAATGACGAGACATCATCGTCGTCGGAATACTCTGATGACGATATGATGAGATATGAAGAGACGACAGAAGCCGAGCTTTGCAGCCTTTTAGAAGCCTCAGATCCATTGAAGTTACTGGGCATTGATAAGACGTGTGAATTATAGAATAGAATAGAACAAAGAGTTGTCATGAATTTATGGGTGTGATGATGATGGTGACCGAGGAGGAGGAAAGCTGTGACCCCCACGCATCGGTGATAATCACGGAACCGGTATGCGGCTGAAAATGTCCGTCCGTCGAGGCAGTTTAAAACCGCATGAAAGTGTTGAGTAGAAGTTATAGCCTTTCAAGACTTGAAAAAAGTGTACTTAAAAAGGCCTAAATATGAGCAATCCAGTTTTTCTTCATAGGTTAAAATTTGCTGGTTTTCTGCGTTTTGCTGGTGCTCTTATACCTATTACCAGTCATTATATCGATGGTAAGTCTTCTCAGCTATAATTAGCTATCATTAGAGCAATAAGTACCCATAACCGTTTCAATCTTTAAAAATAAAAAATTAAAAAGAAAGTATGCAGATTTTAGATCCAAAAGTAAACTTATATCCTATTTCCTCCGTTGCCAGGAACAATGTCTTTCAATGATGCCCGCCATGCCGAGCAATCAGCTCTCTTCCTCTTCCTCCTCCTCCAGGTTTTACCCCGCCTATACTCCCCAATAGAGGAGGAAATGGAGAGAAGAGGACGTCATACAAAAACAGTTTGACTAGTATTCAATATCCTGAACGGATCAAAATAAAAAAGTAGAGAAAAGTAGATGATACTCAAATATACTTCTTTTATCTAATCGCCCTGTATTATAGTCTATCCGGTCTCTCCTTCGGTGTGCCTGTCATTCACGTATCTTGGCCCTCGTGATTGATCCGCATCTGGGTTGCCGTGATCACGAGTTAATCCGGCCTTATGAAATATGTGCAGTTCCAAAAACCACATCGTTTACATCAACTTTTTTATGCTAAGCTGTTAATATCCATAGATAATAAGAATATTCTTAAATCCCTTTCCCTTTTTTCTCCCTCTTAACTCATTCTTTCACTGTCTGTTCTCTCTTTAATTCTCACTTTTCATTTCCTGCGGGGTGGGCCCCACAAATTTTCCTTTGTACCAAATGGGAATTCCATAGAAAAAAAACCACCCCCAGAAAAACTGAGCTTCAAACAGTCAACTTTGAGATACCAGGGTGCTCTGCGGAAGCAACATAATTTCTTTTAAAAAAAACAAGGCCACTTTAACCTGTATAAACCTAGGCGCGCTGGAAAAATATATTCTTGTTTGTTCGCTCGCTCTGGACTAGTTTTTAACATGATGTCGCCAAGTATTGAGGTGTCCGACAGTCAAAAACGCATGTTAAATGACAGCGACGGCTCCGACAGCAACAGCCAAAACATGATGAATAATAATAAACGACGATCGCGTAAAGGACTACAGAAACAGTTTCAATGTGATGAGCCATCTTGTGGCAAAATGTTCACTCGATTAGAGCATCTGTCTAGACACCAATTGAACCGTAAGTCTATAGTAACATTAGTCATTTATCTTAGATCAACCTAACTAATTTTTAGACAAACCCAAAGAGATTTACAGATGCACATGGGAAGGCTGTGAAAAGACGTTTGTTCGAGAAGATCTGAAGCTCAGGCATTTGGAAAGGCATGAAAAACGAAGAACCACTACTGGCGGAGTCATACCGAAACGAATGCAGAAAACCCCAGGTCCTTTAGCAAATGTCCAAGCTGTCGATCAGATTGGAAATGTTAATTTAATCGGAAATGGTGGGAGTAATGGAAACAGCAATGGAAATCCAGGCGCCAGTAACGTTCAAGGAGATATCATACATATCAGTATGAGCAGTTCAGGGACCACCCGTTTGGACTTGGATCCTCTGGTTTCCTTGAAAATGGAATCTGGAGCCATGGCTGCAGCAACTAGCATTACTTATAATCAGTCGCCTTCTGATTATATAGACACCTATAACAGCTATGCGAAACTTGAAGATAGTCTCGTCAATAGCAGCGGCTCTGTGACTAATCCAAACACACACCCGGTAGCTGCATCTGCATCATTGACTGCCCCAGGTTATTATTTGTCCCAGAATATTGACCCAAGGGTCTCTGATATCAGGAACCCTCCTGCGGCTAATGGTGCCGTAGGCTCCAACAATGGTTCTCTGTTAACTGCAACGGTAGGAAGTAGAGTGATGAACGGCACAGGTGGACCGGTTTCAACTCTTGTTGCAAATGTGCATACACCAATGTTCTCTGTATCTCCTACGGATACTACTACTGCAGAGACACCGAAAACCATACTGGATGGATCTACAGCGGCGAAAGGAACTAGATTCTCTATTGCGTCTGTTTTAAGTGATAACATGAGTGGTACAATGACTGACGGGTCTGTTGCGGCACCAGAAGCTGCTAATGAAGAAGACAAGCCTGATCTGATTCAGTGGCTGTTCTCTGATGCTGTAATGTCAAATATCAGGGAGCCATTGCTATCTCCTTCATTCTTCAACTCACCTGTGGATATCCAGACATTATTCTCACCTCCTTCGCCTCTGGATGATGGCCAGATCAGTGAAAACACTCGGCAGAGACTCTTAGCATACATTCCTGTCGGAATTGACAACCCGTTAGCGGAACTCCATCAACTACAATCTTTCATCAACAAATACTGGGATTATTTCTATCCACAATATCCGCTACTGCACAGACCCAGTTTTGACCCTAACAAGTGCTCTTTAGGTCTTCTATGGGCGGTTATAATGATTGGTAGTGCATATGATCAATATGATGACTTTTCCAACCTCATTTGTGAGCATATAAGATATGCGATTTTCCAATCATTGGATTTCACTCCACCAGCACGATTATGGGTGTTACAGGCATTGCTAATTGTAGAAATCTACGAGAAAACAATGTCTACAAGGAAATTCCATGAACGGTCGCATGTGCATCACGCTACTACAATTCAACTGATAAGACGTGGATCCTCATTACAAGGTGATGGAGCTCATAATGACAGTAGTATGGTCGAAAAAGATCCTTGGAAGAGATGGATAGAGGCTGAAGGCTTCAAACGAACGGCCCTAATGGCGTTTATACTTGATGTTTTCGATGCTGCTTTATTCGGCCATTCGTTGATCTTATCTATACACGAAATGAGATTGTCATTACCATGCTCTGAGTCGTTGTGGTCAGAATATCCTACTGAAAGATCTGCAATTCCTCGAGTAACAAACCAGCCTTTCCTTGGAGAGTTGAAACGAACATTGAACAGAAAGCATGTCGATACTGGTCCTTTTGGTCGAAGAGTGCTTCTTGCCGGATTACTTTGCATTTCTTTACAGATGCAGCAGCGTGATTTACAAGTTTCCAGTGTCGGCTGGGGTGCATTCAAAAACACCTGGAGAGATATTCTGACTCCAGCATTTGATTTCTGGAAGTTAGACCATGATCTGAGTCTGAAAAAGAGTAGTGAGAGACAACTGACTACGAATGATGACAGGCCAACTGCAAGTAACAGCTCTCTCTTAGACCAACTTCCTACCAACTTGAACAGTTACTCATTCTTATTAAGCACACAAGGCTGTACATCGCCATTCTATCACTTATCCCACATACTGATGTTTTCATCTATACTGGATTTCCAAGCTTATGCTGGTTGCCCTAGCTCGTTCAATCACCCTATTCGTAAGGCTGACTTTGAAAGTGCTGCAAGAAGACTTAAAGGATTTGTAAGGCATATTTGTGGTAAACAAGCTTTATGGCATGCTGTTAGATTTTTGCGAGAAATGTTTCTTGCCTCTCCTAAAGAAATTATGTCCAGGAGCAACAATATTCAAACACCTTCTTACGAGTATTCATCTTGTTCATGCACATACCCTATTGCAAAGAGTGTTGCACCAAGTCATGCTGGATCACCTTCTATGGGTGCTGTCGACAGTGACGGAGACGATGATGGCAATGATACTCGAGGGGGTTTAGCTGGCCAAGCACGTAAGAGAATGCGTGGGGAAAGAATGTATGATGATGAAATGGACTACGATGATGACGAGAAGAATCGCGAGTTGGATTTTGCCGAAATGCCAGGAGTGAGCGATAAGCTGGAAGACATGGTGAGAATTGATTACGACGGTGCAAAAGATCCTATTTCAAAGCGGCCTCATATTGTTTATGTTTGTGGATTAGTCGTGTGGGCATATGGATATTGCGACGACGGTGCTGAACAGCATGTAGTTGGCGAAAGAGTACCAGATATTCCACCAAATGCCTCAGCAGATGACATTGCAGATTACTGGGAGAAGCTTGTGGAAGACGTGCCTAGTATGGAAGACGGATATGAGTATTTGCATCGATTGTCATCCTACCGAGCTTCTGAACTCGATAAGGTGCCAGGTAAGCAGAACACAGTTGGTCTTCTTAGGCTCGTCAAAAGCTCATTGAAAAACCAAAATTGGGAACTAGTTGGCGAGGGCCGAAGATTGCTTAACCATACGATTCTTAGGTCTCTGGGCTCAAGGGAAGTTGTTTGTAACTATATGTTCAATCCAAGGCCTCGTTAAAGTGCATACAGCACTCAACTACCAAAAAAAACGATGATTTTCTGTATAAAAATTATGTAAAACCATAGGGGACAGGAAAAA
This sequence comes from Daia tannicola, assembly GCA_030569095.1. Taxonomy (NCBI): domain Eukaryota; kingdom Fungi; phylum Ascomycota; class Dipodascomycetes; order Dipodascales; family Trichomonascaceae; genus Daia; species Daia tannicola. Next base: position 225,319 of record JAJMJQ010000012.1, read on the forward strand.
TGTTATTTATACTTTTTTATTAAGCTAAATCTAGAAGACTTTTTGCTATCAATCTTGTTCAGCAATGGCTACTAACCGTTCTTCAATCTGCTCAGGAGTCATCTGAATAAACTTATCACTGCCGTCCAGGCCGACAATACCTATTTCGATATCATTCTTTCGGAAGTCCACAGCCAAGGCAGTAGATAACGAAGTAATTGCTAATTCTACGACCTCTTTCCAGTCTCCAGGAGCATAATCCTTCTTCTTCAGCTTCTTTTCAAGATGGTTCATAGCCTCCTGTTGTTTAGGACCAGTAGATGTAGCCTTGTAGCCAGTATAATAGCCAGCAGGATCACATTTGTAAAGCATAGGGCCTAACTGAGGATCCACAGATATCAAGGTGATGGCGACACCAAGAGGTCTCATATATGCACGTTGAGTGTAAACCTGGTTGATATTGGCCAAACGCTTGGCAAGAACATCACAGGGCATTTCATATCCATTCTTATACCTGAACTCTGCCGCTTCAGATCTTGCTCTAGCCACAGCGGCTCTTGCATCTGCAATTTGTCCAGTTAAAACTGCACCGACACCAGGCGACAATGAGAAAATATATGATACAGAGGCAGGATCCAGTAGCTTATCGGGGACTTTCTTCTGGGATATGACTACTGAGCAATCTTTACCACGAATGCCAATTGAAGTGATGTTTGCAGATGTGATTGCTTTGAATGCATACTCCACTTGGTACAATCTTCCTTCTGGAGAGAAGATGGTGATATGTCTATCGAAACCAGCAGTTCCTAAAGAGTTAACAAATTAATTCGTCTTATTTGTGATATTGATATTCTTTAATGATATTCTTACTTACCCGACATATTCTATTATGATTAATGTGTTCAGTTGAGTAGTGTCTTGTGGCGAGTGTGTACAAGTGTAAGGCCAAGAGGCGTGGGAAAACCAAAATTGAAATCCCAACTGCAAGAGAAATCGCCAACAGAAAGACAAAATAAAAAAGCTGAACCACCAAAAGATTTCTTCAACATCACATTAACATCTGCATCAACGCTCTGACCACTAGAGTCTTAATCACTGGGTTATCCGGTTGTAATATTACTAGTGGATATGGTTGTAAAGACCTGGGATTCCCAGGAAGATGCCACGATGGCCTATGACGAGAAAACTGCAGATTCGATACCTTTGTATGAGCAGTTTCTGACGGCATACAAGCCCAAGGTTTCATACCATTATAATGAGGAGATTAAAGGATTCCATTTCGGAAGTTTTCATCCCATGAAGCCGTCTCGACTTATGCTAACTGACCATTTGGTATTGGCATATAATTTACATGAGAAAATGGATATTTATCGGCCAAGAAGAGCCACAGAAGATGAAATATTGTCTTTTCACGCGGCAGATTATGTTGATTTTTTGCAAAAAGTCACTCCAGACAATGTCAAAGAGTTTACAAATGTTTTCTCCAAGTTTAATATAGGAGATGACTGTCCGATATTCGACGGTTTATATGATTATTCCTCGATATTTGCTGGAGCTTCTTTAGATGCATCTAGGAAACTTATCACAGGCCAAAGTAACATTGCAATCAATTGGACAGGTGGTTTACATCATGCGAAGAAGTTTGAAGCGTCGGGATTTTGCTATATCAATGACATTGTCCTGGCGATATTGAACCTACTGAGATACTTTCCCCGAGTCTTGTACATTGATATAGATGTACATCATGGAGATGGCGTTCAAGAAGCTTTCTATACCACTGACCGAGTCATGACAGTATCATTTCATAAGTATAATGGCGAGTTTTTCCCGGGCACGGGAAGTACCGAGGAAATTGGAATTGGTAATGGTCAGCATTTCTCACTGAACGTGCCATTGAGAGACGGGATAGATGACCAAAGTTATCTCAGTCTATTCAGGAGTATTATAGAGCCTGTGATGGACAAATTCCAGCCGGGAGCGGTGGTTTTGCAATGTGGAGCTGATTCTCTAGGCGGAGATCGTATTGGTACCTTCAATCTAACTACATATGCGCATGGAGATTGCGTGAGGTTTGTGAAATCATTTGGTCTACCATTATTGCTGCTTGGAGGTGGAGGTTATACTCCGAGGAATGTGTCTAGAGCCTGGTGCCATGACACAGCCGTATGTCTAGATGTCGAGCTGGACAATCGTCTACCGGCTAGTCTGCCATTTATGAAATTTTTCGCACCAGACTACTCGCTGCATCCAAATGTGGCGGGTAGAATCGACAATAAGAACACGAAAAAGTATCTGGAATCAATCAAAATCAAGGCGTTGGAACAGTTGAGATATATGAATGGAGCACCATCTGTTGAGATGCAGGTGATACCTCCGGATCTACAGAGTCATGATGAAGATACCGACAGAGCATTGACGGAAGAAAAAGAGGAAAGAGCCTCTTAGCTAAGTTAGCTATTTATTTATTTGTATCTCCCTGTACTTTTAGTTATCTAAGTATTTAAATTGTAAATTAATGACCACAAAAGCATAGCACCGCTTTAGCGTAGCAGTAAAAGGGCAGTAAAGGGTGTCAAAAAAGCCGTTATATTCGAGGGGAGCCGATGACCTGAGATGGAAGTCGAGAGTAAGAGGGAAAGGGAGAGGAAAGTAAGTGCTCCTTTTACTGCTATGATAAAGTGGGTGCTATGCTAAAGTGGTGCTATGCTAACGAGCTACTGCTATGCTAAAGAGCTACTGCTATGCTAAAGTAAAAAAACCAGTGAAGAGAGGAAGTAAATGTCCGCTCCTCACCAGCTATACAGATAGCACTGAAACGACAAACTAATGGAAGAAATTCGGCCGAATTGCCAAACCTTGTTTCTAAAAAACCAAAATATAGTAGCCGAGGGATTCTACCAAAAATAAAGCGCCTAAAATAAAATAAATACAATAGGAAACCATACCTAATGCGGAATCGGAAGAAGTCGTCTTGACTCGTTTACTCCTCAAGTGGCACGTGACGACGGCTGAACTCCACCGGCTACCGCTTAAATTCTTCTCTCACCCCCGCCCATTTATAAACTTCACTGCTTGTATTTTGAAATTTCTTCAATAGAGAAAGAGGAGGGGCCGATAGAAAGGACCACGGAAACACAAAAAGTCCTGCAGATAAATCAATAGAAAAGCCAGGCAAAAAAAAGTACTCAAGTGCTATTATAACTAAGGACTTTATAGAGAAAATTCTGAGCAACTAGTGCTGTGCTAGACCAAGTCTTTCAATTATCAAAGTGTTGACCGTATAATATTTTTTTGACTCATTTCGCTCATTATGTCGGCTGAAACCCCACAAACTACTACACCCGGTTTATCCCGAAAAACGTTTGATCAATACGCGTCTTTAGTAGATGATCAAAACAAAAAGTATCTATCATTAGATGACTTTTTGGATGCTGTTGCTCCTCCTACAGAAGACTATCACAAGATTGGACGACAGTCATATGCTGTCCTATTCCAGGTCGCTGATAGAAGTCATAGTGGTCGTGTGAGCCAGGCTGATTGGGATGCATTCCAAGTAATCTTGGACAAACCAGACGCTGAATATGAAATTGCATTTAGACTGTTTGAAAAAGAGACAGGCAATGGTTCAGTAGACCTTGAGGAGTTTGTTGAGATTTGCAGAGCCAATAGATCTGAAGACACGCTTCCGTTTGACTGGAACTCTAAATGGGTTTCGTTATATGCCGGCGACAAATCTCAACGTCACCAATTGACGTATCCGATGTTTTGCCAAATGTTGAGTGGATTGACTGGTGAACGGGTCAGACAGGATTTCACGTATTTCGACAAAAATGACACCGGATATATTAGTCCTGAAGAGTTCCAGGCAATTATCAAGCAGACGTCTCAACATAAGCTGTCGGACCATCTGCTAGAAAGCTTGCATACTCTTTGCCATGTCTCCAACTCATCCAAAGTATCGTATGCCACTGTTCGAGCGTTTTTGAATGTCGTTAGACATGTTGATCTGGTCGATATGATTGCTGAAAAAGCATGTGCCTTGTCAAAAACTGGTACAATCACTAAGGAGGATTTCTTGGTACAAGCTGCCAAGTCGACAAAGTTTTCTTTGTTCACACCTATGGAAATTGACATTCTGTTCCATTTCACATCTTTAAAAAATAAGTCTGGATTGCTGAGTCTCGATGATTTCCGACGAATGTTCGATCCAACCTGGCAAGATGCTTATACCAGATACCAACGTTCTGAGAAGATCAAGGTGGATGCCGCCAAAAAGGCATTCACCGACCCTCACTCGTTTTTGAGCGAAGTTTTCGTCTCTGTTTATAATTTCGCATTAGGATCTGTGGCTGGTGCATTCGGTGCTACTGTCGTTTATCCTATTGATTTGGTTAAGACCAGAATGCAGAACCAAAGATCATCTACGCCTGGTCAACAGTTATTATATAAGAACTCCTTGGACTGTTTTAAAAAAGTAATACAGCGGGAAGGTTTCAAGGGTCTTTATTCCGGTTTAGGACCTCAGTTGATTGGAGTTGCTCCTGAAAAAGCAATCAAGTTGACTGTCAATGATTTGATCCGTGGTAAACTGACCAAAGATGGTGAGCTGCCTCTCTGGGCTGAAATCGTTGCTGGTGGTTCTGCCGGTGCTTGTCAAGTCGTCTTCACGAATCCTCTCGAAATTGTTAAAATCAGATTGCAGATTCAAGGTGAAGTGGCCAAGTCAATGGAAAATGTTCCGAAGAGATCTGCTATTTGGATTGTCAGGCATTTGGGCTTGATTGGCCTTTACAAAGGAGCTTCTGCTTGTCTACTGAGAGATGTGCCATTCTCGGCCATTTATTTCCCCACATATGCTCATTTGAAAAAGGATCTTTACGGCGAAGGCGTCAACGGCAAATCCTTGTCAATTGTCGAATTATTAACCAGTGGTGCTATTGCTGGTATACCAGCAGCTTATTTGACAACACCCAGTGATGTCATCAAAACCAGATTACAAGTCGAAACCAGGAAAGGTCAAACCTCTTATACCGGTCTTTCACATGCTGCCAAAACTATTTGGAAGGAAGAGGGCTTCAAGGCATTCTTCAAGGGAGGACCAGCCAGAATTCTCCGATCTTCCCCACAATTCGGTTGTACTTTGGCTGCTTATGAACTTCTGCATAGAGTGTTCCCATTACCAGGGCATGAAGCACCGACTGAAGCTGGACATGCTGTTCCTTCTCCAAATTCTACCTATGTTCCTCCTTTCCAATATGTACGAAGCAGAAACGCTCTCAAGATTCTTTTGGATATTGATGAGAATTTCGGAAAGCCTGGTATTCTTACGCCTAAGAGATTGGCAGCCATACCGAAGAATTAAGCAATAAAATGCAACATGCCAAAATCGCAACTATAAAATACATTTGTGAGACGTAGATTTGGAATTTTCCATTCATATTTGTTGGTGATGGTTTACTATGTCTGTGTAGATAGACACCCGTTGTATAGAGATATATTAAGTCGGCAGAATCTATGGATATGTGATTTAAGCGGCAAGATTGAAGGTCTACGCTATTCTTATGACCTGCGCACTCAAAACCCAATATTAGTAATAAGCATTTCTTAGCATGCAACAACAATTAAATATGCTTATAAATATCTTTGTTTGTTCATCATACTTTTGCTGCAAGTTCCAAGTCCTAAGTCTCGAGCTGACTGGACTTTTGATTTCTCCCACCCACATAAACCTAAAACTAACGTGGAACTGCAGGCGCTCAACGATTTTTTTACTCATTTTCTTATACAATGAGTTATAATACAGCAGAGGTGAGTTAGTTGGATATTGTTGTTTGAATAGTTTTTGAAATAATCGTAAATTTGTGTGTGGATTGCGATTAGTGCAGACTTGAATGGTTGGTTAGAACTACAGGGGGTGTGTGGTGCGAAGAGTATACGGTTTTCTCGCCATATCATCTAAGATCTTTTTATATTGCTGAAACGCTAAATGGTTTCATCAGATTCCCATGAATTATTCAATTGTACTTTCTCGACCATAATCATGAATATTCATCGATATTTGGCCTGTCTATGTCGTTTTGGTGGTTGCTCTCATTTGAACTTGTTGTTGTCAGCAGCCACCACGTTAAACATGACAAAGTGATTGGCTTCACTTCTCGGCCCATGTGGGGTTTAATCGCCCTCCAGAAACACCATTGAATGCACTGAATATTACATACTAACACATTAATAGGATGATAGTGACATCACCGAGGTAGCTGTAATATCGGCCGTTGACAAAAATCATCTTTCTGATGACGAATTTATGTCGGAAAAACCGGCTAATACTGACTCCGCTGCAGATGGTATGTGTGCTTGGTTCAACGCATGCAGATGGTTTGGACAATATGTGTATTGCCAATCATCTACAACGCAAGTTAATGTCATTTTACTAACCTTTCTAGTCGATCTTATGAAGCAGAAATCATTTCCTAATTTGGAAGAGTTAGAACCTCTTGAAGACACTTACTTCACCTGGGAAATCTCTGACTGGAAAGGTCTTGGAGCTAACAAATTATTTGGTCCTTCTTTTCAACTGGCAGGCTTCAACTGGCGTGTTCTTCTCTTTCCTGAAGGTAATAACTCTCATGAAGTGTCTACATATTTGGAAGCTTCGCCTATAGAGCAGCCAAAGAATGATTCCTTGACACCAGATGTACAGTCTGATGCTAAATCAGAGATGGAAATCGATGCTCCTTTGAAAGAACACCCAATTGATATCATTGCCAATGAAGATGATGATCTAGATGATGCTGAGAATTATGAAGACGACAGTAATGATTGGGCTGTTTGTGCTCAATTCGGTCTCGTAATGTGGAACCCTGAGGATCCCACAGTATATCATCATAGCGGATCTCAGCATCGTTTTACTCCTGATGAAACTGATTGGGGATTCACTAGATTTTATGAGCTGAGGAAGTTATTTGCTGCACAACCTGGTAAATCCGCGCCGGTGATTCAAAACAATAAGGTTAATATTACTGCTTATGTCCGAGTAATGAAAGATCCTACGGGTGTACTTTGGCATAACTTTATCAAGTACAATTCAAAGAAGGCTACTGGGTATGTTGGCTTGAAAAATCAGGGTGCTACTTGTTATTTAAATTCACTTCTTCAGAGTCTCTACTTCACCAAGGCATTCCGTGTGGCCGTCTATAAAATTCCCACAGAGAATGACGGAGCCGACACTGTATCCACAGCATTGCAAAGACTTTTTTATTTGCTGAATACTTCAAACAATCCGGTAGGCACGATGGTATTGACCAAGTCTTTTGGTTGGGATTCGGCAGATGCTTTCACTCAACATGATGTACAAGAATTGAATCGTGTACTTATGGATAAGCTTGAGAACAGGATGAAAGGTACAGGTATTCAAGGTGCACTGAATAATTTATTTGTTGGTCAGATGAAAAGCTTTGTGAAGTGTGTCAATGTGGACTTTGAAAGTTCGAGAATCGAAGACTATTGGGATATTCAATTGAACGTCAAGGGCATGGCTAACGTGGAGGATTCTTTCAAGGATTATATCCAGGTGGAAATGCTTGAGGGTGAAAACCAGTATCAAGCTACTGGACTAGGACTTCAAGATGCCAAAAAGGGTGTGGTTTTTGAAAGCTTCCCACCGGTACTGCATTTACAACTCAAAAGATACGAATATGACTTCATCCGTGATATGATGGTGAAGATTAACGACCGATACGAGTTTCCACTGGAAATGGACCTTAGCTCATATCTCGATCCCAGTGCTCCTAACAAGGATGAGAACTGGGAATACGCTCTACATGGAGTGTTGGTACATAGTGGAGACTTGAATGCTGGTCATTATTACGCACTTATCAAGACGGCAAAAGATGGCGATTGGTACAAATTTGATGATGATCGAGTGACTAAAGCTACTTTTAAGGAGGTGCTAGAAGAAAACTTTGGTGGTGAAATATATCAGTCTGCTAATTCTGTTACTCAACCTCCAGCCAGGAACATCCAGAGATTGTATAAGAGACATTCCAGTGCTTATATGCTTGTTTATATCAGAAAGGCGAAGGTTGATCAGGTATTATACGATGGTGAAGATGAGATTCCTGAGCACATCCCCAAGAGAATTGCTCTAGAGGCACAAGAAGAGACGATGAGACGTAAATTGAAGGAAGAGCAACATTTTTTCTTGAACGTTCAGGTCATGACCAACAAATTGTTTAAAGACTATTGTGGAACTGATCTGGGTGATTGGGAAAATGAAGCTGCACAGGAAGAAGGTGCTCCTAAATCTTTCAGCTTCAGAAAGGCTGCTACTGTTGCTCAACTAGCTGTTTTTCTTCAGGAAGAGCTAGGCATTGAGAATCCTAATGATATGAGGATCTGGACAATGATTCCAAGACAAAATCGTACTCTACGACTGAATGAGCCTTTGGACAGTAACGACAACACTACTACAATTGAACAAGTCAAAAATGAGGTTCTTGCTCGAAATGGCTTTAGGGAGTTGAGGCTCTGGGTGGAAGACATTTCTGAGACTCTTGTAGATAAATCTTCGAATCATCATCGTCATGGACATCATTTCACTGACCTGCTTAATGGCAGGCATGAAAGCGACAAGGAAGGCAATGAGGAGCCTCAGATTCTTTTATTCCTCAAATACTTTGACCCATACAAGCAACAGATCCGTGGTGTTACAACAGCTTCAGTGAGCCCTGATGATAAGGCAAGCAAGCTTGTCAAACTTATTAATCGTTACATGAACTGGCCAGAGAATACGCCTCTTCGACTCAATGAAGAAGTGAAGCCCAATCTCATAGAGGAAATCAAACATAAGAACACATTTAAGGAAAGTGAGATTGTTGACGGCGATGTCATTTGTTTTGAACGGATCCTTCCGGTCGATGCAAAGGAAGAATCTTTTGAATATGCTACCGCTGTGGAATATTACGACTTTTTGCTTTGGAGAATTTGTATCACTTTCAGGCCTAAACCTGAAGATGACGAAGCTCCCTTCCTAGGATCACCATCAGCTGACGAGGAAGATGAAAACGCCAGCCCTAGTGTCGAGAAAGTTGTGAATGAAGGTAAGGCTGTGTTTGACATTTGGTTATCACGAAAGGAGGGCTATGAGAAAGTGGCCCAGAAAGTAGCCGAAAAGTTAGGTTCTGATACTGATCACTTGCAGCTATTCATCAGTAATACCGAAAACTATTCTTTGGTTCCTTTGAAGCATGGAGGAGGTGGAACTTTGCAACAGTGGATTTCTCCTGGTTATATGGCCAGAGGTACAATGTTCTATGAAATCATGAGTATGAGTCTGTCTGAATTGGAAAGTAAGAAGATACTGACCGTTTCCTGGTTGACTGAAGGATTATCACAAGAACACAAGCACAAGATTATAGTGCCCAGAACAGCAGCTATCAGCGATGTTCTTTCAGTTCTACAGGAGCAGGTTAATATCAGTGATGAACAACTTAGTCATGTTAAAATATGGTGTGCACACAGCAGTAGGATGGTGAGGATGTTTGACCGAACCAGCCCTGTGGATCCTATTATGGATAGTGCTTCTGTATACGCTACGATCATGCCAGATGATGAGTTCAATCTTCTGAATTCCAAGATACCATCTGGAGACGAAAGATTGGTCTATGTTGTTCATTTCCAGAGGGATACTAGTCGAACTCATGGTATTCCATTTTCATTTGTTGCGAAGCTAGGGGAACCATTCAGTGAGACCAAACAGCGACTACAGAAGGTGATGGGTGTTTACGACAAGATGTTTGAGAAGATCAAATTTGCAATCTTACCATTGGATAGCTACGCCGCACCTAGCTATATTCCCGAGAGTGAGGAAGATACGGTTGAGCTGTTCAAGCTGATCAAGGACAATGAGTGTCTAGGTCTAGATCATGTCGACAGAAGCGCAAGACGAGTATATGGACATCAGGCAGCAATTTTTATTAAGAGCTAGATAGCTCATTATTATTATAATTCATGCATTTTCTCAGAATACTGTCCTCCATTCGATTTTAATCCATAAAGACGTATATAGCTAACAAATTTTTGACATCAATCAAGCATATTATTCTATTGACCTTCCCAAACCTCCACATTCCGATTGTCTCTTTCCCATCTCATAAACACATCCCCTGGGTCAAAGCTATAAGAAATTTAAATTATGCTGTATAAGAATTCGCTTGCTCTTGTGAAGGGATTGTCAGCTGTATGGATAGAGTTGAATTATAGAGAATTCATATCTCAGCTCATTAAATTGACATGTAGCAACGGTAGTGTCGATATATTGGTTTTGGCCACACCAAGTAATGTTATGGCCGTACAACGAATGGTAAGGACTTTATATGAAATGACGGAATCCGAATGTTCCAAACAGAAAAAGGAAAATATCGATGTCACTGTTCTAGTCGATGGTCTTGATATTGAACAGACTCGTGAACAGAAATGGGAAGTTATTGTTGCTGGAGTATGGGAAGCCGATTTACCTAAAACCTTCCGTGCTATATATCCGGACTATTCCGATATTCATAGTTTGCCAGTGGTAATTGTTGGATCCACAAAATCGGACAAACCTACTGGCACTGAGTTTAGCTCAAGAAATTCTCAAAATTATGACAAGGACGGTTCTGGCCCTACTAGATCTATAGTGGAGGAAGAAATTCGCCAAGAGGAGGAAGAAGCGGGTAGTTCAGCAGATGGGAAAAGACTAATGAATACTAAAGGATGGGAACATGGGGTTGTGGCTGTTGGAGGTACATTCGATCATTTGCATGCTGGTCATAAGCTACTGCTTACAATAGCAGGATATCTGGCGAAGAATATGCTGATCGTGGGCATCACAGGCCCTGCTTTGCTGGTCAACAAGAAATTCGCAGAGGCTATGCAAAGCTTTGAATACCGTGAAAATCATATAAGGAAATTCCTGTCCAAAGTGTTCCCCAGTTTATATATTGATACAGTTATGATCAATGACATATTTGGCCCTACAGCATCAGAGGAAGATATCGACGCATTGGTAGTATCAAAAGAGACCCGTGCCGGTGCCGATAGCATTAATAGCATGCGAAGAGAAAAGGGTTGGAGTGAGCTGACTGTGTATGAGGTCGACCTTATAGGCAGTCATCATGAAGGTCAGAAACTCTCTTCTACGGATTTGAGAGAACAGGAGCTGTTGAAGAATCAGAGCAAAGACCAAACCGAGAATCAGAGCTGACCATGCAAATATGACATTAAATAATATATAATGCATTGTGGAACTACAGAAATCGGTCAGCTTACAGATCATCGCCGGTAGACTGTACAATCTCCGGCACTGTATCTCTAACAACACCTACACCCCATTCTAATCTACTTCTTTGTTTATCTGAAGTAGCCCAATCTGACTTAAGAACTTGTTTTTGGAAATACTCGATTCCTCGCAGAGTTGTCATATCCTTTGTCCTAGCAAGAATCCTCACTAACTCCTTTGGATCTCGAGTAGGAGTGTCTTCATTATAACCAAGCTTTACACTAGCCAGTTTTTCGGAATTCTTGCCTAGGACATTATATAGTGTCACAAAAAACAATTCACTGAAGACTTGAGTGTCGACGCTGGCAGTGAAAAAGTTGACAGGTTTCAAGATATCCAACGATAGAGCTCCTTTTGATACCAGACTGCCGTAAAACTTGGCATAATGCATTGTTTTCTGTTTGGACACAATTTCAGAGTCAGGAGATTCATCTAACTCATTGAAATAGTCCCATAGGCAGAACTGGAACCCTTTCTTGACATTATGCTGAGCACATAGTTTACTGGCAAGAAGACTGTAAAAAGGATTATAAACCGCCTCATCACCACAACAATGAAGAACAATAAATGGGATATCCTGTTCTTGTTTGTGCTTCAAAGAAAGCTTCTGTAACCTCTCATAGGCATCCATATAGTCCTCACTACTCATGATAGCTACGAAGATAGCCCGTCTGACATCGGTATTCATTCGTTGTTTTCTAGCAAGTTCCATCCAATTGGGTTCATCAGTAATATCATCCTCGACATCTTCAACTTCTTTTCGCTGTTCGCTTAAATTGGTTGTAGAAGCCTCGTTCTTCCATGCAGCACCTACAATCCACCATTTACCTCTTGTCTCAGTATTATGTAGATCATCCAAGGTTACTTGTAATGGATCTCCTTTGCCATAAGATCCCAAGAACTTCCTCATTCTTTGAGAAATCACCACTGTATTCTCGTTGATATTCTTATGCTTGTTGTTTTTCAGATCAGTGATCATTTCGATTAAAAACTGTGTTCGACTTCCAATAGGACCAACTTCTTTCTTGTACTTGGCAACAGATTCTTGCAATAAGTATATTATGTCTCTGAGAGATGCAGGATCATCTGCTCTAAGTTGAGGACCCGCATTTCTCATGACATGCAGCAACAACTCGGTGTTTATTTCGCTGAGATCAGTAAGGAAGAGCTTGATTAGATCATATATAAGCTTGCAAGAGATTAGCTGCAAAGAATATATCTCCGTGATAAGTGACATGACATTGATCACTTCTTTTGGTATTGTGCTTCCAGCAGTTCTTTCCACTGATTTCTGGGCATTGTAGTACTTCTCAAATCGATCCGTAACTGTTTGCACAAAATACGCACCAAACTCAATTCCAACAACTCTGAAAAGAGCTGTAGCCACTGCAGCATGCACAATAAGGAATGACTCCAAAAGAGTACCTTTCAGAGCAATGCTGTCTAGAATTGTGTTGGTGATAACATTATTAAGTTGGTTTCTCGAGTTACTGTTGTACAATGAAGCCAGATCACCAACAATTCCACCCATATTAGCGTCTGTGACTCTGTTTAACAATCCCTTTACTTGTCTCTTGAGTCGTGTAACTTCTTCAGAGTCTGTTGATTCTTCCGCCATAAGAGCTCTTCTCTTTGGTGGGACATATTTGCCTGTGGTTGGTGCAGTATATATACTTTCTTTCGGAGTCGGTACTTCTTCAGCATCATCATCCTCGTCAGACAGCGATTCGGTCTCTGATTCTGACTCCAACTCCAATTCTGATAGATCTGATTCATCTAGGTCCTCATCATCGCCTTCGGACAGATCTTCATCGAAATCGTCGTCAAAGTCCAAGTCACCAAGTATATCATCCAGACCATCATCTGCTTCAGGAAGCTTACTCTTCGTGCTCTTGAGTCCTAGTTTACTAGCATAATATGCAGCATCAGCTTCATCCTGCTTGAGTCGACGGGCTAATAACGGATCAACGGGTCGTTTGGCCCTATCTGGCTTGGCCCTATCTGGCTTGGAGCTGCTCTTTTCCGCTTTCTCCTTTTTCCTTCCTGTCTTTCCTTCTCTCTGCCTTTCTCTCGGCATTTCCTTTTCATTTTTAGCACTCGCACCTGCTTTCTTCTCTTTCATTGCTTTGAGCGCAGCCCAAGTGTCGTTTTCATCCATTTCTTGAGCATCAGCAACGTTCGAACTAACCGCCTCAAAATGAACAGTTTTTTTAGTAGAGGTTACCTTTTGCTTTCTATTCTTGGCTTCTGCCAAAGCTGCAAAGACATCTTCAGCAGTTTGAGGTTCTTTAACAGATTTGCGTTCCAGGCTCATAGCAGCATCACCAATGATCTCTACACTGTTTGATCTCTGAATTTTGGCAGCTTTTACAGCTTCAAAAACATCCTCAGTTCGTTCGTCACTATCGCTAAACCCATTAAACTCATCCTCATCAACCACATTTTGTTTTATGTTGTTCAAATGAGATTTTTTGGATGTCTTGATTTTCGAAATCTTCTTTTTCTTGGAGTCTCTTTCTTGTTTCCTTCGCTCTTTTCTCGACAATGAACGACCACGCTTACGGCTGGAATATGAGTCACTATTAGGGTTTTCTGATACGCCAAGCTCCTCTAAAATAGACTGCGGAAGTTTAATAGAAGTCGGGGTTGATTCATCTTGGCTGTTCATGATGAAGATGTTCGTCGAGTCGGAGAAAAAATTCCCAGCTCCAAAATAAATATATCCGAGCGTTAAGACATACAAATCACAGTACCTGTTGTACTTTTGGTATTACCACGCAAACCGTCGTATTTGCTTTTCTAAAGGATTTTCGGTGCATGGAAAGTAATTCTAGAAGAAGGTCTTCTTCAGGATCTTCAGAGAAGGAGCGTCGCCCTTCAAGAGGCAGTCTCTCTCCTCCTTCCAGAAAGCGTAGGATTATAGATGTTGATCCTAAGCGAGCTCGTGAGAGACAAAGGCAAGAGGATGAACGAGAGCAGTTGGACCGAGGTATTCAAGATGTCTCAGCTCAGTCAAAAGTGGATCTTGTTGAAGATTACAAGCGTCTGATGGAAATGAAGTCTGGTGGTAGATATGTGCCTCCAGCCAAACTACGAGCGTTGCAGGCACAGATATCAGCAGCGGAATCACCAAAACAGTATCAACGAATACAGTGGGATAAATTGAAAAAAAACATCAATGGCTCTATCAACAAGGTTAATACGTCGAATATCCGTGAAATTACCATAGAATTGTTCAACTGCAACATAATAAGGGGCCGTGGAGTGTTGGTCAGAAGTATCATGAAAGCACAATCTTTTTCAAGAAGTTACACTCCAATATATGCATCATTAGCGGCTATTATCAATAGCAAGTTTCCCGAAGTTGGAGAACTCCTTGTTAAAAGGTTAGTTATCCAATTCCGTCGTGCTTTTAAACGCAAAGACAAGACCGCTTGTTTGAATACTTGTGTTTTCATTGCACATTTATGCAACCAGCAAGTTGCGCATGAAATATTATGTCTCCAGATTCTGCATCTTTTACTTCAGAAACCCACTGACGATTTGGTGGAGATTGCTGTCGCATTTGTCCGCGAATCTGGGGCTTATCTATCGACTGTAAGTGCTGCTGCTTTCCAAGGTGTGTTTGACAGGTTCACAGCCGTATTACATGAAGGAAGTCTGGACAAACGTGTTGAATATATGATAGAAGCTCTATTCCAGGTTAGACGTGAAAGTTTTGCTCAGAATCCCGTTATTCCTGAAGGTTTAGATCTGGTGGAAGAAAAGGACCAACAAACGCATCTCATTACTTTGGATGACGAAGACCTTAGTGGAGAAGAAAAGCTGAATATTTTCAAGTTTGATGAAAACTATGAGGAAACAGAGAAGCAATATGAAGCATTAAAGGCTGAGATACTTGGTGGTGACGAGAGTGAAGCTAGCGAAAGTGAAGCAGAGAGTGATGATGAAAATGCTGGAACTGATGCTGAAGCTGATGCCGAAAGTGATACCGAAATTGGAAACGGCATTCCTACATCTATTACCCCTGGAAAAGTTGTCATTCGTGACATGACAGATACTGAACTAATCAACCTAAAGAAGGCTGTCTATCTTAGTGTAATGTCTACAATGTCGGTAGACGAAATCTGTCACAAGCTTCTGAAAATCGATGTTTCAACTGACCATAAAATTGAGATTGTCAAGATGATTATAGAATGCTGTGCTCAAGAGAAGATCTACAATAGAATTTATGGCTTGGTCGGGGCAAGATTTTGCAGAATGACTCGACCAATAGCCAATGAAACCAGGTGGGAAGATTTATTTATTGAAACATTTGCTTATTACTACGAAGTGATTCATCGATATGACACAAACAAGGTCAGAAATATTGCTACTATGTTTGGCTACATGCTTGCGTCTGACTCTCTAAGTTGGTCTGTGTTTGAAGTGATCAAGATGAATGAATTGGATTCCACTTCCTCTTCTAGAATCTTTGTAAAAATACTGTTTCAAGAAATGCAACAGGAACTGGGTGTTAAACAACTGGCTATTCGATTCAAGGATTCATATCATGAGCCGTTTCTGCATAACTTGATGCCTAAGGATCCAGATCATCCTGAAAATACCAGGTTTTCTATCAACTACTTTACAGCTATCAATTTGGGTGTTCTTACGGAAGATATGAGAGATTTCTTGGAGAATCTACCTTCACCAAGATCTCGAAGTTCTTCTAGAAGTTCTTCTCGGAGTTATAGTAGTAGCTACACTGGATCCTCGCGTTCAAGAAGTCGTACTCCAGAGCATGGTAGAAGCAGAAGTAATAGCGTTCCAGACAGAGGAAGGACATCAAGACGGCGAAGTTATTCGGGAAGTGGCAGCTATAGTAGGAGCAGGAGTGGTAGCTACAGTAGGAGTAGGAGTGGTAGCTATAGCAGGAGCAGGAGCAGAAGTCGCAGTTATTCTAGCAGAAGTCGCAGCTATTCAAGCAGAAGCCCGAAAAACCCGAAAAGAGACAATTCTCATAGACGGACTGCTAGTCCTCGAAGAAGCTATTCTCCCGAACAAAATCGGCCTGTCAGCAGCAATGATACTAAAGCTCATGCGCCTAATTCTCGTTCTCAGTCTCCATCCGAATCTCATTCTCGTGGGGTGGTGGAACACGGATCCGAAACACGTGACCTAACGAACTCAACTCGTCGACCTCATGCATCCGATTTCTTGTAATATTGCTTACAAACCATGGGAGAGATTATCGGTATATAAAAATATAATTCTCAAATCAAAATTATTACCATATACCTACTGCCAGTTTCTTTTCTTCAGTATTCTTAAGACTTCTATTGCCGTCGTTGGATGTACGGCTCGTTGCTTCCTGGAAATTTTCGCATTCCACCCAATGAAGTCTCGGGTTTTTTCCGAATCAAAAGTATTACATTTTCTTCCTACATACTGTGCACGGAATTTGGGATTCTTCTCTATAGATTGTCCAATTCTTTACATTGACTAATAATAAAAATGTTGTCATTACGTACTGCTCGAGTATATGCTGCACAGCGAGGTTTGCGACTTGCTCCTCGTTTTGCCAGAGGAATGGCTAGTGAAGGTAAGTGTTTGTTGGGGTGCCTTTGCCCTAAGCTTAGCTTTGTAATTGTTAATGGCGGCGAGCAGGAACCCTTTAGATCAGAATTTTGGAGGGGTTTTTTTTTTATATCCTATATTTTATATTCCTTATACTAACTCCATTCTAGCTGAAGAACTTGATTTGGTTGTCATTGGTGCAGGACCTGGTGGGTAAGTTTATGAGTGATGATTGATATAGAGAAGATGTTCTCCCCGCCGTTTTGGATACGCTGGGACGGGATATCGGATCAAAGACAACAACACAAACAACAAGAATTATATTCTAACAGTATTTTTTTTCTATTAGATATGTTGCTGCTATAAAAGCCGCACAACTGGGTCTCAAGACTGCTTGTATCGACAAGCGTGGACCTCCTGGAGGTACCTGTCTTAATGTCGGTTGCATTCCTTCTAAAGCCTTGCTTAATAATTCTCAAATTTATCATGGAATTCTTACCGACACGAAAAAAAGAGGTATTGATGTAGATGCTGGTGCTGTCAATTTGAATTGGCCCAATTTCATGAAAGCACGACAAGATGCTGTTGAAGGTTTGACTAGTGGTGTTGAAATGCTTTTGAGGAAAAACAAGATTGATTATTATAAAGGTAATGGAAGTTTTGTGGATGAACATACTGTCAAAGTTGAGTTGAATGATGGTGGTTCTAAGGATTTGAAAGCTAAGAATATTATCATTGCCACTGGCTCTGAAGCTACTCCCTTCCCTGGTATTGAGATTGATGAAAAGAAAATCTGTTCCTCTACTGGTGTGCTTGTTTTAGATGAGCCTCCCAAGCGATTGGCCATCATTGGTGGTGGTATTATTGGTTTGGAAATGGGCTCTGTTTACTCCAGAGTCGGCAGTGAGGTCACTGTTGTTGAGTTCCAGAACGCCATTGGTGGTGCTGGTATGGATGCTGAAGTTGCCAAGGCTTCTCAGAAGTTTTTGAAGAAGCAGGGCATCAACTTCAAGCTTCAAACCAAGGTTTTGGGTGCTAAAGTCGACGGAGATGTCGTCAAAGTTGAGATTGAGAATGTCAAGAATAACAAGGTTGAGACTCTGGAAGCCGATGTATTGTTGGTAGCCATTGGTCGACGACCTTATACTGAAGGTCTTAACACTGAAGTTTTAGGTCTCGACATTGATGCTAAAGGCCGAATTGTCATTGATCAGGAATACCGAACCAAGTTCCCTCATATCCGAACCATTGGTGATGTCACTTTTGGTGTCATGTTGGCTCATAAAGCTGAAGACGAAGGTATCGCTGCTGCTGAGTACATTAAGACAGGTCATGGTCATGTCAACTATGGAGTCATTCCTGCTGTCATGTACACACACCCTGAAGTGGCCTGGGTTGGTCAGAATGAACAGGAATTAAAAGCTGCTGGAATTGCTTTCAATATTGGTAAATTCCCGTTTGCTGCTAACTCTCGAGCCAAGACCAACTTGGATACTGAAGGTTTCGTCAAGTTCCTTGCTGACAAGGAAACCGACCGAATCTTGGGTGTCCACATTGTTGGCCCTAATGCTGGTGAAATGATTGCTGAAGCTGCGCTAGCCATTGAATACGGTGCTTCATGTGAAGATGTTGCTAGAACTTGTCATGCTCATCCCACTTTATCTGAAGCTTTCAAGGAAGCTGCTATGGATGCTTACAGTCAACCCATCAATTTTTAAAGCTACGGTTTTAAGTATATTTTAAGTAGAATTTTCACTTTTGAAAACCCCTAACCTGTTTCTTCTCAATTTTTTTTTTCTTTATTGGATGCTTCCATGGATTCAGGGGTAATTCCCGTTTCGGATACATGTACCCCTGTAACACACACAAACAAAAAGAAAAGAAATAAATTATAATGCTATATGCTTTTAGACCTTGCCTATTATCGGCTCTAACACTTTTGGAAGCCATTTGGCAGCGTCTCCTTCAAACATAAAATCCACTTCAGCTTTCTCTATGTTGAATACAGCAACTTTACCTCCTCTCATCATAACTTGCTCCACATAACCTGCGGCTGGCCACACTGTTCCAGAGGTTCCAATGACGAGGATCAAGTCGACCTCTCCAGATGTTACAAAGTTGTCAGCCCTATCCAGGACTCTTAAAGGTAGAGGTTCACCAAACCATACGACGCCAGGACGAAGCAGATTTCTACAGCGTGGACAGAGCGGCAGATCTTCTGGAGAAACATCTCTGAGTAAATCTTCTTCTATTGGCATGTCAATGTCAATGTTGTTGCTGTTCTGTCGGGATTGCTCCCTCTTCAGTTGCGTCTCATACAACTCCTTTAATTTAGGCGTAAGAAACATATCAAAGTTGACATCTTCATAGTTACAGCTAAAGGATGTACATTTGACGGTGAAAAGATCTCCATGTAGATGCAATAATGATTCATTTGGATGATGAGCTCTGCGACTTAAGCCATCTACGTTTTGTGTTAACGTCAAGAATTTCTCTGATCCAAGTTTCCTACTCAATGCTGCTAAAGCTTTATGGCCTTTATTAGGTTTTGCTTGTAATGCTGCTACTCTTCTAGCACTATAAAATTGCCATACCAAACCCGGGTCGATTAGAAATGCATCTGGCGTAGCCAGTTCTGCCGCTTCATAACCTTTCCATAGCCCGCCAGTGCCCCTGAATGTTGGTAGACCTGAGCTAGCTGATAGTCCTGATCCCACTAGGAAAAAAAAAGTTAGAACTACAACTGCTGAATAACTTGTATATTGTATATCATACCTAATGCCAATACTTTTCTTGACGTAGTCAAATGCCTCTGAAATGCCCATGTTTCATTCATATCTTTTTGGAACAATTGTTACTATCAAGACTTAATAGTCCATTCGTTGTTATTGTCAAGATCAGCTCTATGCATGCATATAGAGAGTGTCTGATTCTCTGATTGCCAGGTTTTTGGTTTTCTATCAATGTGGTGCGGCTGTGCGTCCAAGTTCTTTTTTTTTACCCACGACATTTCGTTTCTTGTTGACTGACTTCACTTCACTTCTGTTTAAGACACGTCTTTCTGTACCGAGCCCGAAATTTAAAGACATTGTAATTGTAATTTCTATTCACAATGTCTTTGGAGAATTCGATGAAGGATTTTCTTGATGGAATCTACAATCTGAAAGATGCAGATGGCCGGGATATTACGTTGGCGTTCCAGGCCCTTCCTGATCGCTCTTTGAAGGAGTATTACAGAATAATTGAAAGACCCATGTCTCTATATCGAGTCAAGACAAATATCAGACAGCACATTTACACGAGTCTTGAAGAGTTTCTAACGGATTGTATTCAGATTACACACAACGCCCAGGTCTTCAACATGCCTGCTAGCCCTATTTATCAAGATGCTGTGACCATTGAAAACTATATTAGAGGAGAGATTCCTAAATTAAAGGAGCAACATCCTAATGAGACGGTTGAGTATCCTGATTTAGGACCTATTCCTGATCAAGATGAGCTTCTAACTAGTGGCAATATCGCTGGTGGGGAAGAAGAGGACGACCAGGATGATGAGGATGAAGATGATGATGAATTGGATGAAGATGACGAGGATGAGGACGAAGAGGAGGTTGAAGACGACGATGACGACGAATTGGATGAAGATGATGACGATGATGACCTTGCTAAAAGAAGAGGTCGACCTAGAAGGACCGTTGTCGAGAAAAGCAGAAAGCAGAAAGAAGACGAAGCTGTTGCTGCTGCTATGCAGGAAGATAAACGGCGGCGAAGAGGAAGGCCACCCACTGTGGATAAGCCTCATGAGCACCGTATCAAAGCTATTATGCGTGGTGTCAGGAAGTCGCGCGACCCTCGTACCGGTCGTATGCATTACTTGACATTTGAGAAACTTCCTGACCTCAAGCTTTATCCTGATTATTACAGCCAAGTGCCAGAACCTATCGCACTTGACATAATCAGGAAAAACATCAAGCGTAGAAAGTATGCTACTGTCGAGATGTACTTGGCTGATATGACACTAATGTTCAACAATGCTAAGATGTTTAATGCGGATGGATCTCAAGTGTACAAAGATGCTGTATTATTACAAGCTTTGATGATGCAACTAGCCGAAGAAGAATTAAAGAAACCGGATAGTGTTTATCAAGACCCTGACTCTAACTCCAAGACCTCAAGGCTTCCACTGGATCAGGTTGAGCATCGTGGAGAAATCTACAAGGTTGGCGACTGGATCCATATAGCTAACTTGAATGATCCTACGAAGCCTACCATTGGCCAGATATTCCGTATTTGGCAAGCTGCTGATGGCCAGAAATGGATCAATGCTTGTTGGTATTACAGACCTGAGCAGACTGTGCACCGGTATGATAAGTTGTTCTACGAGAATGAGGTTGTCAAATCTGGTCAATATCAAGACCATTTGGTAGATGAAATCTTGGAAAAATGTTTTGTCATGTTTTTCACAAAATACCAACGAGGCAGACCCTCTGGTATTGGGTCAAGAGCTGTGTATTGTTGTGAAAGCAGATACAATGAAACAGAGAAAACTTTCAACAAGATCCGAACATGGAAGGCATGTATTCCAGATGAAGTCCGATCCACAGACTATCATATGGATCATTTCGATAAGTTGCATCCATTGAAACGAGTCGTCTCTCCTATTAGACATTTATTGCCTGAAAACGCTAAAGACGACGACCCTATTCCCGAGGCTAAGCTAGGTGTACCTAATGCACCACCTATCATTGGTGCAGTCTACAAGAGGCCAATTGATCCTGATGATCCTCCTGAGCAACCTACACCTGATACACCTGAAGAAGAATATGGTTCTTCAACCTATAACACGCCTCGAATTAACTCGGCAGTCTATAAACGGCCCACAAATGCTAGTACTAGTGGTAATACTGGAAATTCTAGCAATCATGGATCACCTTACAGTGGACCTAGTAGCAACACTGGTCCTGGATCAGGTAATTCTGCCAACCGACAAGGCTCTGGACTTTATTATCCTCTTCAGCAAGGAGAAGTGATTGTGGGATCTATTAGTCCTGTTGCGGGTTATGCTGTTCCAGGTTATGTGAGATCACCCATTTACGCACAAGTATCACAGGGATCGTCGGATAGATACAATCCTCCTCAGCTTCCATCCAGTACTTATAAACTGCCTGAAGCATTCCAGTCTCTCTTACCTTCAGATGAACTAGATGCTGTGGTGAGAACTGATCTAGAAGAAGCGATGGCATGGTTTGCATCACCGCCAGTAAGGATAGCAGATCGGCAACTACCAGACTCAGATCCTGCAGGAACAGGTCTCCCATTAGGCCTCAACTTTGAATTCGAAAGACCAAAGAAACGGCCAGATGAGGAATCTGATGAGTTTGAAACTGTTGTCAGACCTGCTAAGAGATTCGGGCATTCTGCCAAGTATCTTGCATGGCGTGCTAGCCAACAAGTTTAGTTTTTTGTTCAATTGTCAATGCAATCGCGGCCTAAATCAGGTAAGGGTCCACTTCCTTTGTGTTTTATTTTGCTATCGCATATAATTTTGTGTTTTGCTTTTTGTGAATTAAGACGATATGTTTGTTTTGATTGGATGACCATTCTCGGTAATGATTTACATCGAATGGAATGCACGGACAAAAACAATACCATTATGCAAATTTTAAAAAAGACAAAAAAACAAAAAAAGCGTAGGCAAAGACTAAACATTAATGGTATAGTAATAATAATATATTTGGTTTAGAAAATTGAAATTTGTTACATCCGAAGAAGAAAAATATAAGAGAAAATTTGAGTAATAGATGGCTTAAATCCACTAAGAGCTTATACATCGAGGATACCCCAGTATTGTTCACAGTCGTATTCACCAGGTGACTTCCACAAATCATTGTAAGCATTGAACAAGATTACATCGGTACCGACGCTGGATATCAAAGAGTCAACAGCAGCCTTGAGGTTATCAGCAGAAGGAACAGCGACATTGTTGGATTCACCTTGAGAAGGCCAGCCAGATTCAGAAATCAAAACAGTCTTGTCACCGCTGCAAGCAGACCAGACTCTCTGGATTTGAAGCAAGGCCCAAGAACCAGCTTGATCGGCTGTGACGTAACCGTCGAAGAAAGCGTGAGCGTTTACGGCCATGTAGTCAGAGGCAGCACAAAGACCGGGGTTGTCGATAACGGCAATAAAAGTATCAACAGAGACGACAGGGCCGGTATAACCCCAATCTCTAAGAGTAGATCGAGCAGAGCTGGTGTAAGAGACAACTTCTGCAACAGTAGCCTCACCAGAGTTGACCAACTCGTTACCAATAGAAATAGTGTGAACAATATCCCAGTCAGAGTTGATACCAGACTTGATAGTTTCAAGACCATCTTCAATGGCATCCATGTAATAAACACCCAAAAAGAGTTTCTGAGAAGAAGTCTTTGCAGCGTATACATTGGCGACTTGGTCACAGTCAACACCGTACAATCGGATGACAGAGTAACCAGTCAAAGCGGACAAGTCAGAGGCAACCTCATCAGCTGACTTACAGCCACCACTAGAAGTGTAAGGGGAGTAGGTAATACCTAAACTTCCGGAGGAACCAACGTCAGTAGAAGAGGAGGAGGAGGAGGAAGAAGCAGAAGCGGAAGAAGAAGAGGATTCAGCTGCGCTGTTGACAACTGTGGCCAAGGTGCTGGTAGGAACAACTTGGGCAGTTCCAACAGTATAAGCAGAGTTGGCAGCAGATACAACAGCATCAGCAACAGAAGCAGTTGCAAGAACGGCAGCAGCAGAAGCGACTTCGGTGGGTGCGACGTCCCCGGCAGTAACGTAGTAAGTTTCCTGGACGGTAACATAGTCGACACCAGGGTTAGCCTCACGCTTGTGCAAGTTGTGATGGTGCTGAAGAGGCTGAGCAGAAGCAGCAGCAACTAAAGAAGCAAGAGCAACAGTAGAGAACTTCATTGTTTTATATTTAACAGTTGAAGCTGGTTTTGGTTTTGGATTTTTTCGTTTTTCGTTTAAGCTTTGGTTTTTTTTTGGCTATGTAAACAACAGCACAGTTCAAAAAAACAAAGTCAAGTTTGAAGTAGAAAAAATAGGGGTAAGAATGGAGGGTACTTTCAACAAAAAAACACACAAAGGATTAAACAATAGACCTGCTATTATAAGAATCCAAAAAGGTATTTAAAATTAAAAGATGAATCCAAAGATGAAAGGAAACAAGAAAAGATAGATTGGTTGTTGATTTAAACAGGCCTAATCTAACTTAAACGCGTGAGTACACAAAAGAAGTGAGTACAAGTAACAACAGATAAAGAATGTGTTTGTAAAGGAAGGACTATCTGAATAGGAACTAAATATGTTTCTCGAAAAAAGTAAGAGATAACAAATGAAGATATTCAGAAGGAGGTATCGAAGTTTGGTGTTTCTGTTGTTGAAACGTAGAGTTAGGGGGGAAGAAGGAAGAAAAGAAGATGTTGTTTTGAGTTTCTGTTGGGTGTGGGTGAGTGGACAGAAAAATTCTCGAAGCGAGAGCGAAAAAGCGAAAAAAACAAAAAAGCAACAGCGAAAAAACAAAAAAAACAAAAATGTGCCGAGAAAAAGTGGAGTGTGGTGGTGCGGCCGAGCACCCACGCAAGCAAGAATCTCGGCAACTATGAGGGGCTCACACAAGTAGAAGAAAAAAGAAAAGAAATAAGACATATCCATTTGTGGCATGCGGCTGCACCGTTATGAGCCTTTCAAGAGTTTTGATTGGAGCTTTGAGGTGGTGTGGTGAGTTTAGTTGTTGAAGGAGAGGGAGATTAAATCTACTGCAGGCATTACTGCAGGCATTATCATTGGAATGCTGCCAGTAACTCTCAACCTTCACTCCTACATATCATACATATAATATAATACATTTTCAAACTTTAGTTATGAGAAATCGGTATTCGCAGTCATTATCAAGGCGTTATTAGTTTAATAGTATATTTGATCACAGTTCTATTTGGCTAGGGCCATGTCCTGTCCGGGCTTGGCCAGGCCAGGCTCGCTCGAGTTGCTTCTTGAATTGCCTGCTTAGATCAGCTCTTTGTCTTTGTCTTAACATAGTAAAACCGCATATCGGTACGTCATTTAATGGAGATTCTTGTGGCAAGGCCAGCCGTTTCCGCCGCAGTACTTTTGCCAGTTTCGCTTATTTTTCTGCCTTGAGCGAGTGGCTCCCTGCAGTATTGAGCCTCATGAAGATGTTGCAAACACACTAAAAAAACACGTTCTCATATTAACGGCACAACCCTGTTGGTATGTCAACGTATTTTTTTCAGTTCAAGTCTAAGATTACATTTTAATCTTTCAATTTTTCAATTTTTCAGTCATTTAGTCATTTGAAATAATTCCCTTGACGGATCTTTGTTTGTCGGAGGCTCTCTGTTCTCAGATCTCCCTCCCCCTGCCCTGAACTGTTTTTCTCAATCCGGAAATCAATTTACCAAACGGTCAATCCGAAGCAAAGCCGTGGTCGCTCATTCACTATATTCTCCAGAAATGGTACACGATTTTTTAATGCGTTTAATTCTCATTGATTCCCATATGTAGTAATTTCCGATCCACTGTAGATCCTCAAATGACTAAAGATTATGCTGTTCAATTACACAAGTCATCGGCTTGCTCGGTTAGATTATGGCAGAAGTGAGTGAAGGGGGGAGTTTCTTTGACATAGTAGTAGGTTTTAGTCGACTTTGGATTGACTTCATTTGACTTTGCATTTGACTTTGCCTTGGTTAACCCCTTCATATCGGCTGTACTGCCGTCTCCTTTCTTTTCTCTGGGGGTTTCGGCAAAAATTGTTCATCTTTTTGGTTTCTTAATGACCTTTCTTGACAGATCAAGTCTTGGCATAGGCGAATCTTATTGAATTATCAGATCCATGAAAAATATCGGCTAGACGATCCGGATATTGAACTTAGGTAGCTAAAAAGACAAATAATCAAAACAAATCAACAAAAAACTCAAATACCATGCTATATAACCAATAATATATCTATCTATCTTTTGAGCTCACTAATCACTCTGTCTTGTTGCTGAGATCGAACTGTATCCCGTAGTAATTCTTGCTGTAACCTCTGCGAATCATCATAACTGGGCAACATCTCACTTCCATCTCCATCCACTTCTGACACTGGTTGCTCTTCGTTATTCTCTAGATGTTCCTGTGCAGTAATCAAACTGAAAATATTCGGCCGACCGCTAACCGTTGCATTTGCTGCTGCCATACTGAGTAAGCTAGCTGTAACTGTGCCATATCGACTCCTACCTATACCTAGTCCACATGTACCGTGTGTAAAGTTGAATTGAGATTGAGATTGAGAATTCAATCCTGTAGAGTCTGTGTTAACATCTGATAATGGATCTTGAACGTAAATATCCTCATCATCGTTTTCATCTTGATGTTGGTGTTCAAGCTGGGGTTCTTGTAGAAGAACATGTGGAAGTTCCTGTTCGCACACATGCTCATGCTCCTGCTCGAGATCATCAGCTTCCGATTCTGCATCAGACACATCATCATCCTCCTCTCCTTCATTCTCACTCTCCTCTTCTCTGACTTCTTGTATCTCCTCTACTCCAACAGAATCTTCCACAATGTTATTCACAATCGGCAAGTTTACTTCCACCAAAGGAAACGCTTCAATATCTCTTTCATCTTCCCATTCCTCAAAGAAAAATGGATTCAGCTCTGTTCTTCTATGCGACTTTTGCTGAATCCTTAGCAAGTAATCCATTACAATCACTTGTGTCGAATGTAGTAGGAACACAGCCACTCCAGAAATCAAAAATTCCCTCATATCTTTGCCTAAATGTCCTGACCACCAGAACAGCTTGTCTTCCACCTTGATCACATAGTCCGCATAGTAATCTAGCAGTTTGTAGCAAAAAGCCCGAACAATAAATATACTTGCAGCTAAAGCTGTGGTCTGTTGGATAACCCATACTCTGTTCACTGGGTAACCATAGTTACCATTAGCAAAGCCAAGACGACTCTTGAGCTCGTTTTTTGTGAGTATGTGGCCTTTGGACATGAAATACTTTAATTTCACAGTCAAGGCTAGCTTTAAAATGCAAAGATATAGACAGAAAACAACGCCTAATCCCGGGAAGATCTCCACTATCTTCAGCATGATGCTGTTTATGGTACATCGGTTCCCGACAAATGCGCGAGTCATGTCATGAGGACGTGGGTGTGAGAATGGATCTCGTCTATCTCTAGGGTTTTGTTCCCCAGGGGGTCCCATAATCGACATTTTGTCTGGTAATCCGCCATTAACTTCAATACCGTCACCATTTCCAGGGCCACTTCCAGGGCCAGGGCCATTTCCAGGACCATTTCCAGGACCATTTCCCGGACCATTTCCAGGACCATTTCCAGGACCATTTCCAAGACCATTTCCAAGACCATTTCCAAGACCATTTCCAAGACCATTTCCAAGACCATTTCCAAGACCATTTCCAAGACCATTTCCAAGACCATTTCCATTAGGCCCGTCATGAAGACGTTTCATCCAAGGAGGAGAATCAAACTTTGACAACAGAATCATCATGGCTATTTCTGCCAAGAAGTAAGCTCCTACTATTTTGATGGTATCAAAAATCCATACAGACAAGCTTCTTCTAGGTCGTTCTTTCTTCCTCATATACATCAGTGGAAGTATCACCATGACCAGCACGATTTGCTGGTATCCGTTAGAGTTGGCACCTCTGAGTGAGAAAAACTCATGTGGTAACTCTGTCGTAGCAGCAGCCGTGCTTATCTCGTTCATTTTGTTTTAAAGACAGCAGATTTCTTAGCAAGCAGAAAGAAAATGTCCGATATATTTTTGTTCTCGATTCTAGCGCTAACACACAAAACACACTTCACTCTTGAATACAACTAGCTTTTATAAATATATGTACTCCCAGCGCACAGGCCAACTATGCTCGCAGATGACTGTGGAAAAAAAAGCTACAGCGTTTAAAGTAACAGGGTGTGATGAAAACAAAAGATATTCGGTGTGGTGTTGGGATGGAGTGTACAGCCTAGAAGGATCGTCAGAGATATCAGATCTGATTATGAGAGAGTATTGGTGGGAAACAAAGTCACGTGGAATCCAAGCAAAACATTACAAAATCAGGTTTCTCGGTACAATTTTTGGTTACCTTGTAACCAAAAAGTTCTGTGCCTAATATTTTTATTTTTATGGTTGAAAAAGGTCAGTAACTCAATGATCAGTGGCTGCTGTATAATGTTGTTGTTTGTCAGCTGAACCACCTTATTATATAATAGAAACATACAAACATAAAGATAACTCCTCCATAAAAGATCCATTTGTCTTGAAAAGCACGTTTCTCTACCATTCGAATCGTTTCATCCGATATTCCCAGGGTGTTGGCTGCACTATATATGGAACGTCGTGTTTTCTTCAGCATATCTCGCTGTTCACCTAGGTCTCCTAGCGCCAGTAAACCTCGTTCTATAAACTCATCTAATTGTTGACCTGTCCTTGATAAGACATCACTTTCTCTTGTGAGGCCATCTGCCCTTGGAATTGTGGCATCATTACCACTACCATTGGATCTATATGGATTATCAGGCTCATCATTAGAAGGCAATGAGTTTGCATTGGCACCACCAACTCCAGCGGTAGAAACATGTCGTCTTCCTAATAGTTCTTGTCGATTACTCTGATGTATCTCTTCTTCTCGTCTTTTTTTCAATTGTTTAAACTCTTCGCGAGCATCTGAAAGCTCTTTTCGAAAGTTTTCAATCCGCTCTTTGGCACGCTCTTTACGTTCCTCGATAATTTCGTTACTTATAGCCGATTCATATTCATCCAGTGTACGTGTGAAAGTTGTCATTGTAGCAGATATCTGGCCTATGTTTGTTAGAAGTCATGGTTGAATGATATAGTGCTTAGAATATATACCTTGTAGAGACAGCGGCGAAGTTTCTGGAGACTTTGCAAACTCTGTCAGATCTTTCTTAAGAAGCTGTGATTGCTTTACAGCATGATTAAAAAGAGAATTCTAGTTGTTAGTGGTTGCTGTTAGGCCATGGTATAGATATTAGAGTAGTTAAGAAGCTAAGTATTAACTGGTAGTGAATGCTACGTGAAAGATAGGAATTATAATCCGTATACAAAGCATATCTATAGTATAATATTATTTGATATATGCTGTGACGAAACTTACCATCTGGTTTGTTGTACCAGTTGTGATTCCCAGTGATTAAGGTTGGTGATATTAAAAACTGCGGACATAATTCAAAGGAAAATCAGGGGGGATCGAGAATAAGCAATGAGTGAGAAATATAGGGGAGAGAGCTTCAAGGTTTTTACAACGAGAAATCATTTGATAATATGATTTTATTTTTTATTTTATGTTTCTATTTATTTCTGTTTTTTACTTTATATCTATTTCTCTGCTATGTCGTATAGCTCATTAGAATAATGATGATGATAGATTCTATAAGCCGAAGAAAGCCTTTAGAATATGGAATTATCTATATAACGCAGTTGTTAGACAACCATATCACCCCTGATTAAATATGACTTTTCTTAATCTAAACCCTCGCCCTCCCCTCCCCCTATACCTCTATTTATTTGCCTGTGTTTTATTTACTTCTTCAGGCTCGCTGTCGCCATATTGTATGGACCTTCGGATATTCTTTTCCGCTCTCAGAACCCTCGGGCTCGGCCCCGGCCCACCAGGTATTACTCAAGACCCTTGGATCTATCACTTCGTATATCTCAAGACACATCATGAGATTTACAAATATTAAACTGAATCATCCTATCATATCCCGACTGAAAGCTCATCCACCAGATAAAGTAGCTATTCGTCATGTGATCACTGGCAACAGTTATGTATATGGTCAGTTGGTAAGGGACATTGGAAAATGGAGATCGATCCTAGCTGAACAAGCGCGTAAGGTCAACAATGGCTCAAAAGATTCAGGTACAAGGATTGCCATTATGGGGGAGAATAGCTATCAGTTTGTATCAGTATTTTTTGCCAGCTTGACATTGTCAAACACTTTTGCTGTGCCATTATGTACTAAACATACGGCAGCGGAAATCCAATATCAGCTTGACGATTCCGGTGCTTCGTTGATTGTAACACCTTCAAGATTCACAGATCTTGTATCTCAATTCAAGAAACATGGTTCTAGAGAACTTTTGACCATTGAAGACTTTGAATCCGTACCTCCTCCTGTTGACATCGATTACCCCACGAGCAACGACTCTGGGTATATGTTATACACATCTGGTACATCTGGCAAACCTAAAGGTGTTGTTAATCCTTTAGAAACATTCATGGCTCAAGCCAAGGCTTTGACATTGGCATGGGATATCAACAGTGATACTGCTATGCTACAAACTCTACCCTTACATCATATTCATGGGTTGTTAATAGGAACCACCTTGCCTTTGCTTGCTGGCGGGCAAGTCGATTTCTTATTTCCATTTAATCCTAAGCTAATGATTGATAGGCTTACAAATGAAAGTTTGCCTGCCATCAACACTTATACGGCAGTACCAACTATATACACACGTTTGATCAATTATGTCAACGGTTTAGACGAAGCTGAAAGACAATCTGCCAGGAAAGCGATCCAAAAACTGGAACTGGCAATGTGTGGATCTGCTGCATTACCTCAACCTTTGAGAGATTCGTGGGATAAGCTGACTGACGGGAAAGTTCATCTTCTTGAAAGATATGGCATGACTGAGACAGGAATAACTTTCTCGCAACCTTTGGACGTTTCTAAACGAGTGGCAGGATCAATTGGATCCCCTGTACCTACTGTGGAAGCTAGGTTGTTTAATGAAGAGGATGGTAAGACTTATAAGAGTAATGATCCAGGTGTTTGCGGAATCACAGGCGAAATCCAGCTGAAAGGACCAGTGGTCTTCAAAACTTACTGGAATAAACCTAACGCCTCTGCTGAAGCTTTTACTGACGATGGCTGGTTCAAAACTGGAGATGTTGCCAAAATCGACGAGCAGGGTAATTGGTATATCCTTGGACGAGCTAGCATGGACATTATCAAGAGTGGAGGAGAGAAGATATCCGCATTGGAAATTGAAAGGGAAATATTAGGTCTTCCTCAAATAGCAGAATGCGCAGTTGTTGGTGTTCCATCTGAGGAATGGGGCCAAGAAGTATCTGTTGTTCTTGTCTTGACTGAACAAGGTAAAAAGGAAAAGTATGGTCTTTCGCAATTGAAAAAAGACCTCAGCAAGGTGTTATCTGGATGGAAGATACCAAAAAGACTCAAGATTGTTGATGCTATTCCTAGAAATCAGATGGGCAAAGTGAATAAGAAAACCCTGGTTAAGGTGTTTGAGTAGAACTATATATGTATTTACAATACAAGAACAGGCTTCTCTTTGAGGTTCAGTCCTTTCGGTAAAACAACCCTGAACAGTTGTCTCCAGCTACAAGAACTTGGCTCACATTCTGTGTCCTTATTCGATTGTCTGAGCTTAGATATCTAAGTCTTACCCTGTTGAATAAAGTCAAGGGTATTATGCCAGATTCTGTATTGATGTTAAGTGGAACTGGCCGAGACACGATTGCCTTCTTACCATTTCCAAGCTGTCCAAATTCATTACTTCCCCATTCTAATACTGAGTCTCCGATATTAGTGCCCTTCTTGGAAGTTGCAAGTGTGACAAATGTATGATTACCTCCAACAGACCAGTTTGAGATATCGATAGGTTTCGACAGCCCTAACTCTTCTGAGAATTCCTTGTATTCTTCAAATTTACGCACAGTTAGTGGTTGAGCTTGAGAGTGTGAAAACGAGCCTGTTCCTAACTGTCCTGATATGCCGTTTCCTAAAGAATATACGACTCTTTTCACTTCACCGGATTCGGTACGTTCTTTGGTCGTCAAATACGAAACATTACCTCCTGCAGCTATATCGGTGACTACGGTAGGATTTTCAGAGAGTTTGGCAGAGTTTCCTAGGCTCAATATTGTAGGAGCTCCGATATTTCCCGTTCGATAACTGTAAGAGATGCCTAATTGACCATTCAAGTTCTCACCAAACACAAACACACGACCATCACTTGTTCTTGCCAAGGAATGATGATTTCCAGCAGCAATCTGAGCTATTCTATATTTCTCCAACAAAACTACTCGATGCAATTGGCCTGTAGTCGGAGGCTTATCGAATTGAGACATGTGAGCAATACCGTATTGGCCTTTGGATAGTTCAGGATCATTAGTAGAACCTGCAAATACACGACCACGATTCGTTCGTATTAACATATGCTCTTTTCCTACAGCAATATCTGTAGGCCATTCCCACCACCATAAAGAAGGCAATTTGACCTCATTAATAGCCTCATTTTCCTTCTGACATCGTGATAGATCTATAGGCCAAATATACACTTTTCCTTTGGACCTAGACAAGCCAACAGCAGTGTTTTCTGATATCTTCACTTGATCTAGCTTCTTTCCTTTAGCTACGATCTTTCGGTCTCCATTCTGCCATTGTAAAACATTGCCGCTTTCAAGAACTGCAAGACCTACTTTCTCAGAAACAGCAAGGTCCTTAAGAAGTACACCGTCAAGAAATGGAACTCTTATGGGTGATTTGACGAGTAATGGAGGATCCATAGGATTTCCCTCATCATCTACTGACTCGGATAAAACTACCTTGTTCTTGTTGCAACCCCAAAGATACACTCCAGGTCTATCAAAGGCCGTTACCATATTGGATATGGCTTTGGAATCTCTTTTGCTGTCGGACAGAACCAAAGGAGTTGGCAATAGCCTGGATGCGGCTAATACCATACAACCGGTAGCAAAAGACCGTTTCCACATAATTACAGGCGATGTGGATTATATGGAATCAAATTAGATGAAGTGGGTGAGGGTTGATATCTAATTGAGATCAAAATCGTGAAGTTACCCGGCTGTGAGTGGGTGTGAGACAGAGAACGATGTCCATCAATGGGCCAGTAAATCATTAAATAACAAAATATTTTATTTAATTATTCTAATACTATATAATAGAAATATTAATAGATGATAATATATCCATTTATATGCGTTTGTCCGTGGTTTTATCTTTGCACCTAATCGTGCACGGCTGAAGTTAAGTTCAATATTCTTACCTACTTCTCTTATACTTGACCTTCCAACTACAACCAAGTATCACACCCACCAACTTGTCCTAGCTTGGCTTACATCCTATAATACCATAATGATCTCCACAAAACCCATGAAACTTGCAACTACTTTTCTTAATACATTTAAAAGAAGTGTATCTACTTCTTCAGGCAGTTTCAAGCTTGGTCAATCACAGTTTGATACCCGTAAATTCGCATATCAGCTAGAACGACAAGGATTCACCCATACTCAATCAGAAGCAGTTCTAAAAGCATTGGCATCTGTATTAGATGATACAGTTACTAATTTATCAAGTAATCTCGTGTCTAAAGAAGAATTCAGTAGAAGAATGTACCAACAGAAAGTAGACTTCACCAAGTTGAAATCTGAACTACAAACCTTGGACAAAACAGAAGTATCTAAAGTCACTAATGAACATGACAGAATAGCATCAGATTTGGAAAGACTTCGGCAGAAATTCAAGGAAGAGAGTACAAAACTAAGAGCAAACGTAAGATTAGATTTGAACTTGGAAAAGGGTCGTGTAAGAGAAGAAAGCTCAAATCAAGAAATCAAAATCAAAGAAACCGACTCTCGAATCGATCAAGAACTTGCAAATTTCAAAAGTCAAATCGAAGGAACTAAAGTTCAAGTTGCACAATGGCTTATTGGTGTTTGTACAGGTATATTTGCTATGATGCTTGCATATATCCGACTATTTTCCTAACAAAAAACAAGACAATTTTCCGCCTTTATTTATTAAACTAAAAGTCAAACACTAAAAAAACAATTCCTTGAGAATTCGTGCAGTATCCAAAGGATTGGTAACACTATGACCAATGGTTCGTTTGTCCTCATAAATCTCATAATCATTTCCTCCCTTATAAGTCTTATCACCAAAAAAGTGAATCTCATCAAACTTCTCATCAGCAATATGTTGAAGACAATAGGTCTTATCCCATCCAGTGGGGAAAACATCAAAAGAGATTTGACCGCCAATTGAGTAGGTTAATGATAAATCTGAGAATTCATCTTTCAAAGCTTGGACCATTTTGGTTCGGACCTGATGTTCCTTATCGAAGGCTTCAAAATCATGTCGTTCTTGGGTAGAAGCATTTCTGCCAATTGGAGACACATTAATCATACCATTTCTAAACTCGATGAAAGTTCCACGTCGAATAGGAAGATCAATTTCACTGAGATATCTCAAAATGAATTTGGCCAATCGATTATAATTAGCTTCACCAATCCAAGTAATAAAGCTTTGAGAGGCTAATTCATGTCCCAGTTTGAATGCAGTCAACCCATTTTCAGAGAAGGCATAATCAAACTGATCAATGACATCTTTACCAAGTTGTTCTTTTTGTTTGCTGAGGTCTGAACCACCAACAAAGCCAATAACGGTTATTTCTCTCAAATCACTAAGAAGTTGTTTCATTTCAGGAGACACTTCTAGTCTAGCAGGGGTAAGAGTACCATCTACATCAAATAGACAAACCTTGTTACCAAAAGGTCTTTGAGCGAAAGGAGTTGGAGCGGCCATTATATTGTGTTGAAGAATCAATGTATTTGTCAATGTAAAATAAAGAACGTGTTTACGTGTGAACTTTGGTCTCGAGGAGGCATAGAAATGTTTAGGTATCGTGAATTCCAGGTACGGCGTGCGTGGTATGGAAATTACTGTGACAGTAAGGAGGGACAAGTAGTGTTAACAAGGGAAAGAAATAAATGAGAAAATGTTGATATATTGATAGATAATGATGAATTGAATAGAATTAGAGTGTTCTAAAAATTGTATCTTTTTGGTATGTATGATTAAATCAGGTGTCTTGATAGTTCAACAGGGAAATGGGGGGAAAGGGGGGTGAATCCTTTGTTTTTTATGTTTTTTTTGTTTTTTTCGTTTTTTTCGTTTTTACTTCTCCTTTATCTTCAGCACTTTTAAATATACAACTACAAATTAAAACTATTAAATCTAGCATTCAAATTAAAGTGCAAGTGCAAGTAAGTGCAAATATGAAAAAATTAACCACTCCTTCCTAACATTTAAGCAGTAATGTCAGGATTGTAGTCAGGGAATTCCTGCAAACTTTGTTCCAAAGGTCCCTTCTTGGTCAAAAACTTGACATAAGCACCGTCATCTCGGATCTCACCAGCAGCTCGTCGCTGGATGTAATCATCTCGGTCCAAGTTGGTGAAACCCCACTTTCTGGAGATAATGATCTTCTGTTGACCAGGGAACTTGTATCGGCATCTTCTCAAAGCCTCAATGGCATGGAGCTTGGTGCTATCCTTGGTTCTCAAGGACATCAGAACCTGACCAATGTTAACTCGGGCAGCTAAACCTTGGGGCTTACCCCAGGCACCTCGCATACCTTGTTGCAATCGATCGGCACCGGCACATGACAACATTTTGTTGATTCGCAAAACGTGGTAAGGGTGTACTCTGATTCGCAAATGGAAGGCTTCTCGTCCACATGTCTTGGTCATGTACTTGTTAGCACAGATTCGGGCAGCTTCCAAAGCTTCGGAAGAAACTTGCTCGTATTCGTTGGAAACAAGGTGGATACATAAAGGAAACTCGTCCACACTTGCTCTCTTTCGTCCTAAATCATAGGATCTAATCTTGGAGTCAGGAACACCTCGATTGTATCGGGACTTGGGGAAAGGCTTGTTCTTACAGAATCTGTAACATCTAGCAGGTCTTCTAGCCATTTTTGTGGTTGATAATTCAAAATCTAAATGGTGTTCTGGTAGGATGGATAATGATGGCGAACCTACAAATTTCTAAGTTGAGTGGGTGGATTTCTAAGCAACATTTTTGTGTGACTGCTTTTTACCTAATTGGGATGTCGACTCTTTCTGAGTCAACCATAGTCAGAGTGCAAGCAATAGAGAGACACTGGACAACGGAGCAGTTACTGGTCAAAAAAAATTAAGACCATCATTATAATGTTATTCAATAGCTTTAGTATAAAAATTCATCAAAAAAAAAAGATAAAAAAAGAACTACAGCACCTTCTGTTCCCGTATGGTCACCCACTACAGTACTGAGTAAGGCTCTCAGGTGCTTGAATAGGACTGATCGGACGGGAAGTCTTATTTTCACCTGGATATGGCCGTAGCTGAAAGAAAGTGTTTACACACATACATTAGGGCAATATTTTACGTAATTTCTGATTAAGCAGATATTATGTAAGTCTCTATGTAATGTTTAAACAATATTTGTAATATATTATGTAATATTTGTTTATCGGCTTAAAAGGCCTCCACTAGCAATATAAATATAAAAAAAATGTCTTAAAGACTTTATAAGAATATGATGATGATAGTGAATGTATTTGAGATGAATAATTCTCTTGGATATGGCAACCGTAAAATCGTACCGCATGCTTCTACCTTATATACTTATCTGAGTTTATTCCCTGATTACCCGCTTCCTGCTATCAAAAGCAAAGGTAGGCGATCTTAATGAATCGATTCCTGGACTCTTTCAAGTGACTGAAAAAAAGGGGAGAGTTGTTTTACTGCTCTGCTAAAGTGATCTGATATCACTAATCAAAATCACTATCGTCATCATTATAGCCTTTCTTAGACCCAAACAATCCAGAACCAACATGTCTGTTTCCTTCATTGTCATAGTTATCATCGTCATCCTTGTTGGCTGTCAATCGACTGTCAGTAGGCTTGATTACTCCTGAAGATACTAAGTAGTCTTCAAGATCTCTCAGGTTTGTAGAATTACCTCCTATAGTCCTCAATGTTATCAACTGTTTGACAACGTTTGTATCTTTGTAAATCAGGATTGTCGGACAGTTTTCCACGGGGTATTTGTCACCGATTTGTCTGGCATCAATATCTACAAACTTGACGTTTCGAAATTTAGGTGCAATAATACTGAAAAGACCAGCTAGGAGCTTACTTTGAGGGATTGAGGCATATGATAAATGAACAACAACATAAACACCGTCCTTAGATGCATCAGTGATCTCATCTTTATATTCTGGTTTGCTGATATGATACACTTCACCAAACGTTTCTTTACTGGCCATTTCTTGCAATTCAGCCAACCTCTTCCTCCTATATGTCTCTACAAATTCTTCATCTTCCAACCCATCTTCTTCCAGTTCGTCCAACTCTGTCAGAGTCTTGCCATCCAAACGATTATCATGTGCTCTCTGTACAGCTTCTTCAAACGCCTCTTCGATCTGTGCAGAAGGGGAGGGCGGTTTATCAGGAATGATTCCTTTTGATCTGAGAATATCATTCCATTCTGTATCTTCAGTGGGATCCACCTCTACGTTCATTGTTAAATTTAAGGGTCAGGAAAGATGCAGGGTCAGCTGAGAGCTTAAGCTTCGATGGAAAGCCATGGATACTTGGTGCGGCTGTGCGTCAATGCACAGCCGCACTCTTGGAAAATAAATTTCACTAACAGCTCCAGGAAGGAAAAAAAATTAAAAAAAATTCCTACTAACTGAAGAAATCTTTAAATCAATCATACTAACAACTATGGGCAGGTATTCAGTAAGAAGATATAAAACAAAAAGATATACAAGAGATTTGGATCAGATTTTGCATGATGATCTGAGTACGGAAAAATCTATCAAAACCTTGGAAATTCAGCCATTGGATGAAAATAAGCCTGGTTTGGGCCAATACTATTGTATACCATGTGCAAAATACTTTGAAACAGATACTGCCAAAAGCACACATCTTAGAAGTAAGATTCACAGACGTCAGGTGAAGAACCTTAGAGATGGTCCATACACAATAGAAGAAGCTAATGCTGCTGCAGGGTTAGATGTTGCAAAGTTCCGAAATAAGCAGGAAGCTCAGAAAGAGATTCTTAGTAAAGATGATCTCCCTCAAATGTTGCTCCCTAAAGATACCAAAATTGCACAGAATGATATGATGAAGGACTAATTATAAGTCTTTGAAATTTTTCCTAATTTTTGCCTCTGCTGGAGCTTTTTATTTATTGCATATTAAAGAACCACCAAATACAATCAAATCATATTTAAATAGAAAAAAGCCCGGGTCTCACTCTTCTTTAAAATCAGCGTGGCCAGTTGCATTCGCATGCTTGACAGCTTCTTTTTCTCCTGTAAATATGGCATTGCAAACATTACACTTGATAGCAAAAGTCGCTGTATCAGTATAATAGTGATTTTGTTTCAACAATTTGCCTAAATCAACCAATGCTTTTAAAGCCAAATCATTCTGTTCTTTGTCTGACTTTTGAAATACTGTTTGATCCAATTGTAGAGTGTCAGAATCATTGGAAGAGAATGGATTCAATGCTAGAGCATCATAATGAATACCACTGTATACAACCATTACAAAGCTGTCAGCTTTACCATTGAATGTGTCAATTCTACTGCTACCCACATCTAAAGAGCAAACAGATATATTGAAATGTTTGGCGATAATATCCATTTCAATAGCACCACCCCAAGTAGTGTCTTTCATAATCCATGAAGGATATTTCTCTAGGGAAACCTCTATCAAAGGCTCAAACTGAACAGGGTCTTCCTTGACTGTGTTTGCTACAATTGACCTCAACTGTTGCGCCGTATTTTTATCGTTTAGAATAGTATAACCTAATGATCTGAATAAGCATGAATTATCGTCTTCCATGATTCGTAAATTCAAATACCCAAGATCTCCAAACGGAACGGAGGAGACTTTACTCTGTGATTTATCGCCTTTGAATGCAGTGGCGGTACTTTTAACGGGTTTTTCCGCTTCTACTGATTGAATTTGACTCTGTTGTTCTCCTCTTATTGCTATCAACTTATCGCCGGACCTCAGACCCAAATCCGACAACTTTACATGAGTGTTATTCAGCGGGATTGATTTAGGCGGGAATCCCACTTTTAATTCTATGGTTGTAATATCTATGGCATTAATTAAATCTTTAAGTGTAGCATCATCGTTTACAGTGATTATTTCATTATCCACTTTAAGTTTCATGATGATTGTTGTTGATGTTGATTATATAATGATAATTGTAAATGCTGATGTCGTAAAGTCAAGTTAATTTAGGTTCTCGACCCCGACCCGACTTTGCCATTCCGACATCAACATCGAATCCCATCCCATCCTATCGGCATAACACAAACAGACCAGAGCTTTTCACACAACTCATATTCCGTAATATTTTGTAATATAGATTTGACCCGGGGTTCTTATGGATTCCGACAAAAATCTCCCATTTTTGGCCTCAATGCCTCCACGTACAATCGAAGAGCTTGTTCAAGAGGCCAATAACTATGATTTCTCGCCGAACGTCTCGTTTCGAAGCTGGGTTCATGTGGCAAAAGCCATTCTAAGAGAAGCAAATATGTATAATATGGAGGGCTCTTTAGAAAGCGCTTATATTCTTTATGAAAGGTTTGCTCATCTGGTTATTAACGATCTGTACCATCATCCGGATATCAATCTCAAGGCCAACAAGGTTCAGTTCTCAAAGCTCATGAAGGAAGTCCAGGTAACTTTAGAGACAATGAGCAAAATGAATACTGTTTTAAAAGAGCGATACAATTTTTATAAACAGAGCCAGCAGCGCCAAGAGTTAAAAGCTGATCGCAGAAGTCAGCATGCCTATCGCTTTGCACCAACAGAAGAGCAGGATTCTTCAAGCTATTATGATGACATTTCTGATAAACAGTTTCAACAAGCTCTTTCTGATCTTAAAAAATCCCGAGATGACTCCCTGTTTGGTGGTGTATCAAAAAATCAACAGATTTCAAAGTCTTGGTACCCTGACGTATCTGACATTCCTCAAAGATCATCATCCTCTTATACAGCAGACAATTATGAGCAGCCACCTCCGGTTCCGCCCAAAAATGATTCATATATTCCATCATCTGTGACCTCACTACCAGTCGCATCTCATAATGCTCCAATTGAGCATAAAATAAGGCATGGAACTGAATCAGGTGCTCCTTTAAGAACGATATTCTTACCTGAAGGTCTTCGAAAACGGTTTCTGGAAATTGCAAAACCGAATACTCTCAAAAATCTAGAAACGTGTGGCATTCTTTGCGGAAAATTGAACCGTAATGCGTTTTTCATCACTCATTTGGTGATTCCCCCACAGGAATCAACTTCAGACACATGTTCTACGACCGACGAAGTGTTATTGTTTGATTTCGTCGACTCTAATGAGCTTTTCATACTCGGTTGGATCCATACGCATCCAACTCAAAGTTGTTTCCTATCCTCTATTGACTTGCATACTCAAGACTCATACCAAATAATGCTTCCTGAAGCTGTCGCAATAGTTTGTGCTCCACAGCATGAACCATCATGGGGAATATTCCGACTTACTGATCCTCCTGGGGTTGATATCATAAAGCAATGCCGTCAAAGCTCTACGTTCCATCCTCACCCGGAAGAGAATATTTATCGATTAGCTTTGCCAGGCCATGTCAATGAGAAGTCTCAATTGAAATTCCAAGTACGTGACCTTAGAAAGTGAAACTTTGCATATAGTTATTTCTATTTTTCTTTTTTCTTTTTCTCTTTCTTTTTCTTTTTCTTTCATTAGTCTGACTCTATATTTCATATAATCATGTTTTACGCATAGAATAAGAAATGTTCATCAGAATGATCTGTTTAATCTTTTTAAATGTCTAGCTTGAACCAACCCAACCTAAAGCTTCCAAGTCTTTTCGAACATTTCCTTCGTTATTGATTTTCTGGACTTGGGTATCTTCAAGCTTGTCGCCATCGGCTTGTCGCTGCTTCAGTTCTTCTATAGCTCTTAACTTTTTTAATAACGATCTGATCTTCTTGTCTTCTGGTAAAGAAGCTGTTTCTGCTAGAGGTACAGGAGTTGAGGGAATGTTTTCAGGGGCAGGTGATCCAGAAGGAGATTCTTCATCTTTGGCTTTTCTTGCTTCTCTCTTTTTCTTATTTTTTGCAGCGGTCTTGGATAAATTGGCAGAATCTGCTTCTACTGGGGTGGCTGGGGCTGCACCAGGAATATATCTCTGAGCACTACCGTTTCCAGCAGAACCATTGGTTTTGTCAATTAGTCTTTGGAAAAGCGGCGTCGGTACAGATGAACCTGCTGCAGACCTGGCATGAGGTGGTCTATAAGCACCAGCAGGTTTACTTGAAGCGGTTTTCGTACCAACGGCATTAGAAGCAGATAAATGACTTTCAGGAGCAGGTGACAATGAAGCTCTCAAAGGAGGGAATACAGAACTGTCTTGTGGTCTCCATCTTACAGTGTTCAATTCATCATAATCTTTTGAAAAGATTAATTTTCCAGTCATATGCCAGATCTTCACACCATTGTCAACTCTTAGTCTAGGAGAAGTTGTGGCAGTTAAAAGATATCTACCATCAGGGCTCCATTCACAGTATGAGGTATTAGGTGCATGAATAGTACTGACTTTAGCAAATTGCTTTTGGCGGTCGTAAATGTCGATTTGACCTTGTAAGTTGCCAAAACCACCAATCAAGATCAACCTACCACCTGGAGAAAAAGCCAATGTGTTTCTTGAACTTACAGGGAAAGAATGAACAACGTTGCCTCTAGAGTCGAAAAT
Organism: Daia tannicola; assembly: GCA_030569095.1. NCBI lineage: Eukaryota > Fungi > Ascomycota > Dipodascomycetes > Dipodascales > Trichomonascaceae > Daia > Daia tannicola. The sequence goes on from JAJMJQ010000012.1 coordinate 266,869, forward strand.
AGTAGTCTTGGAAGGCATGTAACCATAAGTTACACCAAACTCACGGGAATTAGGACTCCAAGCGAAATCATGGATAGAACCTTCCTGATCGAGATGGATTCTGGAATCGTAGTTTCCAGCAATACCAAGCAGATATAGATTTGTTTCACCATAGTAACTCTTACCACTCTGATCTACCTCTGTAGATGACAATGCTAACAAAGCGGTACCAAGTTTGTTCCATTTCATTTGTAACGTTTCAGCTTTGAAGAAACTTTTCTGAGAAACCGGGGTTTGAAAGTTAGGCACCTGATATACTCTGACTTGGGCAGGTTTACCTGATTTTTCAGGAATAAACACAGCTACTGAGTAGTTTTGGCCAGGGCTTAAACTGAATTTCTCCATATGTTCCACCTCTAACTTATATTTGACACTTTTGAAGTTGTCGGACTGATAAAACTGAATCAAACCACTATGAGCCAATCTAGCACAATAAGCTTCGTCAAAAGTATATTGTACAGACCATTCACCTTGTTGTTTCTGTACAAATGATTGTAAGAAATCACCAGTATTCGCATCCCAAATCTTCAAATTCGGGGCGAAGTTACCACTGGATTCTTCTTTTTGAGGTCGTTGCCAGGTGAGAATGAAATTTCCTCGAGGAGAAAAAGTCGCTTCAATGACATTATTCACTTCGATAGAGGTAAGTGTTTTACCAGTGTCTGGATCGATGATTGTGAGAGCTGAAGGAGTTGCGTAAGCGAATTTCGAGCCATTCGAGGAATATATCGAAGCTCTAATAACGCCAGCAGGTTTCTCGAAGTCGGCCACTTCTTCATATTCAGGCGCGCCTTCAATAAGGAAGAGCGATTTAGGAGTCCGATCTGGATTGTTGTTAGTATGTAAAGGTTTGATTGATGGTTTGTCGACAGAGCAAGGTGTCTGGATAAGGCAGTTTAGTTTAATATGGAGTAGTACACATATCACAACGTTACTTACTGAAAAATTGAGTTACGGCCATAATGCAGTTAGACACGGTCTTTGATGAAATTTGACACCTAAACTTTCAAAAAGCAAACCGGATCTAATCTAAGTGATCTGGTATATGAATTGGAATTCAAAGATGCTTCAGTTCCTTAGTGATGGAAGAGAAAAAACCAAAGGGATGCTCGAGAATAGTTTGAGAGGTGAGAGGAGAGGTGTTGCTGCCGGGTAATATTTGTATCGAAGACCAGGGCCAAGGACCAAGACCGGGACCAAGACCAGGGCCAACTACCAATGTCTCTAATACTCACAAATAATTAATAAACGGTTATAATATGCGTAATGTAATATCTTCCTCTCCCAATCTATGAGCTACTTGGGCAACTGTTAATAATATAAAACAACAAATACGCGTTGGCATTCAACACCTGATTAACACTGATCTTGGTGACCATAGAATCGTCGAAATGAAACCATTGGTCGTTTCTATTCTTCATCATACAAGTATAATGACCTGTGTTAAGTGATCCCTGATGACACAAGACTCCAAATAGTCCATATACTATTGGAGAACTTGGTTGGATTGTCGAATCTTCTCCTGCTGTTGTATATTTAGACATGTCCAAGAAAAGAGGGAATCTAACAGGAGTCTCCAATTTGTTTGTATTTGAGCTGCTGTTTTGAGGAGTTCCGCTGTTGCTATTATTGTTGGAATTCCATGCTCCTCCTGTAATGTTGAATCTTTTTAGTTGTATTGATAGCACATTTGGCAGTCGTTTGATGAAAAGTTGCTTCTCAACCGTATGTTTCTCGTTACAATTGAAGCAATCATACATAATGTCCAGCTTTTCTGGTGAAGTAAACATGTTGAGACAATCTTGTAAAGTTATTTGTGATTTGTGAAGTCTTTTGATCTCTAGAGATAGATCCATCATAGGATCAATTGTCTTTGTAATATTATGCTGACAGTTTGTACATTTGATCCTGGATTCTAATTGTCCATAGAAAGTAGTATGAGCGACACAAGTGCATCTAGCATCTGAGGATGATAAATCCAGACGGTTATTAGCTGTTGTAGTGGTATCTCTCAATCCTTTGAAGACTTGCGCTTCGAAATGCGTCGTATGTAATTCATTGAGTAGAAATTGGAGAAACTCATGAGCATCTTGCTCTGAAGCCCCACTGAATGATCTTTTGTGTCTCCAAACCAGTTCTAACAGTTTAGTAACTCCATATCCTTGTACATTATTAGAGCTAAAGAAATCACAGAACATTTCGTCGATAAAGCACGACATACAATCACCAGGATTACCATTAGAGCATAGCTGACGATCATGGCCTCCCGCCAGGAAAAAGTTTCGAACCAAGGGATTATGGATCAAGGATTGAAGGACAACCGAAATATAGCAGGTAGCGCCCATATTATAGAAGCCTTTCAAAGCTGTAGTACCTTGATAAGGCGGTAAAACTGTAGTCTGAGAAAAATCGTCATTACTAATAGGACCCATGCCTCCAGTAAGACAGTCCTTAATGGTTTTGATTCTCACTTTCTCCAAAAGTTCACTATATATATAGTCTTGGCATCCATGACAATAGATCAAAGTATCTTCGTTTGATAAATCCATGCAAAGGCAATGTCCAGTAGCAGAGGCATGTATTTTTCGTCCATGAGATATACATCCAACATAAGAGCACTCTAAACAAGCTAAAAGATTGCCTCTTGAATAAGAAGGGCAATTTGAGCATTTTAGGACTTCATTTAGGCTTGTATCTTGATCAAATGTACGGATATTCAAAGCAAGCTTGACAGCAAGCCTATAACTCTTGATTACCTCATTTTCTGACCGTCTCAACGCTGTTCTAATATGCTCACAACCCAAGGTCGTAGAAACTTGAGTTTGGCTCTGTGGCGGCCGCTTCATCTTTGATTCTATTGGCTTCTTTTTTTTTTTGGTTTCTACTTTCCCCTGTAATGAGCTGGAGCAGTTTGTGTGAAATGTCCAGCGTCTTTACAGTGGTGTGGTGTGAGGCTGATCTCTCTCTCTCTCTCTCTCTCTCTCTCTCTCTCTCTCTCAGGTTCCTCGGAACCAGGGGCCGGAAAATCCCTTGAAATATCGGCAACTTTCGGCTAATGGTTTCAAATTATTATTGGAAATTAAATAAAAACATAGAGTAATAAAATAATAAAATAAATTAGACTAAATAGTACATATATAACTTATAATACTTGTGCTTGAAACCTCGTGGACTTCTTCACACAATGTGCGGCTCAAATCGCTTCGCTTCACTTCACCAAGTGCGGAGACATACAAACATTCATTACTAGCAACCATTAATTGCCGAAATCACCATGACATTGAATATTCGGAAATCAGCTTCATTAATAATCTTCAATCCTTCATCCTTATCAATTCTTCTAATGCAAAGACCTTCTAAAGGCACATTTGCATCAGCTTATGTATTCCCTGGTGGTGCCAGTGAAGCCGCCGACTTCTCACCGGAGTTCACAGCCCTTCGAGAAACGTTTGAAGAAACCGGCTTATTAATCCATCCAAACTTAGATAAACCTCTGAATTGTGAACCTGTAATCTCTTACTATAATGCCTTGAAAAACAATTTCGTAGATACTAAAAATGTGGATTTCAAGTCACATTTGATCCATTTGTCTTCTTGGACAACTCCTCCTCCTCAGGGGAAGACAACCTCATCTTTAGGCATTACTAAACGTTTTGAAACCGACTTTTTTCTATATATGACATCTCCATCTTATGATCTTTCTGTACAATTTCCTTCCTTGCAACCTCCTTCATCTGAAACATTTGCATTAAAGTGGATGACGGCTACTGACGTTTTGGATCAGTTTTCCGCTGGTATCGTCAAGTTAATGCCTCCTCAATGGTATATTCTCAACTCTATAAAGAATTCATGTGATAAAGCCGCCACCGGCCCAACAGATAACCCTCTGATACAAACTATTAATAATTTATCTGGGAGAATATTTAAGCCTCAAATTGTTGGCAAAACATCAGAAGCTCAAGTTGTTTTTGACTGGGGTGAGAATGAATATGGGCTTGTTTCATTCTCCGATAAAGACAAATCCATAACAGCAATTGAACTGCAAAAAAACTATCAATCTCGTCTATAATTAAAAAAATATAATATGTTTGTAAAAATATAATATAATATAATATATATGTATATATAATCCTTTATCTAAATACTATATTACCTAGGTAGTATGACCAAATATAAGTTTAAGTTGAGTATAACCAGCGTTTTTTAATGCAGATCTCGGGGAAGTTTTAGTTCAAAACAAAAAAAAGCCAGGAATACCCATCTTAATGCCAAATAATACACTGTTTCTATGCCAATCCTTATACATCCTTGTTCAAGGCTTGGTAGAATAAGCAGTGAGATTAGGTGTAGTTGTGATAGTTGTAATGGTAGAGGGGAAGTTCTTACCAGTGTCATTCGTGCTCTGTCCAGTAGGTTGGAAGAGTCCATCCGCAAATGAAGGTAATTTGTCAATGATAGATTCTGTGTCCATCTGCTTACCAGCAACAGCAGGAGCAACAAGAAGAACAACAAACAATAGCATCAACAAGAAGTACATGGTAGCGTATTTCTTAACCATTCTCTTTCTAAGCTTTGTCTGCTTCAATGAGTAGATAGGAGGTCTAATCTGTCGAGAAGGTCGAAGCCAAAACAGCATCATAGAATGCCATCTGTCAATGAGAGGAATGCACAAGATTGGTAACTGAAGGAACAATAGCAAATGACCCAAAACGAAATCACCAGAGAACATCATTTGCTCGACAATCTTACAAACGAATTCACGCGAAGGCTGAGTAAGAGCCATCCATCCAAGACCAGATCCGTACCATTTACCACTCCACCAAGCTCGGTTGGCATTATCATGCTTGAATTCTCGAGTCAAGCACAAAGCAACCAAGACCTTCATAATCAATCTCTGAATTGCAACTGCGGCAACCATTCCAAGTAAACCAGTAGTAAAATCCCATCCTTGCAAGAACCACATCAATTCACAAAAGACAACCAGGATTATGACAGCAATACCGTGAGAGATACCAGCCATCACTGTGGCAGTTCTCTTGCAACAGACTCCTAAGATAGGGCCAGCACAACAAGAAATCATTACCAATACAAGTACTGCACCAGCATTGATAACAATAGGACCGAGAGCAACAATGATCAATCGAAGAACAGAGTTGACTGTTTTGACATTATCACCATGAACACCGTTTTGAGAATTGGCAAAAGTATAGGCAACGAAAGAAGATGCAGCAGCGAAGACAGGCAACAAGATCTCGGTAAGGAAAATGTTTGTGAAACCAGGTCTGGAAACATCACTAGCGGATTTTTCACTGTCCAAACCGAGCACCTTTCGTTTGTAACCGGTGATACGGGTTCGAGCCATACGAACATATCCAATCCATGAGTTTCTGTGCCATTGAGAGTTACCTCGTCCAAGCCATCTAATATAATCTCGATAATCAATAAAGAAATCCATCCAGGCAAACTGATGAGGGTTGAACCAGAAGGGAGAGACACACAGAGCGCAAAGTGTGATATAGAACCACAATAGTGCAGGTTGCCACATCGATATTGTGGCATAAATCAACATCATCATCGCTCGGGCTCCAAGATAAATGGAATCCCCAGCAAATCTGGAGTATAGAACACTGAAGGGGATTCGAGCTGTGGCAACTCCTCTGCCTGTTGAGATATATCGAGCACCACCAAATGACAAATCAGTCAAAATAGAGTGAGCATAGATTTGAGAAACAAACACCTCGAACAAAGGCGATAATGAACCAAAGTGCTTGCCAAACCTGGTAGCGGCTCGCCAAAGACCCTTCTCCAACAACTCTTGAACGACCAAGGGAATGAAAGCAATAAAGAACACAATAAACATGGACAAAATACATCGAGTAACCCATTTCTTAACAGGTTCAAGTTGATAACAACCCAATGGGACCAAAGGATCGGTGATAGGTTGGTTTCGGTTATAGTAACAGCTGATAGAATGAGAACTCAAAGAACCAATATTAATCATGACGAACATAAACATCTGTACACTGGAAGTAATCAGCAAGTTATTGATCTGGAAACCAGGGTGAGCATAGAAAAAAGACAAAAATCTGTCGAGAGGTAATTGTGTACCCAAATAATAGTACTCTCTTGACAAGATTTGCTCACCCATACCAGTACCAATCTTGGTGGTGAAATTCAAAATAGATCCAAATCCCAAATCTCGTCCCTTACCACATTGGTAGTATTCACAATGCTTGATTCGACCACCTCTTAACAAAGCGTTCATACCAGCATAAATATCCTCGTTAAGATGCAAACCCTTCTGAGCCTTGGAAACACCACCTCGTGTTGTCATGTAGATACCGTTCAAAAAATCAGGATGACCGTAATGCAGCTTACCACCAATCATAGCCAAAGTTCGAGCAAACAAAGTACCGAAAGTCTGTTCCTTTGCAGCAGCGACATCACCTAAGATACCAACATTCTCGGAGAAAATATATTCTCGAGCACCCAAAATAGCAACAGGATCAACATCATCCTCGTTGGAAATACCAGGGATATAAGGATTGGCAGGTTCGACATTCAACTCCTCAAATTCAGCCAAGACAGATCGGATCTTAAGACATTCTTCCAAATAATTGTCCTGGTTGGCATCGACCAATTGCATATATTCACCTCTGTAGAAAATCAAAGCATGGTTCTGGTTATCAGATTTACCGTCACCAAGGATAGGATTACCAGAGAGCTGGACTCTAAACTTAGGTCGTCTCTGACCGTTCTCCATGATTTCACAATGACCATCAATCAGAGCACTAAAGATTCTAGGTTCGTCACCAGGGTCGAGAGGAGGCTCTTCATCCAAATAGGCAATCTGTAAGTCAGGGTACGCTCGCAGCAAGAATTCCGCATTCTCCATTTCATCAGGTCGGAATTTACTCAATCGCTGCATGGAAACGACAAACTTGAACTTTCGTCTAGCCATTCGCTCCAATTCACGTTCCAACTGCTCGGTATTACCATCAAACCATTTCACAACTTCAGGGTTCTCAACTCTGTAAAGAAGTTTTATAGCTCTTGAATAATTCATAAAGCCGGACACTGTTCGGTAAAGAGTCTGAGATCGCAATGACGCCCAGATTCGTGTTCTCAAGGTATACTCAGGAGCAGCACTTTTGAAACCAATACAGTAAAAGGGTAAGTCATCAATTTTGCTCTTTGCGGTCTCTTCTTTTCCAAAATTCTCAGAGGAATCATTGGAACCGTCGAAACCGGCAGTTTCTTCAGCCAAAGTCTTAGTATCTTTAACGAAACAATCCCATTCAACGGGGTGCAACTGTTTGAGATATTCAAGAAGAGTTACTCGAGTATATTGATCATCTTCTCGAATAATTTCACGTAAAGACAAGAGAATCTTTTCAGAGTAGTGAGGTACCAAAACAGTGAATGTAGGCATATTATCAACAGGCAAAGGCTCAGGGATAGGAGTAGACAGTGATTGCGCAAAGAAAGAGATTCGTCGTTCAGCTTCAGAGTTGTGAGGGAAAAATTCGGAGTCAATTTGGTTATCGTCTTGTGATACAAAGAACGTAGGAGCTCTCAGAGTTCTCTTGCCCTCAACTTCGGAAGGAACCTGGTGATACAGGAGCTTCTGAACGTGGTCAATTGCAAGAAGGTGTTCTCGATACATGGAGATAACAATTGCATTCCAAACTTGAGAAATCAAAACCTTTGGCTTATACTTTATTTCCATATCGGTCGTAGCAAGAACCTTGGAGTAAATTCGCTTGGGCAATCGCGAGAAAATATTTCTCCAAGGTGTCCAAATGGAAATACCCAAATAAAAGGAGATAGCCACAGAGAAGACAGTGTTACAGATAATATACCACAAATAAGTATCCAGGAAGAAAAGAGCCAGGTTAGTCAAAAACATGAAACCCAAAACAATTCGAGCCTGTTGTTGACAGACAATATCGCCATACCATTTCTCACCGTTACATCTGTTCATAATCATGGTCGATAAATCTCGGGTAGGATCTCTCATAGGCAAGATCAAGAACCAGTAAGATTCAACTAACTTAGCACCGAAGACGCAAAGCCAAAGACCATATGACATCCACATATTGTTGCCCCTCAATCGAGCAAAACTTGCGGTGAATGTTTGAGAAGCAACATATCGACGACTTTTCTTGTTCATGTAGCTTCCAAAAAGACCACCGAGAGGCATGATAGAAAAGAAGATGTAGGTTCCAAGAGCAATAAAGAAACCCACGATACCAACAATCAGTGCTGACTTGGACTTGGTTCCAATACCAATATATGCAAGACAGTAAACCGGTGCGATCAAATTTAGAATAAAAATACCGATGAGGAACATCAGTCGTCGTGTAAGATGTTGAGCACCGGCCCATTTCCTGGGTACGAAAGCCCATTCAGATAATGTAGCAATGATTTGGATACCAGAAGCAATACAACCACCAATAGCAACAGAAGCCCATGACGATGAAGCTATGGGGGGGTTGTTCAGCAGCTGGTAGTACTTCTGAGTGTATAAAGTGGGAGAGTTGTAAGAAGCATAAAACCAGAATGCAGTAATGTGGATAATCCAGATTCGGTTGAAATTGACAACGAAGTGGAACCAAGATCGAGTTTCCTTGTAGGTCTTGAAGAATACCTTTTTCCAGACAACTTCACCTAGTCTGAAGTATCGTTGTTCAGATGGAACATCGATAAGTCGAGTTTCGTCTTCAAATACAATTCTCTCGATACCTTCAGGGTACCAGAACAACTGGTTGATATCATCATAACCGACGATTTTGTTGTGGTCTCTCTCTCTCTTGACGAACTTACCGTCTAGAATTTCATAACCTTGGTCTCGAATGTATCTGTACAAAGGAGTGATAATTCTGTTCAAATAATCGCCTTCCTCTAAATGTTCAGTTCGGGCTTGGCACTCAGGACTATTGAAATAGTCGTCACAACACTTGAAGATGAAGCAAAGACATTCAGGCATGAATCGAACTTGATTCGCCTCACCCCAACAAAGTAGGTACAAAGCAACCTGTCTGGCTCGTTCTTGCTGAGACATTTGGTTCATCTTAACCTTCCATCGATACTCAGCAGCTTCGAGAGAGTTATCACCTTCGAGCTCCTCAAGAGTCTGAGCAGGATCAGCATTGGCATCTTGAGAGGCCAAAAACTTCTTTCTTGCCTTCTTGATTTTTCTTGAGGTTTTACCAAGCTTCATGTTTCTGAAACCCACTTCGTCATCAAGATCGAGTTGAGCAGCGAAATACCATTTTCGGTAGTTGGCGTTATCACCGCCAATATAATCGGCGTGAAGAGATAATAATGCCTGGTTAGGAGTCATTCGCGAAGCTCGTGAATCAAGCAAAACCATGAAGTGGTCATACATATTTCTCATGGAATCTCTCTGGAAACCAAACTTGTTGGTGAGATCAATGAAAATGTCTTCTATTTCTTCTTTAGTAAGAGGGACCTGGTTTTCTGCTGTCCATGCAGGATAGGGTTCACGAGATTGAGACATTGGGGGAGCACCATTTTGATAATCCAGTCCGTAAATTGGTGTAGAAGCACCGGAAGATCGGTTGCCACCATATGACATCTGGGATGATGCAGCTCTGTAGTTACCGTAACCTTGAGGACCGGTACCTTGGGCACCCTGTCCGTACATGTCATAGCCAGAGCCATCGTCAACATACTCTTGGCCTCTGCCATCTGCAGGAATGTAGTTCACTCGATGAGCACCATTTCTACCGTAGTAATCGGTATCTGCGGCTCCAGCTACATCTGATCGCATAGTGAAGTCGCTGAATGTTTCAGAAGCCTCATCGCCATTAGGTCTATTAGGAGGAGGCAGTGCTTGGTTACCAGAGGCGGCATAAGGATCTACTGAACCAGCAGCATACGCATCTTCGGCATAACCGTCGTCGTATTGAGCTTGGCCATACGTAGCAGCCTGGTCATCATAGTAGCCTTGAGCATTACCTTGTTGATCATAATAGTATTGATCACCTTGTTGAGTGCCGCTATATTGGTTGTATTCACCACCTTCATAGCCAGCAGCCGGTCGATCTTGCGCGTATTCATCATCTTGGTAGTAGCCATCGGACGGATAACCTTCCCCGGTATATCCGCCTTGGCCTTGTTGATTTTGATAAGGATGAGACATCTATAGTTAGTATTCATTCGCACGTTTCTTGACTGGGGGTAAAAGAAAAAAAAGCACTAGCAACCAGACAGAGCAATGACAGGCGGAGCAAGTCAGTTTTTTTTAGTGACCAACCTTGTTACAAGAACTACACGCAAAAAAATGCAAATAATGGCCGACGTTCTGTAGAAGCACAGGTCCGGGCTAAGTTTATCGGCTAGTTTTTTTGGTGGTCGTGACGTCAACTCGTTTGATGCAATTGGGTGTCGGTGCAATGCTCTTTCTTTGGGTGTGTGAGACTTCCCGGCTGCCGCCTCTTCGTAAAGGGAAAAAAATTCCTGAGCCAAAATTAACGAAAAAAAAAACCTCCAAAATTTCACAAAGAAACCCCTGGTTCTTTTTTCTAAAGAAAAACCCGTAGTAAAAATACCAAAAAAATACTTACAGTTTACAATAGGTGATAAACACAAAAACTTTGTACTGTCAGCGCTAAATGAAACGGAAAACGGGTTTTTAGTTTCAACTTAGGCGCGTAGCAATTTACAGGGGTGGGGACACAAAGAACCGATTTACAAAATCAAGAGTCTTTGGAACAAATCAAAAAAAAGCTTTCTTTTGAGCTGTAAGTGTCACAGATACCTGTAGTTCCCGTAGTTCTTCTGTAGTTGTCTTCTTTAGGCTAGCCTTTCTGTTCAAACTGCTTCTATTTTGAGACCTGTCACAAACCAAACGACAAGCACCTGATACGAGAAGTAGGCTGAGAAGTAACTATCTCAGAATCGAAAAGGAACGCAAAAAGAAAGCGTAGCTAACAAAAAAACAAATATAAGAATATACAGATGAACCGTATAGACTGCTATATGAATTACGTTTGAGAACGAAAGGTTTTCTTTGAATAAAAGGGTTCAAAAAAAGATCTCGTCGTCTAACGTGACGGGGAGGCTAGTAGGTGGAAGGAAGGAAGGAGGAGCTGATGTCAGTGAAGATTTGGGTTGGGAAACCGGCCGGGCAAAGGTGCGAATTTACGTGGGGCCGCTTCGTCCGGCTTCTTGAATTCGTTTTTTGTTTTTTTGTTTTTTGTTTTTTTGTTTTTTTGGTTTTTTGGTTTTTTTTGTTCCGTTAATAGTGAGGCGCACAAGCCCAATTAGGCATAGTAAGAAACCAGATGGTCTCTTCATTAATGACTGTAAATTATGCTATGAAAGTTATAATGATCTTTTAATGTTCAAAAGTATTATCTTATTGAGGTTTATCTACATATAATCTAGTTCTAACTCCATTTCTGGCTCTTGTGTTTTTATGTCACTATCTATCTCTTTACTTGTATTACAGCTTGGTGTCTCTCACAACTGCCTGTTTCATTTCACCTCTTTGTCCTGATAGCTGACTGAAATTAAGTCCCTTTCCAGTTCGATACCGATGGGTTAGGCAGACGCGTGTATCCTTGCAGGAGCGCACGCCTTGTGGTTGCATATTCTTCCGCGAAGAATCCACAGTTACGTGAAAGGAATTTTTCGCCCCTGTGTGAGGCTAGCATTCCAACTGGTTGATCCAACTGGTTGATAAAAATAATTTCAGTACATTTTAAAATCTACGTTTAAGGAACAAACAAACAAGAACTAACCAAATTATTATCGGTAATTCATTTACAACCTATCTTGAGGTAATCCTATTTATTCTATACTATTGTTTGTTCTGTATTTCGGCTATGTTTCTTGCTGTCTTGGCTATTTTTCTTTTTTCTTTTTTTTTTTTTTTTTGGCTAATTATAGTTAGATCGACATTAGCATTGTCCGTATTTGGCCGACAAAGTTTCTAAAAAAGTTTCTAAAAAAAGATTTGTCCGAGAATGTTCTTGCGGACTGAAACTTACACGTAAGGAACAAGGAAACCGAGCGAATGGGTTGAAACAGTGGTTGCGAGTGGTCTAAAAGCGGTATTCAATTCTACTTTTTCGGGTGTATGGGTTAATTAGATCTGAATCTGAATCTGAAAAGAGCTTTCAGGGTTGTGGTGAATAACGCGGTCAACGTCGGTCGGTATCGTTTTCGTTTTGTTCTCAGATAAGGTGTTATCAGGAATGTCGGCTTGGCTTGGCTTTCTTGGTTGCAAAACACTTTAGCATAGCAGAACAAGGACTTCGGTGAAATTCAATTATTTTTCCCTTTCCCTTACTTACAATAAAAAATTCCAGCGCAGGCCATCATCATTATCATTGATCAATTTTGGCTCACTCCCTTCGCTCTTCCATTAGTCTGCTACTCCCATCTAACCAGTACTTGTTTCCTTGTGACAGTGCTGGCTGGCTGACTGTATTGGACGTCATCATTATCATGATCAATTGAATCTCTCATTTTGTGAAATTCTAGTTAGATATTGTTAGTGTATATTTTTTTCATGTTATTTTGTTTTTTACGTTTGTAGTTGGTTGTTCTTGTAGTAATTAGGTAGTGGTTTTTTGTTTTTTTTGGCTTGACAAAATATATGCTAGCCTATCCAAAGAAGCTCTGCTACCCAAATAGCTAGCATATAATTAGAAGACTCGGATAGATAAGCATCACTTAGTATATAGATACATATATATGTACCAATGGACCAAAAGAAAACGGCAATTCCAATGTATTATATTCATAGATATATTAGTGAATATATTAACATTAATATATCATTAATATATCATTAATATATCTATACAAACAAAACGGCACAATCGATATAGATTATCGAACTACCCAGAATCATGGAATAGATAAGACTTAGCTGTCAATACTAGAGAGTGGACCCACCGATATAAAACATCAGGAACAACTAACAACTGCCAACAAACGTATGCAAATCACATATTTTTACCTACTTGTCAGATAACAGATATGCTTCCGGTTGCTTGTTAAAGCTTTGCCAAACCAATGTTAGTCAGTCTCATTTGGAATGCTATGGGTTGCGTAGTTATTGGGTGGTTGGGAATATATTATGACATCATTAATAGGGATAGGCGCAGCCACGTATATACCAAGTAATATCCAGTAATATCAAGCAAAACCAAGCAATATCAAGCAAAACCAAGCAAAACCAAGCAAATCAAACCCAAATAACATTCCCCTGCTCACAGCCCCATAATTATGCCCCCCCTTTCAACCTCACTCACATCAAACCTCGCCTCATTGCACAGCCCTGGCTCCGAGAACAGAATTGACGGCAGCAAAAGTCAACGCGGCTCCGAGCACCCACTAAAATTGAACCCTGAAAAAAAATTGCCAATAAAAATTATGGCCTAGGAAGAATTCAGATATTACTACATCATACATTATTAATACATGATAACAATGAAATTGCTCAAAAAAAAACCTACATTATTATAGACTCAGTTCCCTTAGACACTACTAATACAAAAAAATCCAGATCATTATGATTCTTCCTCCTTTTTGTTCTTCTTATTACCAATTACCATAATCTTTAGCCGTTGTTTATTTATATCCCCCCTTCGTAACTTGTGGTTGTTTTGGGACGATCCAGTACGTGGCTTTGCAGTTGTTCCCACCCGAAATAAGAAAAACATACACAAGAAATTCTCTACGACCCCCTACTCCTTTTTTCTTCCGTTCCTTCCTTAGTTTCCTTTTTACCTTATCACAACATAAGTAATAGGACACTTTCGTTAAGAAGACTTGATAACTTGATACTCAATACAAGAAACTAGTGATAGACAAAAAAAAGAATGCTGTTTAGTTCAGTTTTCAAGGCTGCCTCTTTGGTTACCGCTACACTGTTAGCTGGAACCGCACATGCTGAAAATACAACAGTCGCTACAATTGAAATCGTCGGTAACAAGTTCTTTTACTCCAACAATGGTTCTCAATTTTATATCAGAGGTATAGCATACCAATCTGATGTCGATAACTCAACGTCTAGCACCTTTGACGATCCATTGGCTGATTACTCTGCTTGTGAGCGTGATTTACCTTACTTAAAGGAACTTCAGACCAATGTTTTACGTGTATATGCCATCAACACCTCATTGGATCATGATGACTGTATCAATCTATTTGCCGAAAATGATATCTATATCATTTCCGACTTGTCTGAACCTGGTTTGTCCATTGACAGAGATGATCCTTCTTGGGATGTCAGTCTTTACAAGCGATACACCAGTGTCGTGGATGCTTTACAAGGTTATGATAATATTCTTGGTTTTTTTGCTGGTAATGAAGTAACCAATAATTATTCGAATACTGATGCTTCTGCTTTCGTCAAGGCTGCAATCCGTGACACAAAAGCTTATATTAAAGACCAAGGTTATAGAACAATTCCAGTTGGTTACTCCAGTAATGATGATGCTGACACTCGAGTATTAATGGCTGATTATTTCGCATGTGGTGATTCTGATGTACACGCTGATTTCTACGGTATTAACATGTATGAATGGTGTGGTGACAGTACTTTCACCTCATCTGGTTACTCTGCTAGAACCGAGGAGTTTTCTAATCTCACCATTCCTGCGTTCTTTTCAGAGTACGGCTGTAACACTGTTCAACCTAGAAAGTTCACTGAAGTAGCTGCTCTTTATTCCGATGAAATGACCGATGTATGGTCCGGTGGTATTGTCTACATGTACTTCCAAGAAACCAACGACTATGGTTTGGTTACTGTCGATGGATCATCAGTTTCTACATTAACCGACTTTGGTTATTTGTCAAGTGAAATTGCCGACATCACACCCACCAGTGCAAAAGCTTCCACCGTAGTTACTACATCTGCTGCCATGTCTTGTCCTGCTTCTACTGGTTCTTATTGGAAGGCAAATACCAATTTACCTCCTACACCTAACCAAGGTATCTGTAACTGTATCACCAATGCTGCTTCATGTGTCGTGGACAGCAGTGTAAGTGAAGATGACTATGAAGAACTTTTCTCCTACTTGTGTGGTGAAATTTCTTGTGCCGGTATTACTGCCAATGGTACAAGCGGTGTATATGGTGCTTACTCTTTCTGTGACTCCAAGGATCAACTTAACTTCCTATTGAACTTATATTACGAGGCACAAGATGGAGATAGCTCTGCTTGTGACTTCTCTGGCTCTGCTAGTATTGTTTCCAGTCCCACTACTGATGCTGTTTGTGTTAGCGTAATCTCTGAAGCTGGTGATTACGGTACCGGAGTTGTAACTGTATCTGTCTCTGGTTCATTGACTGGTTCTGCCGAGGCTGCTGCTACTGGCTCTGGCTCTGATTCTAGTTCTACATCTACTTCCACTGCTACCACATCTTCCAAGAGCAGTTCTGCTAGCCAAGTATTTACCTCCGGTAACACATTGGCTCTTATGATGTCTTGTGTCGTCGTAGCCATTGGATTCACTGCTTCTATTGCTTTGTAATTGTAGCAGGAAAATATCACATTACGTGTGTATACTAATCCTTTGCTTTATTTTGTTACAGGGTTCCATTTAAAGAGGATTAGGCAATATAGGATATAATAAATACCAAACACTCTTATTAACAAAGTCTATGAATATATATATGCAAATGATTTCTCAGTCTCTAACCATGAATATTTCATTGAGGCTCTTAGCATCCATAGTAGCTGCTCGTTTCTGAGCAATCCATCTAGCTCGTGTTCCTAGATGTTTTGGTATGCTGCTAGGTTGTGGTGTAGATGAAAGAGAAGAGGTCCCGGATATTTCCTTTTTTTCTTTTTTCTCTTTCTTATCTTTCTTTTCCTTCTTTTCTTTCTCCTTCTTATCTTTCTTTTCTTTCTTATCTTTCGTTTCCTTCTTATCTTTCTTTTCCTTCTTGCCCTCCTTATCACCGTCAATGCTCTTGCTCTTAGTCTTGCTTCTGCTCTTTCTCTCAGATTTATCCTCATCTTTACTATCTGATTCCCCCTTCTCCCTTATTTTCGAAGACTTTGAAACCATGCCAATATCATCACTAGATCTCTCTCTCTTTCTCTTTTTCGACTCTTTGGCTTTCTTCTCAGCAGAATCAAACTCTCGCTCTTCTTCTTTTACTTCATCTGTTATCGTAGCAGACAACTCCTCGGGCCTTAAGAAGCCTCCATGCACAAAAACCATACCAAACTTAGAAGTAGTAGCCAGTCGCTGTCTCTGACGAGCTAGCTGTTGATCCACATCTTCTTGATCTCGGCCATTGAGCTTTCCAAGAAGTCTCTGGAAAACGTCCAATCCAGTAGTAATTTCTCCGTCTAAATCTCCCTGACCTTTTCTCATACTCTTTTTTCCAAGACCAGTGTTATCGGTTTTCACACTGACTTTTACATGTGTTGTAGTGGCCTTTCTTCCGCTTGATTCAATTCCTAAACCCTTACCCGGCTGCCATCCCAGCTTTTCCAGATGCTTGTGTCCAAATCTGTCGGTATTATTGGACCATACAGTGTTTCTAGGGTCATATCCTATCTTTACCTTATTCTTAGTCCCTGAGAGCCCCATTGTTGTTGAATGATAAGGCAAGGCTTATATATTTATGGTGGTAGCTGAAATAAATAATTTTTTTTTCAGTGCTCCAAATATTTTTTTTGGCAAGGCTTTATCAGACGTGCGGCTGAAGCTTTCGAGTGTCTCGAATTCCATCTCTCCAACTCAGCTCATCGTTATTTTATATTGGCAAAAAACCATCTGTAAATTTAAACAATGTCACAAATACCTGTAGATAAATTGGAGACTTTCCAAGAGAGTTTAAGTAGAAATAAGCGTAGATATTCTTTAGAAAGACAAAAAGTTTTTAATAGATATATGGCCGAGTTAGAGAAGCGACCAGCAGCAGCATCTACAACATCCAGCTTGAACAACGACTTAACAGAACTAATAATGGCTATCAACACAACCATTGAAGAGGCAGATTATTTATATACACAATTGGAGGTAAGGATGAAAAAGAACCATGTCTGGTTTGGTAATATAAAATTGAATAAAAATCTGTTCACTACTAACACACCCCCAGGATCAAGTCAACAGTTTTGAAAACATGTTGTTATCAAGCAAACCATTTCTGAATAATGGGCTGTGATTCGGCAGGAAGTGATGTGAACAAGGCCATAACCTCGCCCTGTGAGACTTGCGACAATAACCCTTTCAATGCATCAACCACCACTGCAGCTGTCTTGCCTCGAATACTAGCCATAACTATTGCACTACTGATAGCTTCAAAAACCTTAGGCACTTGAGAGACAACACCGACATGTCGCTCATTAATCATGTCTGCCAAAAATAAGTAGGAAAAGGGAGCACATTCATCATCGCTGACAATAGGCAAAGTCTTGATCCACTCCGTAACAGCACTGTCAAATGTTTCTTTACCTAATAAAGAGCCATTTTTCTTTAATATTTTAGCAATAGCCGCACTGGCATTTTCTGTAGCAACAATATTCTCCTCTGATCTTGCTTCTGGTACGTTGGTAACTCTGAATAATGTTTCTAAACCGCCTACAGTGGCTTGAGCATATTCAGGACCACCATATTGGGCAGCTACACCAACACCATAAGCAGCAGCTTGTCTTACCGTAGCATCTGCATCCACCAAAGCATCGAAAATAGGTCCAATAAATGCATCCTTGTACTTCCAGGAAGCAGGGCCGCAATATTCAATCAAGTCATCGATAGCACATAATGCAAATTGCCGAGAATCAGAGTCATTGCTTTGCAAGAAACCCGAAAGTAAAGGCAACAGCTTCTCAAAGCTAGGTAAAAACTCCGTCTTCTTAACCTTCATGATATTGTGAATCGCTTTGTTAAGAGAATCAATCAAATCTTCATCTGCTGCTTCGACATCATCCTCTTCAACATCCTCAACATAATCGTCGTTTTCTGCTTCAGCTCGTTGCTGAACTCTCTCGGCGAAATCTTTCAGACATATTTCTACTGCTTCGACAAATTTCTGCAAATCACTGGCGTTCAAAGCTGGACTACCAATGATTTCTGTACAAGCGGCAATGCAAAGATAATAGCCGGAAACAATCTCAATAGTTTCATCAATCTTGAGGACCTCAAGAAGCTTTTGAAGAGCAGGGGTCCATAATTCCATAATTATAGGACTCTGCTGTGCTTTAAGTTTAATCTCTGGAATTCTAGAATCATCAGGCGAAGTGATACCTTGCTGTTCTTTTGCTTCTTGAATAAGTGCATCTGCAACAGATAAGAGCATAGGTGCTATGGCTTGCGATGCAGAATATCGGACACCATCGTGATAGAAAAAGTTAATCGAGGGAATAACAACCTCATTCATGATATCCTTTACATAAATGCCAAAGCCAGCGCCTAGCTCAACAGCATAAATACTCAACAGATCAATCGCAGTCTCTTTATCGTCTAATAGACCAGTATGAATGCCGAGGAATCGACCTTGAACGGGAATAATTTCCCATCCTTCGGAATTTTCCAACTCTTCAGCGGCATTCTCGTCTTCAAACAGTTTCCAATCGGGCTGGTGTTTTGCAGCAGCAATCAAAGGAGGTAAGACACCAGGCAAATATGGCAAGAAATCTTGTCCCATGATTCGACAAATTCTGCTCCAACCTTGGGCAAGGTAGTTACCACAGGGATCATCATCCTCCACACAAGTGGTTTGAATTGCTGCGAATAGTTTTACAGTTTGCTCGAAATGTGGGGCGAACTTTTCCTTGCCAACGGCAGATGCAATCAAAGTCGAGGCTTCTATACTTTTGGCTTTCAACATTCGATGCTCTTTACCTGTGTCCATACTCATTACGTTGAATAACAATGGCATAAGAGTATCATAATATTTGATGAATTGATACTTTGCTGAGTCTGCGACAATGGCAATGGTAGTAACAACTTGCTCTTGAACATATCGTTTCGGGCTTTGTAACAAGCCTAACAATTGAGTCAACAAACTGTCAAGATAAGGTTCCAGGATTTCTTTTGTAGCATTCTCACTAAAATTGACCATTGCAGCAGCAGCATGTGCTTGGACTCTAGGGGTTGAGTTGTTATTCATCTTGGAGATCAAAGCAGGAACAATTCGGCCGTGGAAATGAATCTGAATATAATCAGCGAAATCGGTAGACAATTGACCTAGAGCATTACAGGTAGCCCATTGAACTCTACAATGAGGATCCTCCAACTTGGGCATCACAAAATCTAGCACCTTGTCCAATTCACCAATCATTTCGTCCCTACAACCTTCAGCAACGTTAGAGATAGCCATGAGAGCAGCATGTCTAGCTTGCCAGGAATCAGAATCAATCAATTGTGGTAACCAATGGAATAGAGGACCTAATAAAACTTTGCCACCCAGTTTAAGTGCAAGACGATCTAAACTCTGTTTGGCAGCATCATATATTTCGTCATCCTCATCAGAGGCTAGAACATCATCTTCGTTTCTCCATTCACTAGATTCTGCGTCGTCATTTTCACCAACTTCAGTCATGAGTTCTAAGCACAAAAGAACCATGGTACTGGCATAACTTTCATCCTTCTTACACATATTAGGTGCTTCCTCTGAGAAACTAGTTAACAATTCCAAACTAGACAATCTAGTCTTTTCTTCGAGATCCTTATCTTTAGCAATCGCGACACAGAAATCAATCAACTGTTTGAACATTGGCTTGAACATCTTAGGAGCCAGAGATACTAGGTCTATCAAGTGCTCGAAAACGGCACTTAGTTCGTCTTCTTTGTGATTTTCCTTCATAGGACCCATGACAGACAATAACTGAGGTAATAACGAATGTAACTTTGGCCACGTGGATTTAGGAAGTGCAGTGAAAAAAGAGGTGAAAGCACCAACCGTAGAGATTCTGACCTGTTCATCGGGATCAGAGAAACCTTCAGTGAATACAGGAATGATTGAGTCGAGGTATTGTGTACCTACAAGTTCAGGAATGGAGGCAAAAATCCTGAAAGAACACTCTCTAATATTGGCATCTTGATTCTTAGATCCTTGAAACAAGGCGCTCAAAAGTTCGGGCCAATTACTTGAACCATCACTAGTCTGAGCAATTTCAGCAATAGCATCACCAATCTTATGTCGGATATTCTTGGACTGTTGCTCTGCCATCAATCCTTGAATAAGAATAGCCCTAATTTGGCTTAACGCCGCAGGGGAAATCTGATCGATAATCTTCGAGTCAGGCTTACCACCATCTACAGACCTCAATGAAATCTGCCGAAGCATAATACAGCAAAATGCACGGATCTAAAGAATATGTTAGTTTCTGTATTGGATGTCCGTGTTTTAAACCCCCGTACTTACAGTATCGTTTTCAGCACCAACACCAAGCTCACTCAGCCCAATGAGCAGCAGTTCTTGACGTTCAGGACCAGCACCAATCCACTGGTCATTTAAGCTCATTTCAGCAGCCGACCGCACCATTTTATCTGAGGTGGTCAAGCCTTGTACTAACTGCAATAATGCAGACGATGCATCTGCAGGGAGCGAAGACATGATTAATTTAATTGATTCTGGTTTTTATCAAAGACAAGAAAAGAATTCGATAATGTCTATCGTACAGGCCAGTTTTCAAATTTTTGTAGGTCTCTATCTAACGAGTTCTGGTTTTCTTTCGCCGTAGAAAAAAACAAATCTTTTCTTTGGATATAGACACTGTCCAGTTCGTAAACCAATGCTGGATGCTTTGGATAAGAGTTGACAAGGTTTAAAAAGCAACAAACAGAATATATCAGATGCTAATTATACCCAGAAAACAAATCTAGAATCTCTCCAGTAAATGTATTTAAATATTGCAATGAGAAACAAGTAATCACGACTGTTTCTGTCTGTCTTCTTTGACTATATATGTTCAAAGGAGAAAAAAAAAAAAAATTCTACCTCTAAAAAAAGTTTGTCTCAGTTACACAGTTTACACAATTTTTTGGCCGCATGCCACACTGTATTTTGGTTAGTCAACCAAGGAAATTATTCACCAGCAAGACATTAAATAAAGTATATTTTAAAATAGAAACAAACTGCTGAAAAGGTCTTATCAGATAGATTGTGTATAAAGAATATACTATTAGATATCAAGCTTAGGCTTTATCTACAATAGAGATTTACCCTGTGTTATCGTGTTACGAGGCACAGCCGCACCTGACACAGCCGCACTCTCCACTAAAATGAACCCATCGTTGGAACGACTGCGAGTCGAAGTTACCCTGTTATAGTATAATTGTATCAGACGTTTTTTGGTGACAGTTCTACTAGAACAGACATTATTTTTAATTCCTATATAGAGGGTATATAGTTTATTTGTGATCTAGGATTTTATAATTATAATAGTTGGACAATTTCGATAGAATCATGTGATCATTTGGTACTAGCATTAGAATATTAGTGGTATCTGTCGCACTCCATAAAATCATTTCAAACCATTTCCTGTGGGAATCCTGCGGGAATCCTGCAGGAATATTTTGTGATTCCCAAGAGGATACAAAACCATAGTTTCTAGTTGCTAGAGAACAAACCAGATAGAATCATTGGTACAAGAATGTCGTTGTCTTTATTGAAAGATTTCCATGTGTCGGAGATTATAAATTCCAGTATGTAGTCAGACGAGGTTGGCTTAGTGATAACACTTGTCAACTATATGAAATGACATGAACATGACATGAATATGACCCTAACATTAAGGTATTTCTCACAAATCTATCACTCTCCTAGGAAAGATCCATGATCAAAATGCCATCTTAATCCTTAACAAACGGGCTTTTGGATCATCAATTGAGGATTACTCAGATATATCGAATATATTAGACCAGATAAAACCGTTAGAAAACAATGATGTTTACTTCTGGCATGTTGCAACCTTGAAACAAGATCTTGATAATCTCGCATCAGCCAAAGTCGATTTGATCTATCCTGCTACTGAGACTCATATCAAAAAACATAGACAACAGCATAGGAAAGTGGTTACAGAAACCCCGGAAATGTATCAGAATTACGTTGTACCATATATTCAAACACAATTGGGGCCCAGAATCAAATGGGTTTATAATATTCTATATGATGGTGCCGAGGCTGATAGGGTCATCTATAAGAATAACGACGAAAAGAATGGCTATGTTTTACTGCCAGATATGAAATGGGATCTCAAAACCATGGAGACTATGTATTTGGTTGCAATTGTTCTCCGAAAAGACCTTTATTCTATTCGAAGTTTGAACAATTCACACATAGAGTTACTTAAAAACATGAGAAATGAGATTCTGGCCGCTGTACAAGACAAGTTTGGTCTTGAAAAGGATGATCTCAAGCTTTATCTACATTATCAACCATCCTACTATCATTTACATATTCATGTGGCTCATGTTAGTTTGGAACAAAGCGATTTCGGCAGATCCATACTATTGGAAAATGTAATTGATCAATTGCAGTATCTTGGAGAAGAAGGGTTCTCAAAGAGTACTCTTAGTTATATTATAGGCAGTGGTCATGAACTATGGAGGATATTTAAGGGGGAGAAGTGAAGAGGAGAGAGAGCGAGGGGAGAGAGCCAGAAAAAAGCACACAGAAATGACAAGCTCACTGCACACAGCAACCCGCCAATATCTAATAAAATCTTATTTATATAAAAAAAAACTCAAACGAGGCAAAATTATCTTTCGTTTCCTTGCAAAAATCGCTGCTCTCTTTCCAGACATTTCAATTTTCGTTTGGCCAAGACGCTTAAATATTTCCCACTCTCGCTCATCGCTAAAAATCCCACCATCTTTCTTATCGAACTATAAAACGTGCTCGTTAGAACGACAACGAGTTTCGAATGAAGTTCGCTCTACACCTAAGAGAAAATCTTGTACCAGAATGGCGAGATCAATACTTAGACTATAAAGAAGGGAAAAAAGTGCTGAAAAAACTTTTTAGTCATCAGAAATATCTCGACCCATCTGATGCTAGTGTTGTCGGTCAGCGGCAGGTTCAATCTTCTGGGAATGCTCCTGGAAATGCTCCGGGAAATTCCCCTGCATCGATACAAATAGATCCCTCGAAGAAACAGAGAAATGATACTGGAAGTTTCACTGTGGGTCAGCTGTTGAATCAGACTGCTGCATTATCACCTTCTCGATATGCCTCTGGTACGCCTGGCTCCCTATCTTTAACGTCGTCAAGGGGAACGGTACCTTACCGAACAGAGTCTCTTGAATTGCCACCTCCTGCTATTCAATCACAAGAAGATAAATACAAGACAAAGGGCGCTTCAAAAAGTCTTAAGAAAAGGACTCCATCTAGTACAGGTGTGACCACAAGCCACAAGGAAAACGAAGATGATCTTACTGACAAGTCGCCATTGCTGCCCAGTACCAATTCCAAAGCCACCAATTCTATATTACCGGCTCTACCGAATTATGGAGGAACTTCACCGTTTGCAAAACCCGAAAGGAGACCAAAGTCTGATCAAGACGTGCAGTTGAAGGCTATGGACAGGATAACAGCCGAGAAGACTTTCATGGCTTGGGTTGATGAACAAGTGAACAAAGTTGAGAATTTCTACACCTCCAAGGAAAAAGAGGCTCTTAACAGGTTTCTGCTGTTACAGGAGCAGTTACAGCACATGGAATCGCATAGAAAGAGAGTAAAGGACTCTCTAAAGTCGGTTGACACAATCAACAAGGCCGCGAAGACGACTCAATTTGCAATAACCAAGAGCATCGATCTGCCGAGCATGCCCGTACTTCTCAAACCCTATTTCAAGGACTGGTTTTTTAACAAAGGCAAGGATGATACCGATGAACGTCCTTCAGTCGCGAGAGGAGTTCCTGGAGTGGCTGCTGATTATACTAGAAGGACTAGTGATGAGGAAATACCATACACAGTGGCTAGAAGAAGGCTAAAAGTCGCTCTTAGTGAATATTATATTGCTTTGGAACTATTGAAAGGATATCGTTCGCTGAATCTAACAGCTGCTCGAAAAATCATGAAAAAGTTTGACAAAGTCGCGAGCACTAAATATAGTGAAACGTTTATGGAGATGATCAAGACTAAGCAATTCGTACAAAGTGAACTTCTTGATAATCTTTTGTCGCGTACTGAGGATCTGTATGCTATTTATTTCGAAGATGGTAACCATAAACGGGCTGTTGCTAAGCTGAGGGCCAGAGAGATCCCCGAATTCCATTATTCATCCATGTTTGGCACCGGTCTTTTTATTGGCCTCTCAATCCCATTTCTGATTGAATCTTTGATTTCAGGTGGAAAGCATATTGTCAACCACACACATCCAGATGCCACCTATTTATTCCAAATATGGGGTGGCTTCTTCTTAGTATGTTTGATGTTGTGCCTTTTCACACTAAATCTATGCGTATGGACAAAATACAAAATCAACTATCCCTTCATATTTGAGTTTGATCTGAGAGACTATCTTGATTATCAACAGTATGGTTTGATACCTTCTTTTTTGATGTTCCTGCTTTGCCTCTTGGGCTGGTTCTCTCTTCACGATTTTTGGCCAGAAAGCTTTCCAGGTCGATATTTCCCACCGATATTTCTCGGCATTGCAGTTGTAGTATTCCTTTTGCCTCTCAGAGTTATGCACTGGGAATCACGAAAATGGTTGATTGTTGCATGTTCTAGACTGCTCTTTTCGGGAATGTTTCCTATCGAGTTCAGAGATTTCTTTTTAGGAGATGTGTTTTGCAGTTTGAACTATTCACTTTCAAATGCCTCATTTTTCTTTTGTCTCTATGCTACACACTGGAGCAATTCATCTCCTTATTACGGTTCAGGTGCTTCTAGATGTTCGTCTTCAAAGTCCAGATTATTGGGATTCCTCAACTGTCTGCCTGGTATCTGGCGTTTCTTACAATGCTGGAGGCGTTTCGGTGATACAGCAGACTGGTTTCCTCATTTGGCCAATGCAGCAAAATATACATGCCTGATTTTGTATTACATGTTTCTAAGTCTTGCTCGAATTGATCACTCATCTACAAGATACAAGGCAGCCTTCATAACGTTTGCTACCATTAACTCACTCTACAGCTCATTTTGGGATATAATGATGGATTTTTCCCTAGGTGAGTTTGGTAGTAAGAATTTCGCACTGAGAAATGAACTGGCCTTCCAGTCAAAGTGGCCATATTATACTGTGATGGTGATAGACCCCATTTTAAGATTCAATTGGATTTTGTATGCTATCTTCTGGGATCACATTGAGCAAAGTGCTCTTATCAGCTTTTTTGTGTCATTCATCGAATTAGTTCGGCGATTTATATGGATCTTTTTCCGAGTAGAGAACGAACATTGTGCAAATGTTTCCAGGGCTCGAGCTTCCCGTGATATCATTCTACCGTATGCTGAAGGACACGTCCCTCATATCCAAGAAGAGGAAATTACACTCGGAACTACTACAGGTGCTCGAACTCCACATCATGTACAGATTGTGGTGCCTGAACCCCACATGGGTAATGCTATAGGCACACCAGTTTCTCAAGCTAGTTTGCGACACAGGCAGACACTGGCTCAGCTCGCTACACCAGTCATCGCTGCTGTTAGTGCGAAAATACGAACAGCACATACAAAAGACTTTCAGCGAAGAAAGACTGCTGAAGAACAGGAGATAGAACAGGACGGAGAAGCGGGCGATGAAGATGATGTCTATGGTTTAGATGACGACGATGATGATGACGACGCATCTCTGGCTGCTGCTAGTACCTCATCCACAATCGGTGGCCCGTCAGCATGAACCTAAAGAAACAACACTTTGAAAGAATTTGTTAACTAACTATTTATTTTTGTAAAAATTGAAGAAATTTTTGAAATAAAATGCAGATTTCTTATAATATCGCTGCTGGCTTTCGTAATCCACATATTGCAGGCCGAACCTGACTGATGTACCCTCTCTCCATTCAATGTTGTCTACAGCTGACCAAGCTATTATGCCAGTGAGATTCACATTGCTCTCATGAATTAAACTTAAGAACTGGTGAAGATAATTGTGATAATATTCGACTCTTCGGTCGTCACAACAAGCTTGTTCCGCCGACATTTCGTTTTCTTTCTCAATACTAAAGCCAAATTCTGGAATAATGTACTCAGAAGGCTTGAAAGTATTCCAAGACCATTCTATTCCAGATCTTACCAGTTTAGGTGTGTTATAAAGCCAGTCAGATACCCCTGTATCGCCTTTAACTCCGACTATTGTTCCGTCTGGATAGTGAAATGTATGTTCTCCGCATTCAGGAAATAAAGGATGATCAATATCATTTACACAACTCCAATAATCGCCTTCATCATACATGGTAGATGAAGAGGATTTCACAAGGTGACCTGTATATGCATCCCAAGCATAAAAATCCGCAGAGCCTAGTACTATCGATTTCTGCTCTTCGGTAAACTCAGGGAGAATATCAGAGTAGATTTCATGAAGAATATCAGGGTAATCTCCATCGATATAAACAGGATTACCAAACCACCCAGCACTTAACTCGAGCATCCTCTGTGTTGCCATGATATCGTCCATATTACTGGAGTCGTATGGTGCTAGAAAATCCCAGGAGTTGGCAAAAGAGAATCGTGCTTTACCATAGATAGGCTCAAATTCCTCTCTGTAAAGCTTTACAGAATACGCATGTGCCAAAATAGCATTGTGTCCGCATGTATATTTTATTTGTTCTTGAGACATGCTCTCGTTAACAGGAAATATCGATTGGGGTACAGAAACAGACCAATCTGCATAGTCCTGACAAAAGATCTGAGGTTCATTCAAGGTTATCCAGATATTAACATATGGTGCCAATGCCTCGAATATAATACGAGAATAGTTTACAAAATCCTCGACTACTTGAAAATCTAACCATCCGTAGTATTCCTCTTGTAGAGCCTGTGGCATATCCCAGTGGTACAAAGTGACAATAGGAGTAATAGCATTGTCTACCAAGTACTTCACCTCATCAATATAATGCTGAAGACCTTGTCTATTCAATTTAGTTTTTCCTGAGGGAAAGATACGAGACCATGATATGGACATCGAGTAGTATGGGATACCCATCTCTTTTAATCTTTGTGCATCTTCTTTATACCTATGATAATGATCGGTACCGACACTAAAATCCTCTGATCCTGAAATAAAACTAGGAAGATTGTCAGCAACATTATCCCATATTGATGGACCCCTACCATATGTTTCTGTGGCTCCTTCTATCTGCGGAGCTGTGGATCCCCACCCCCAAATGAAGTTGTCAGGTAAGCGAAACTCGCTTGTGAATGCCGGAAAGGTATCTGGTCCGTCCAGACAAGCAGAAATCAAATCTCTTTTCAGAGCAACAGAAAAGTCTGCTGCTTTGTCGCTCTCATCAGTCACTCCAGTAAGAGCTGGATTAGTATAGTAGGCGGTAGCTTCAACAAATTGATTTATAAACCAAAAAAACGGCAGAAACCAAGAATATGCTATAATAGAATTTAGTATCATATCAAAATATAGTTCAACAGAAGTTTGTGAGAATATTCATCAATTTTTGATATCTTCAAGGTTTATATAAATTGTCCTGCGACCATAAAGCAGTGACAACAACATCCATATTAAGGGCCGAAGCACCTTACAGAATTTTCGCAATTTATTTAAATCATGGAAATCTTGGTTCTATAAGAAATAAGGAGATAGCAGGAGGTAGAAGCTTGAAAGAAATGAAAAGAAAATATAGTAATGGTACCTGTTTAAACGGTTTCCTGAAATGGAAGACATCGCGAAGATCAGCACGGCTGTGATTTTGTTCTCGCCGGTCTTAATCGGAATGATTAACAAACTGGATCTCCGAACATCAAACGTTCATGATATACCAACCTGTACAACTGTTATGTCTGGTACTTCTGATGATGAAGAGGACTATATGACTATGAAGATTCCTGGAATGGATGATCCCTCTGATCAGGTAGTTGTGGAAACCGAACCAATAAATACAATGTTAAATACAGATTCGATAGCCTTACGTATGATGAAGTCGATGGGTTTTGATCCTGAAAAGGGACTTGGAAAAAATAAAGAAGGAATTAAGCAGCCTATACAGGTACAGTTAAAGCGTGGGCGTACTGGTATTGGTCTTAATTCGGCTCTGAAAAAACAGAAACAAGAAATCGAAATAAGAGATCAGAAGAGTAGACATACTTATACAGAAAGACAAACACATATAGCAGAAGAGAAGAAATGGGCTGCTTCATTTCAAAGGATACGCAATATATGTATAGAATTGGATCAATACGATATGGAAACAGCAGAGAAACTACCGGAGAACATTATATATCGCAGGTATATTAGCGACAATCAGCTCAAAAAACAAATGCATATATTGAGGAATAATCTTATGTACGATTTGGAGGATCAGAATGAGATACAAGATGATACTGAAAAAGACGAGCAAAATGACAAAAGTAATGCTTTTGATAAGAAGTCACAAGAGTTTGAACAGCTCAGTGAAAAGGAAAAGTTTGATGTCGCAAATGCATATCTACGCGACAATTATAACTATTGCTTTTGGTGTGGATGTGAGATCGACAAGGATATATGCCCCGGTCCTGATGAAGAGGGTCATGATACCTAAATGAATACTGTTCTTAAGCTTGCTGAACCTTTGCATAGTTTGGCAACCATAGTTTTCTCTGAAGAGTTTTAACCAACCAAGGAGGAATCAACGATGTCGCTGTTATAACAGCCAGTTTCCAGTAGAATCCAACAGACTGTACATATTCTAAATTGTAATAGTCTCCAAGGAATGGTATAGATGCTAGAAATATACCTAGAGTAAGGATTTCGCAGATTATTACAATCTTGTTCCAGGTGATAATTTCCAAAGCAACCATCATCAGTTCGTTTAAGACCAGCGCTGTAAAGCTTACAGCCACCATACTAGTAAAAAGATCAGCATCTAAGCCAACGAAAAGCTGTGCTAAACCTTGAATGACACAGCCTTGATATAGAGATACAAATACCCAAGCAAAAAAGGTTTTATACGAAAGTGACCTACCAGCCGTAAGTTCTTTGTATAATTCAGGATATAGCTTTGCCAGGTGTTCATCTACGTCCTTATCTAACACCAAGGAGAAGACAGGGGCCATAGTGTAGACGGTAGCATATCCTACCATTAGCCAACCTTGAAACAACGCAAGAGGTTCGAAAGACGATGCAATAGAATAAACTGTCTGGCATATACTTATAATCAAACCTCGGTGGATGACAAACTGAGAAAGCTTTGCAGAACGCTTGTATGAATTTCTACCATGCCATACTAATAGCTTGGTTAGATAACAGAATTGAGTAATCGAGAAATCAGCAGCCAAAGATGCCTGTTTCCCCTCTTTTCCTACAATACCAATACCAACATCGGCAGCTTGAATCATACTGACATCATTACCACCGTCACCAATGCAGCAGACGCGCTTTTTGGTTGCATGTTTAATAAGAATAGCCACATCAGCTTTTTGTTGAGGGGTACACCTACAAGCAATGACAGCAGGTAATTTAACAGCTGCATCAATAAACTGCTGTCTATAGTTGGTAATTAACATTGTCAAGGATTCACCATCAATAAGCAAACAGCAGTCTGGTCTCTGCTGAATAAATTCAATATGCTCGAGAGCAACATCCTTACTCGAGACCTTTGTTACAGTATGGATATATTGACCACGACCAACAAGTTTAGCAGAGACAGCTACACATCGAGCAGTTTCTACCTTGTCACCGGTCAGCATCCAAATTTTGATTCCTGCATTTCGTAAAAGTTCGAGGGATGGTTTCATATCTCTTTGAAGTCTGTCCTCAACTCCAGTAATTCCTAAAAGCTCAAGGTCATGCTCCAGGTACTCACCAACTACTCTACTCATTAGAGAATCTCGATTGTGCATGGACATAGATGCTGACTTGTAATTTTCAGCAAAAGACTCGTATAATTTTGGAGAAAGCTTCTTACGGCCAATAACCAAAGTCCTCAAACCTTCACGAGCCATATTACCGATTTCTTCATCCAACCAGTCATTGTGCTGAACGATATTTGCCATAACAACATCGGCCCCTTTCTGGAAAAACCAGATTTCATCAGCTGAATCCGAAACAATAATACCCATTCTCTTATTGTCAGAGTTGAACGGGAAGACGTCCAATATTTTGTATTCAACATATGATTTGGAAGATTCATGGAGAAGAGTCATGGAGGAGCGATCTCTCCTGGTAAGGGACAGTCCCATCAATGAAGTCCATTTAACAATAGCAATTTCGTCTGGAGAAGCGGCTTGATATGTAATCAAGCCATCTTCATCGTATGATGGTGTGACTGAGTGACAGATAGCCAGACATTGAACCAGGTCACGTACTCGTGATCTTATTTCTCGACGACTTCTAATACCTTCTGTACCCCCGCTAACGTACGACACTACGTCTTCCATTGCATCACCTGTGTAAGAAACTGTACCGACATGAATTTTTTTCAGTTCCATATCATTCTGTGTAAGAGTTCCGGTTTTATCAGTTAATAAATATTCGATTCTACCCAGATCTTCTGGTATAGTGCTTGTTCGCACAATAGTACCTGGAATAGAGTCATCGTGCTCTATCTGATAGGCAAAAACAGACTTGGCCATATCTAAGTTCACACGCAAGCTGACAGGAATAATGGTGGAGAAGAGAATCAAGAATCTCATGATATCGACATACCAGTCATCTCCAAAACCATGGATGGCTACTAAACCGATACTGAGTAAGAATACACAAGCACAGAGAATCTTGGATAAACTGTTAATTTCAAGTTCTAGCAAGCCAACTTTAGTATTCGGTGTAGAAGTGTTCATGGCTTGTCTGGTATCCTTGCCTGTATATATGATCATTCCAAGGGCAGTGCCGGAAGCCAATACAGTATTAGCCCAGAGTGTATTGTCAATAGAAAGACCAATAGATTGGTCTCTGAAATGCAATGTGCCTAAGAATTCATGAATGCTCTTTTCAGGAGGACTAGCAATGATCTTGACATCATTTAATAGCCTGTCTTCAGATTGTCCTTGAGTCAAAGGGCATGCTAATCTAAGCTTCCAATCGGTCTCACCATCCAACTGATCAGTTCTTATAAACGATTCACCATTTTCAGAAGAGGATAACAGAATTACATCCGCAGGGATTCGTTGGTCTTTATGCAATTTTAAGACATGACCAACACGTAAATGTTTGCTGGGCACATGCTTAGGGGCATCTATAACGTCATAAAGCTCGCCATTGGCCTCATTGTCTCTTCTACGACGTTGTATATCATCCCATGCCTCTTTACCCATGGTGACGGCCAGTACAAATGCCAAGGGAACCACATAAGATGAAAGGTAGCCAATTCTCAATACAGGCACAGCTTGAGACAGAGCAACCAACAGGAAGTATAGATTAAAGAAAAACTTGAATTGTTCGTAAAGAATCATTGGCAAAAAAGTAACAGGGGAATATTTTGCATTGGATATAGCGTTTCCAGCGTAATGATAAGAAGAACTAGATTCACTAGCACTGCCATCACCAAGTCCTTTAGCAACAGCACTAGAAACAACACGTTCCCTGTTTGAATGAGCAGGCTTTGAGAAAAACCCCCTTTTTTTCTTTCTATTCTTCCCCAGGTTATCAGAAGAGTCAGCAGAAGTAGCCGGTGTCGGCAATGCATTATTGCCATCAATCAAAGGCACATCATCACTATAATCAAGGGCTATATCTTCATCACTCTCAATACCATGGATTGCTCGTCCAGAACTGTCCATTTCGTCTAGAGGAATAAATGGCTCAGGCGGCATTGACAAAGAAACTTCGACTGCCGTAGACTCGTCGACTGTTACCGATATGGCTGGTGATATTAATGGAGTTGAAACTGGAGTTGAAGGTGACGACGATAATGTTGTTAGACCCGGCTTAGGTTTGGTTTTAGAAACTCCCATCAACCACCACCAACGTTCAAACATCAGCCGAGGGGAACGAGACAATAGGTAGTTCTCGTCGGAATATTGTTTTATAATATCTGTAATAAGTAGTTTATTATCTTCTTGAAAAGGATGATCTCCTCTTCTGTGCCTCCGGCGACTCATATGGAAGAAGCGTTACGTACTTTTGAGTTGGCTCTAGCAGGTTTAGTAGATGGCATAAGCCAATTCCGTCCCAGTAATGAACTTGCAGAAAGAGCTATTAAAGCAGAAAAAAACCTTAGTTTATCTATAGAAGAATTGACAGAACATCAGAAATTGGGTGTCGAGTTTCAGAAGCTACAAAAAGAAAGTGAAAGCTTAGATGGAGATATCACCAAAGTACTGGTTGGACTTTCCGATTGTAGAAGGAAGCTACAACCTACACAGAGCTTGATTAGTCAAGAAGGTAACAACAGTGGTGATAGTAAAAGAAATAGCAGTATTATCACTGGGAGCACAAAGAAAGTTCTGGTGGACGATTTATTGGCATATGCTACCAAGATTACCAAGTTTACGCATGCACCTCCAGGTTATAACCCAGAGCTTCCTGAGAATGCCAATTTCCCGTGGCCAGGAGAAGACAAACTAAGACGAGGTATATTAGCCATGTTGAGTAGTATAGAGCCACCAATAATCAATGATGTTGGTGAAGTAATTGGTGGTGAGAGTAAGCCGAAGGAAGTGGAAACGAACCCAACAGGAGAGGTTGAGAATCATAACTTTTCGAGGACAAGACGTAGAAGTTCTCTTGTTTCATACGGAGAAAGACCAGTTATCAATGCTGTGGCAACTTCTGCACCGTTAGCTGAAGAAACTGAAAACAATAAGCTTGATTTGGATTTCTTTGATCCTGATGAAGATGATGAGTAGTAGTCAGTTTGCATTCAAAATGGCAGGAAATCTGAGATTCTTGTATTTATCTTGTATTTATACTAAAAATATATAAGTAATTAAATTTGTATTATTGTAAGAGATAATGGCTATTATATATCATGTATATAGGATATATATATATATGTCAGGGGCAGGATTTGATCTGATAAGCCGCATTGTGTGCGGCTTAATCTTACCTCGAAAAATAAATAAATGATTGACCAATCAAGCTTATAGGACAAGAAAACCATATTGAAATCATTTCAAGAGTAATTATACCTTCTAGAGGTTTCTCTTCTGTAATAATATAAGTCGTCTCGTTCTTGGTTGTCATTGTCGTTGTCCTCTTCATCTTCATCAGCATCTTCATCATCATCGCTCTCCAGATCGCTGTCATAGAAATACATATAATCATGAGGAGACATGAATCCCACAATTGCCAACGCTATGACCAGAATAAAGTCAAGCACCCAGCTGGCAGTTACAAATGCCCAGCACCAGCCTAGCCGCCAATGGCCCGTACGGAACAAGTCATGATGTTCAAGGATGATAACCAAGGTCAAAGATCCTATAGCCTGTAGTACTGACGACAAGCCTAACAACACACACAAAATCTTCCAACTGGTTTGATTGGTGAAATTGTTAGGTTTCCAAATGGACTGTCCATAAGTTATGATGGCAGATGCCTGGCAAAGTACGCCTAAGCACATGGCAAAAGCAGCGTTTCTCCACGCAAAACAAAAGCCTCCACCATTTATTTCGCAGTCATATTCTTCAGGAAAACTTCTACAAGTTCCTGTAGAGCTGGAATTAGTAAAAAAGTAAAAAAGTCATTACCTAAGAGAATATCAACACTGCTAACAGACGATAGAACCCCGCAAATCAGAGTATCAAACAGCATACGTATACATATTTTGATTACAGAAACATGAACTCACCTTTCACACTTTTCAAACAAACCATAGCTAGTATCTACTATCAAATGGTCTATGTGAATACGCGAAACCAGCCAGCTTGAATGAAGTACAGCATCCAATGTTAATATAGCAGCAACCAAATGGAAAACCAGCGATACTTTATAAGTCAAATGGAGAGCATTAGGCACAAACATTCCTGCTCTGCAAGCAATCAGTGCCAAGGGCAAATATATAAAATACAAACTACGATCCCGTGAATGTCCGGCTTTTGTTGCTTACGTGAGTTGGAAGTGTAATGGTACAGTGATAATCCCAAACTACTACTACATCCGACTCCCCGTCCCTTGAAAGCCGGGGGGAACTTATTGCCCGAATACCGGGGTTAACAAGGGGAGTTTTGAACCACGAAAAATGGCAGAAAATTATAAAAAATATAAAAAACTTGTATAATTTTTTAATGTTAAGCTAATCATATAATAATTATTATTTACTGTCAATTAAATCCCCCAGGAATGCCATGAAGTGTATCTAGCTCAATCTCTTCACCTTCACCATCAGATTCTACCCCTGAGCTCTCAGTTTCACCTCCTGCTACTTTTTTGGAATGAACTTCTGCCAAAACTGCATCTGGAACTTCAAGAATCTCTCTTAATTTGCTTTTCACCACTGTCAAAGTCTCATTGAACATAGCATTAGTGACACTCATCACTGGACCCCACATATGCAAAGTATGAACAACGTAAAAACCTCCAACGATAAGCAGTGAGAAAACAAACAAAAATGGGTTTCGTAGCACTGCCATAAATTCATTCCACCCCAAGATAGTAATGATAACAAACACAAACATCGGAATCTGAGTGGCTGTTTGAGTAGTTGCTCTCTTTGTATCAATATAAACCGAGTCAGCTTGTTGTCTGAACCGTCGACCAATCTCCTCTTGCTGTGAGATGTTGAGTCTTTGATAAAAGGCTTTTCTTGAGTCTTCAAATTCCTCATAGTCATCATCGTCGTCGTCGTCACCTAGCGGAATTTCTGGCAAAACTTTCTCTCCTGAGCTAAGCTTAGCTTCTGCGAATATAGGCAGCAAGTCTAGAGCTGCGTCTCTAGATGCAATAAACGGTGTCTGGATATCATCACTAGGCTTCCATACAATAGGAACTTTAGTTTCATCATCGAACTTGAACCGCGTTTCAAAACAGTCTTTAAGCTTAGAAACCACAGAGTCTTCTTTAATAATGTCATTAAGTTTCGAGTCCAAATTAATCCACGCCGATTTTCTGATAGAAGCAACTGTTTCATCTACATTTGGCTCCCCGACATTGAATCCAGTTTTAACATATGGTTCAACAGTTGAGCTGACAGTCTTGTTGAAAAACGCAAGCACAAGATCCCAAGTATTATCGGCAGGAGTATCGAAATACTTGTTCAAATTGTCGGCAAAAGCCTTTGCAATTCTCTTGTTACATCTGTTAACAAGCCTTCTCACTTCCTGCTCTCTTATATGAACTTCCAAATCATCCAGTTGTTCAATGAATAATGCCTGTTCATCACTGTAACTATAAGTTCCATTGATAGATGCAAGTTTGGCAGCTGTGTCATACTTTTCTAAACTGGCCGATTTGATAGTCTTCAAAGTCGTAGAATCGTGTACACTAGGGTCGAACTTGAACTGCTTGAATTCATTTAGCAACTCACTTGAAAGAAGTTGCAACTGTGACTTAAATAGTAAGGTCAGCTTAGCATCAATCTTGTTGTTTAACTCAGCAAACTTTTCATTGTAAACAGACTCATGATACCTGGATGCCGTATTATTGAAATATTCCAATGCATTGTTTCGCAGTGTGGTGATTGTCTCGCCAAACTTAGGATTGAACTTAGTAGTGGCTGAAAGACCTGCTTCTTGTAAACCTTTCTCGAAAGTTTCCCAAGCCAAAGCCATGATCTCTTCACATCGGAAACGAGCCACCAGAATCTGTTGAGTTGGCAAGTCCAAGTCCTTGTTCTGTTCAATCTGTTCCCATATGGAAGTAGCATACATATCCCAGCCATCAATTGGCACACCACGATGATATTCAGGGCCAAACGTATAATTTTCAGTGTCCTGTTTGTCTGAGAACCATTTACTCAATTTCCCGACTTGCTCATAGAATAGTTCGGTTTTCAAGATCTTATGTGGCAATCCGAAGAATTGTACGTCGAAGTAGTCTTCAAATTTAGCTTGCTCTAAACCCTCAGGTTTGGTGATATCTTGCCATTGATTCTGTAAATCTGAAATTACAGTATTGGCCAAATCATTCAATGGAGCGATACCTAAGTAATCTCGAATCACAAACAGTAAGACTGATTTCTTCTTGTTCTTGCCAAACAACGACAAGTTCACTTCGAACACAGTCTTCAGCAAACCCATATTAGCTCCTTGATAAAGACCTACCTGATTCTCCCACATATTTACAATCAAGACTTCAGAGGTTGCTAAGGCAAATAATGCACTCTTCCGTTCAAAATCTTGATCTTCACCTCTTTCTCTACCATCTGTACCTTCAACATCTAGCACCAGGATATTCAAAGGATTACCAGCAGGTGGAGTACCCCTACTAGTACTGGGTGAAACTTTGACAAAGTCATCACTTCCACTTTCATATTCCTCTTGATCATGCTGATGTGTTTGTAGGTTGAGTAAGCTCTTCTTTTCATTTATTACAGAAGTATCAACAGCCCTAGACATCCAAATACCTTTAGTAGTTTGACTCCTATGACTTCCATCCATCACCAAAAAATTGGTGCCAAACAATCCATTCAACAATGTTGATTTACCAGTGGATTGAGATCCAAAAACTGCCACTACATGATAATCCAAGCCCTGGTTTATCAGGTTGGTCTGAGCCAGGAAATCACCCACAGAATGGAATTCTTTGTCCTCATCAATAACCTGAACGTTTCCACTTCCGGTCATGTCTGTAGTAAAAGTTTTGTTAACGTATTAGCTAAGTTAATCGTTGTCCTATCTATTGGATAGTGGAGGGCAAGTTTTGGGTTGATGGGCGGGAGTACATAAGGAGATTACCATTGTTTGGGGTAGTGTGTTTAGGGTTTGGTTTCCAAAGGATATGATGAAGACCAGCTTATCATGATTTGAAAGGAGATAGTGTGGGAGAGAGTAAATAGAAAGATGGAATCAGTCTGTTATTAGATATTCTAGTTAGATTTGGTCGTACTTTTGTTTCTTTTCTTTTCTCTTCCTTTCTGTCTTGTTCAGTTCATTAAAGCCAAGTAAAACTAACCAATTACTAACCAATTATTACTATATTACGGTATTGTCCTCTTTATATGACATATATGACTACTTTCCAAAGCCCTTACCGCCGAGATCGCGATTCCTTACACTCTAGGCTACGCAGCTTCCTATTTCTACGACTCATGAAGTTCTCATGTACCAAGACCATATGACGCTTCATGCTATCTTTACGAGAAAATGCTTTGTCACACCCTTCGTGTGGACATTTGTAAGGGTCTTGCCTTGAATGTTGATGCTTAATATGCCTCTTCCATTCGCTCTGCTTCTGGAATCCTACATAAGCCCAGGGACACTCATTGTGTCTACAGAGGAATGGTCTGGTGATCTTAAACTCATCTAGATGTGCTGCAAAGGAGAACACTGTAGCAAACTTATAATGACAATGGGTGCAGGTGTATACACCTTTCTTAAGCTGGACAAACCTGTCCCATAAGACAGTACCAGGTTTAATCCTGTCTAGGATCTTTCTGTATTCACCTGCAGGTGCGATAGTAGGCATCTCATCGGTTTCAGATTCGACATAATTGTCGTTGCTGTTCTTATAGGCCATTCTGATCTTTAGTTTGCGTTCCATCTTTCTTCTTTTGTTATATTCAAATGCTGGCTCATAATCTGAATCAGCATCTGCTTCCTCGTCAATGTCGATGTCAGCATCGATATCAACCTCTGAATCAGCATCTATATTCAAGCCTTCATCCGTGTTAATACCACTATCATGCTTATTAGTTTTGTCTAGCCATGGTGGTGGAGGTGAATAAGTCAATTCATTGCTGCCATAACCAATATCTTCGGATTCTGTTTTGATCTCAGTTCCGGCCTTGTTATCTTCAACCACTTGAAGATTGTTGCCGAAAGAGCCATAGGCACTCCAAATGGTAGCTGTGAATGGCGACACATGAGCCCGATTCTCATTCGGATAATTGATGATGCTTAAATTGGTGTCAGAACCGAATTTTCTCCAATCAAGCGTCATCAAGTTGGAACTATCATTATACATATCCATTCCTATGGCTGATTGTAAAGGACTATTGATCAATGGTGTTGTGTTTGTGTTCGAAAAGAGCATGCCCGAATTGGTCAGGGAAATATACTGATTCGGGACATTTCTACCTGAAAACATGGCCTGCTCAGTATTCGTAGTCCTTGAAGATAAATTGCCTGTTGCTTGTGATTGATTAGCACGTGCATGAGTTGATGATGATGATCTAGTAGGGCTGAACTCAACTCTCCAAGGAGATGGTGTAGCAATAAGAGATCCCACTGGAGTAACCGAATGCGGCATCTGAGACAGTTGAGATACTCTTGTGATCATAGACGGACGGATTGTTTGATTTTCAGCAGCATCAGATGTTAACTTCTGGAGTTGTGCCTGAGCAACAAATGCAATTGCTGGATTATTAATGCTATCAGAGGATGTCTTATACAATGATTGATAACTCAATGGGTCTCCTACTGATTCCTGTTTAGGTAATAGAGATGTATCTTCAAGTTCTTCAATCTTAACATCGGAATTCTTAAGATTATCGGCGAATAGCCGCGAAGTAGGCGTTTTAGCACCAAACAAGTTGTATACCGATGATCCAATATTAAAATATTGGCCTATAGGAGTGATTATAGCTTTGGTAGGGGTTTCAATGGTGAGAAAATCACCCCATGCTGTAGGAGTTGTAGCCATTGCTGGAGATAGCTTGATTTGTGCCAAAGATGCTTTGACCTGAGCAAAACTGGCCCATTCAAAGTTTGAAACACTAGAAGGGTTTGTAATTAAAGGGCTAGGGCGCTTCTTTGTCTTAGAAGGGCTCATACTTGAAGAAATATTTTGGTGGACATAAGAAGCTGGTTGTTAACCGTCACCACCACCACATATATATATGCCGACCAGTGATCTCTTATTTGTGGTACAGATCATACCTAAAAAGGAAATGCAGCTGAATGGCGAAGAGTCTGATGAGGCGCTTTTTAGTCTATGCCTCATTATGTTGGTCGATTAACTGGGTTGAGCCCCATATGGTCCGTGCACATGTATGATAAGAGACAAAGAACCTAAAATAATCATTTTGAATATACATAGGATTTTTTATGGATATATTATGATAGATAGTTTTTAAATACTATGAAATTTCCAAAAATATTGAGCTTTCTTTTATTTAATCTGATTTAATTTATTTTTTATTTCATTTCAATTTAATCGTTGAGCCTCATAATCGATGCAACTAAGATCTTAGTAATCCGAATCAGGGAATTTTCTGCAGATCGATCTTGCAGATCTAAAATGAAATTGCGGAGCGAAGAATAAGAAGAAAGAATAAGAAGGAGGATAGAATATTTATAAAAAAAACATAATCTATTTACATATGCCTTTATAGGCTGGTTTTATATACTCGTTTTATAGGTTTTAACATGATATCCCCATGCTTTTGTTTATGTACATAATCGAATGATCAATTCCCAGGTTCCAAACATGATAATGCTATTAGGAACAGTTCGTAGTAGATGAGGAGTCAAACCACTATACATCGACAAGAATCCTTCTTCTTTGATAATAATTTTCAAACAATTGACAAGCCCTTGGTATTTAGGCTTGCCATTTTCCATAGGTGCTTGCCTTAATCGGGTTCTGATGACTTCATGTGGATATGTTAATAAACTGGCAGAGAATTTGGCTGCACCAGCAGCTCCCGAAGTTGCACACCAGTTCAAAAAAGTATCGGTTCCAGTTTTGACTTGACCACTAGATAACCGTTTTTCTTCACGTTTATTAATGAAACTTTTCATTCTTTCATATAATACCCATTGTACAGTACTTTCGGCCACACCTAAATATGAAGCTGTCAAACCTTTGTATAATCCAGACATGCCCTCATGCTTGACAACTTTTACCAAACAATCCCAGCTATTTTTATATTGACGTTGTAGATTTGAACCTGCTGATGCTTTATCAAGTTGTAATCTGGTTTTAACTAACCAAATAGGATTCGTAGCAGTAGATGTTACAATACCCGCAGCTGCGGCAGCACATAGATGAACCCATGTAGATTCCTGACCATTATTAAACCGAGTAGAAATGATGTCTTTACCCAGACCGTAAGTAAAGAAATTTATAGATCTAGCAGGAATAACTCCTACAAGATTGGGTCCTAAACCTTTAAATAGAGATCTAGGACCTTCTACTCGATAAACTTGCCTGATAATATTGAAAGTATCATACACATGCAATGACGCACTTTTAAAAGGAGCCAAAGGACCTTTGAAAGAGGAATGACTGCT
The DNA here is from genome assembly GCA_030569095.1 of Daia tannicola. Classification (NCBI taxonomy): domain Eukaryota; kingdom Fungi; phylum Ascomycota; class Dipodascomycetes; order Dipodascales; family Trichomonascaceae; genus Daia; species Daia tannicola. The sequence continues at coordinate 307,279 of JAJMJQ010000012.1, forward strand.
TTTCAAGGAACTATAAAGATCACTTTGTAATCTGGTTTTAACGACATCTAAAGGACATGTAACTATAGCACCAGTCATACCAGCAATGCCGCCAGCAAAAAAGTGAACCCAAGGATTGACTTTAGCTTTTTCTTCTTTAAAATGCGCTGGTCTTGGAACGCTTGGAACAACAGGTAAAGTAGAAGACTCTTCATCTGAAGTCATTGTTTCAACCACTGGAGGTGGCGCCAAGTGACCATCATGATTCGACTTTTTCAACCGTTGATCCATCACGATATATGCAAAAACGGGAAATAAATAAGATAATACAGTTTTGCTCTAAGAAAATAATGAAACAAATATACAGTTGTTGGTTGTTTTATCTGTTGAAAGATCCCATAAGTTTTGGAGTTGAAATTTTTTGGTCAGAAAAGAAAATTATTTATTTTGTGTGCCTAAAAAAAAACAAAAAACACAAAAAACACAAAACACAAAAAAACACAAAACACAAAAAACACAAAACACAAAAAAACACAAAACACAAAAAACAAAAAACACAAAAAACACAAAACACAAAAAAACACAAAACACAAAAAACACAAAACACAAAAAACACAAAACACAAAAAAACACAAAACACAAAAAACAAAAAACACAAAAAACACAAAACACAAAAAAACACAAAACACAAAAAACACAAAACACAAAAAAACACAAAACACAAAAAACAAAAAACACAAAATATCTTGGAAGAGTGAAATCTTTGGCTGAGCTCAGATAGGCAGACAAAGAGTGAGAGAGAGAGAGAGAGAGAGAGACATAGGAAATTTCGACCAAATCATAATCAAAAAGTTTCACAGAGATAAAACAATTATACATAAACTAAAAAAAAAGATGTGATAGAGGTATTAAACTATATTACAAAAGATGAAACATTTTCTTTTTGTTGCTTAATGCATTGCATTTCTGTATTAACCACTATGGCATTTTTCAAGCTTGACAAATAATTCATAAATGACAATTCTTAGATAAGAGTTTCGTAAGGAACAGGAGTCACAGTCTCAGGAGCAGCAGAAACCTTGACAAGAGTGGCATTTCGAGGTCCAACAGGAAGTCGCTTAAGTTGGACTTGTTCACCCTTGGATCGAGCCTCAATCTTCTTGGCAGCATTCTCCTTAACTCTGTTCAAAAACTCTTGTCGACACTTGGAGTGCTTAACATGCTCGATTCGGAGGTTAACTCTCTTTTCAATGTATCGGTTTCCGACAATTTTGTTAATGATGACACCGACAGAACTTCGAGTGACGTTGTAAACGATACCAGTTTTACCGTGGTAGAACTTATGGGGCATACCCTTTTGAATGGAACCATTGGCCTTGATATCAACAATATCACCGACCTTGTAGATCTTCATGTATGTAGAAAGAGAAACGGCACCATGCTTCTTGAAGTCTCTAGAGAAGGCATATCGAGTACCTGATCTGTAACCACGCGATTTACCCATTGTTGTTTAGTAATAAGTTGATGATAGTATGGTAGGTGTTGAAAGATGTGGAATGAAAATGTTTGAATATAGAGTGGTCTGAAATGTTCACCTTGAAAAAGCAGTCACAAACTTTTCACTCCTCCCACCACTGACTTTGGATATTAGATGTTAGGTAGGAAAGGATATGAGAATTAGAATAATAAGCTAGATATAAAAGATATTTAATTATCAATTGATTTAAAAGATCGGTATAATTTTATTATTTCAAATTGATTGTAAAAAAACAACCAATCAGCTTTTTCTGTTCATCCTCTCTCCATCTACAGTCATCTACACTAAACAGATATCTTTACCATATTTTTTTTATTAACATGACTTATGGATGTAGTTCGTACCTATTTTTGTTTTGAAAGTTTTACAATGAAAAAGTAACCGCTTTTTGTGTTTTCTTTAAATGATCAGCCAGCTAGCTTACTCTTCATCTTCTTCAGCTTCCTCACCTTCAGCACCAGCAGCAGCAGCTCGAGCATCATTTCTTCTCTTTACTCGGCCAGGTCGTCCACCACCGTAAGGAGAGGTGAGAGCAAATTCGATATGCTTCTGGGAGTCAAGTCGAACCAAGAATGAAGGAACATTGACAATTTGCTTGCCAACTCGAATGTGTCGCTGTCGAATAAGAACTCGAGCATGGTGAATAGACTTAGCCAGACCAAGCTTGAAAACCTGTGTCTGCAATCGTCGTTCCAAGAAATCTTCGGCTCGCAAAGCTAATACGTAATCGAGCTTCATTCTGTCTTCACTCAACACACCAACTCGTACAAGTCGTCGGATAAGAGCGTTACCTTCGAACAATCTCTTGGGGTCCTTCTCGTCTCGAGTCAACAAGTCTCGGGCAGCTCGTCTAATCTTGGAAAGCTGGAATCCGATTCTGTATATTTCTCGCTTGTTCTTAAGACCGTATTCACCGGCAAGCTTAAGCTCAGAGTCGAGTCTGGCTCGGTCATAGACCTTCTTGGGGACAGCGTAAGTCTTGGAGTAACTATTGGGAGCGCCTAAATGTTAGTAAACTATTTTTAATGGCCTTGATTCATATGATATCATATGAATGCTCATATAAATGAAGTCCTAGTAAATTAAACAACCTTGTGTCCAGTTTCTCTACAAGAAAAACAGACACATGACTTGTTTAAATCACATATACTTCATCCAAAAGGTTATCCAAGGGATAAATAGAGAAAAGAATGTACATACTAGGCATTTTACTGGTTTGTGATGCTGTAAGTAGATGTAGAACAAATGAAAAATTAGGTGGGAATCGAAATTGTTTGAGTGGAGCGTGAGAGTGAAGGACTCAGATATACGCATAGAGCAGTCACACTGTTATATTTAGGTGATGTGATGAGCTTATGATTACCCGGCAGTTAACATAGACAACTTTGAAAATGATCGGGCAACAAGTTGATGTCACGTGCCTGGATTATCGATGGCCCTAAGGCAACTGGCCACTCTCTTTAGCATAGCAGTTAAAAGTGCACTCCCTTTTCTTTACTCACTTACTCTCGACTGCCATCTGCCCCTTCGGTCACGTGCTGCCTTCACTTTCAGTCTACCTCAGCCCATCTATTAAAAAACCAAGAAACGGCAGATCAAAAGTGCTGAAATGAACAAAATATAATATTGCCTAATTTTTGATTTTAATGTCGTCGGAGACCTTTCTTCCTGGTCTACCAATTCAGATCAATGTTGTTGATAGTTATCAGACAACTCCAACGCCCCTGGATATTCAATTCTACAAAGAAACTCCTTTAACACAGGTACCTATTATACGTATTTTTGGAACCACTTTGACTACCGGTGCTAATATTTGTTTACATATTCATGGAGTGTTTCCTTATTTATTTGTTCCTTTTAATGGCGAGGTTAAAGATGCCGATCAGATCATCAATGATCTATATCTAGCAATCAACCGTGAAATGGCCCGTTCTTTCAAACGACCTCCAGAGAAGGGCAATGAATTTGTTGCAAATATAGTTCTTTGCAAAGGATCCGATTTTTACGGCTTTCATGGTGGTTGGCAGTTGTTTTTGAAAATATATCTTGTAAATCCTTCTTTTATTAGCAAATGCTCGAATTTATTGCTCGGAGGTAAAATCACAGGGACCTCGCTACAACCTTATGAATCACACATTACCCATATTTCTCAGTTCTTTGCTGATTGCAATCTTTATGGTTGTGGCACAATAAGAATTTCGAAAGCATATTACCGTCAGAAACTCCCTACTCATGAGGATGTTACTACCGATTTATATGAGCGGCTGTCTTTCAGTTTGACCAAAGCATTTCAACTGGAAAAAATGGCTCATTGTGATATCGAAATGGATATCACGGCAGATTTGATTCTTAATCGTCAAGACCTTACACAGTCTACTACCTCTGCCTCGGGATTATCCAGGAGTGAGCTTTCTATGTCTGATTTCAAAGTGGTAAGCTCTCTAAAAGAACTATGGGCTGAAGATACAAGAAGAAGAATGGCCAAGAATCAGCCTCCATATCAAGATCCGGATCACTTTTCTCAGAGAGAACCTGTAGAAATGAAATGGTCACGTCACAAGGAGCATTTCGCTCAATTACAAGCCAATATGTTGGAAACCGAGGACGAGACTCGTACGGGATCGTATGAGACAAATGCATTTGATTCAATCAGATCAGTATTTGATGTTGCCAGTGATATGTTTAGACCAAAAAGGATATATGGTAATAGCGAGGCACATAAATCAACCAATGAAGCTGCGGCGGCTGCTGATTATGACGACTTTGAGGAACCTAGAATCCCAGACAGTGAACCGAGTTCCGAAGATGACGGAACTGATGTCGAAGATTTGCCAGCAAATATCAAGGAATCTCCTTTTAAAGTGAAAAAACAGAATCTGAATCAGTTCAAAACCAATCTTGATGACGAGGAAGATATGACAACCACGAGCCAGCTTCTAGATGAACTGGCCGGTGAAGTGCTCAAGGGTCATGTGTCGGATCCGGAATCGCCCACACCTCTGAGCAAGAGAATAAAGCTCACTACACAAGATTTCTATTCATCGCAGTCTTTTCAGCAGAGTCGTAAAGTTTCACAAGATATACTCAATTCATTTACTGTAAAGTCGGCGCCAGTTTTGCCGAATATTGTCAAAAAGTTTGGTTTGACAAGTGGCAGGGTCTTGGAAATGAGAAGCATGCCTCCGTCTCGGTCTGATGTCGAAGATTTTGATACTCTTGGATTGTCGAACGTTGTATATTTGGAGCCTTTTTATGGTAATGGAAGAGATATTCCTGATGTACCTTTTGTCCATGCTGGCGTCAAATATCGAATTCATGGCGATGATCTTAGCGATCTCGACCATTTCCAGTTTTTTACAGAGTTTCCTCGGCTTACAGAAGTGGAGAACGTGGTTAGACTGTTGAGATATTTGCCCGATCCTCCATCACGTGAAATAGTTGACAAGTGGGTTGAAAAGGAAACTAATATTGGTGTTAAAAACGTTCCTCTGAATGATGCATCTGATGGGCTGTATACTGCTGAAGACGACTTTGTAGACGATAAGCAGATGTCTATTATGGATCTAGAGTTGCATGTGAACACAACTAATGCTAGATTCCCTGATCCCTCACGAGACAAAGTGTCTGCTTTGTTTTGGAAATTTGCCAAAGGAGATTTAGATATTGGTATGTCTACGGGTGTTATGATATCAGTGGAGGACACTGAGTATGATGCTGGTGTTCTTGAAAGGGAGATGCAAATGATTCTAGGCAAAGATGTTGTGGTGCAAGTCTTTGTGGAGGAAGAACAGCTGATAGATAATCTAATTCTTCTTATTCGGTATCACGATCCAGATATCTTGTCTGGATATGAGACCAATAGTAGGTCTTGGGGATACATAGTTGAAAGGCATGGTGGTCTAAGGTTCACAGATCGTCTGTCTAGAGTTAAACAGCTGGGCAATGGTAAAGTACGCGACAGATGGGGATATACCAATGGTGCAGCTGTAAGAGTTACTGGGCGACATATGCTCAATATTTGGAGAACTCTGAGACATGAAGTGACAATTCCGACATATACATTTGAGCATGTAATGTGGGCATTATTGAATGAGCGTGTGCCCAGGTATGATCACCAAACTCTTTGCGACTATTTCCTGAGTAACAATCCAGAATATTTGTCTTTATGGGCCAAATATTACCTTATGCATGTTACGAATAACTTAAGGATAGTCGAGAATGTCGGGCTTGTGACCAGACACAGTGAGCAGGCTCGTATTATTGGTATCGACTATTATTCAGTACTTTCCCGTGGGTCACAGTTTAAGGTGGAGTCATTGCTAAGCAGAATAGCTCGTCAGGAGAATTTTCTCTTGATTTCACCGGATAAGAAACAGGTAGGCGAACAGGATGCTTTGTCTCATATACCACTTGTGATGGAGCCCGAGAACGGGCTTTACAATGATCCTCTACTAGTATTGGATTTTCAATCTTTATATCCGTCAATTATAATAGCTTATAACTACTGTTACTCTACTTGTCTAGGGAGGGTTCAACAGAAGGATGATGAGAACAGTACTAATCGACTTGGAATAAATGGACACTTCAGACTTCCTAAGGGCCTATTTAATATAGTCCAAGAGAAGGATATCATTTTGGCACCAAATGGACTGGCATTCTTAAAGCCCAATATTCGCAAGTCGGTTTTGGCTAAAATGTTGGAAGAGATTCTTGAAACCAGAGTGATGATCAAAGAGGCAATGAAGCACATACCAAAGTCGAATGTGAAATTCAGGAGAAAAATGGATAATACACAACTGGCATTGAAGCTGTTCGCTAATGTTACATATGGCTACGTTTCTGCATCGTATTCTGGTCGTATGCCCTGTACAGAAATTGCTGATAGCATTGTGTTAACAGGAAGAGAAACCTTGGAAAGAGCGATTTATACAATTCAGAATACGGAAAAATGGAATGCGAAAGTTGTTTATGGTGATACAGACAGCTTGTTTGTGCTTCTTCCGGGAAGGTCGCGTGATGAGGCATTCACACTAGGTAATGAAATTGCCGAGACCATTACTAGGATGAATCCTGCTCCTGTGAAGCTGAAATTTGAGAAGATTTATCATCCTGGAATCATGCTTACTAAAAAAAGATATACTGGATACAGTTATGACAGTCCTCTACAAAAGGAGCCTTTTTTCGATGCGAAGGGCACTGAGACGGTCAGAAGAGATGGTACCCCTGCTCTTCAGCGTATAGAAAGGGAAGCATTGGAGATTCTGTTCAAAACCAATGATTTTTCCAAAGTGAAAGTGTATTTGCAAAAAGAATGGTTTAATCTGATGTCTGGAGAAGTATCGCTACAAGAGTATTGTTTTTCTAAAGAAGTCAAAATGGGCACCTATAAAGCGTCAACATTGCCCCCCGCAGCCGCAATTGCTGCCAAGAAAATGGAATTTGACCCCAGAGCAGAGCCACAATACAAGGAACGTATTTCATTTCTAGTAATCTCAGGGCCTCCTAAATCTCGACTTGTGGATAGGTGTGTGACACCTGAAGAGTTCTTGAAGGACTCTAGCCTTCAACTAGACGCGGAATATTACATATCGAGACATCTTATACCACCATTGGAACGAATATTCAATACTATGGGTGCAAATGTACGTCAGTGGTATAATGAGATGCAGAAGAGTCATATCAGCAGCCACAGTTCCTCACTCAAGAATTTTCTTCAGTCAGCTGTGTGTATTTCTTGCAAAAGCAGAGTTGCTAAATCAGGCGAAAGATTTTGTGAGTCCTGTGCCAGTAAGCCTTCGCATACTGTATATATGATAGAGTCTCGGCTCAAAGAGCGAGCCAAAGCCGTGTTGGATATTAATAGAGTATGTCGACAATGCTCCGGCTTATCTCCGATAGGCACGATTGATTGTACTTCAGAGGATTGCGGTGTATATTATGCAAGAAAGCGAGCTCTTTCTAAGCTTGATACTTTTGAATCTATGGATTGGTAAAGTCGGCTATGGGTATCGCGGAGGGCCTTCCATGAGCACACTGAAATGGATATTGACAATTAGATAATTGTTCAATCAACGATTGACATCTATCAGTTGATAAAGTCTCACCAAACATTATAGCGGATCGACAAGCGTTAGAAATAATGATTTTGAGCAGGGCCATAGGGATGGCTCTTGTTTTTAATGACCAATTTAATTGTGATGCATGAATATCATTGATCTCGATTTTAGAGGCTCTTCCTTCGTATAAATCATATGCATGATCAATGATAATTTTTTTAATGAAATTAATGTCTTTATGATGAGATGAGATTAAATCTGGTAAAGCCGTGATGACTACTAGCAGCTCGTCTTCAATCCTCATCTCAAATCCCCATTGTTCTAGTAGATACATGTAAAGAGAAACCAGTTTGACTTCATTTTCCGTAAGACCAATTGACAATGAACTGTCCAGAGTTATGGATTCAATTGGCTGGTCGAAAAGTGCCCTTATTCGAGTTTCGAGCTGGATTCGTTCGTCCACAGCATGTTGATCAAACATAATTAATAGACTGTTTGATCTGACAAGAATATACTTGTTATCTACCTGAGAGATCACTTTGCAATTTTTCAAGTATTCGATTGTCAGCTTTTTCCCATTTTTGGAAGAGAAATATGGAGATTCTTTGAAACTGGACAAGAATCCGACTGCCCTGGTTGTCAGAGATGGAATAGGATATTGGACAACTGGCAGATCTGAAACAAGTGTCAATGATTCAGGCTGTTCCTGATCTCGTTTTCGCTTTTTGCTCTTCCCTTCGGTAGAAAGCCATGAATCAATAACGAGGACAAGTGCAGCTTCTATATCAGGAAGCAACTTTGATACATAGAGTTCCTTATTCGGATTCTGAATGACATCTTCGGCATCTAGAGCACACTTTACCAAAATAATATAAGACAATTTAGCAGATTTGTAGAGAGAACTGATCTTTTTGTGAATGTATGGCACATGTAGCTTTAAGTTATTCACAAATATATGCCGGGTTAGATTGAGCGGCCGTGCTGCATTAAGTTCTGTGGAAATGATGCCTTCAATATGCAGGTCCCTGGATTCGGAATATAAGGACTTCCAGTCATCCGGTATCAGCCGAACTTGCGTCAGAGCACTCAACACAGTAATTAGCTTGTTTCTAGCTGGTTGTTCTCTAGTATCGATAGTAAATATATCTGCTGTAGTATTATTATCATTTTCCTCCAAAGACTGGACAAGTCCGACATTAAGGTAAAAGCCGCATGAAGTAAAAGCCAAATTGGCAAGCTTTGATCGAATTAACTGGCATTGTGTAAATCGAGACATTTGTTTAAACTGCCTTGATCTCACTGGCATGTTGGAGAAGAGACGGTCAACTCTAGCTGAGGTTGTGAAAACAGAGTTTGATAGATCCAAATTGGATATTGGATAATTGTATAATCGCTTCGAGTAATGCACGCGTGTCTTATAAGCCTCATGTGCAGATGATGCGAGTTTTGAATTCATGGTCAGCAAGCTATTGGCAGCAATACCACACAAAGCTTCACCGCGGAAACCAAATGTCCGTAAGTTTGTCAAATCGCTGAATTGGCTGCATTTAGAGGTATACCCTGATAGAGCGACAACCTGTAAATCATTTTGAGAAAGGCCTATTCCGTTGTCATTTACAATGAATGAAAGATCATCGAGGTTGATTTTGCAACTGATTTCTGTGGCCTGGGCATCGATGCCTATAACCCAAAGTTAGATTTTTGAAACACCAATATACATTTTTGGAGGCGACGCCTAGCCTGGACTTACTGTTCTGAATCAATTCAGATATGGCTGATTCGAAGCTCGGAATGATGTTTTGAGAGCGTAGTTTTCTTGAGATATTCTCGTCTAATTTGTTCATAAATATTAGCTGTAGCTTTAAGTGTGGGTGAAGTAGGTGAAATCAAGACTACGGTCCTACATGAATACGAGCATCATTTAACCTACATATATCTGCATTCGGTATGACTTCTCATTGATTACTAAAATTAATTTACCCATTCACATGACTAAAAATTAGCTTTTTATGCAAGCAGAAAAGACTGATATCAGCGTTGTTGATTAATTGATATTCGTATCGAGGGCGGTTGACCCATAAAGTATGGCATATAATATAAGGCCAGACATTAACACCTCATTCGCTTTTTTACATCCTCACTTTTCGGCTATATTTATTTCTAGCTTATAGTGTCTCCATATACTGTCATGTTTACGATTTTCTTTCTGCTAGTCATTTCTATACTAGGGCAGTCGTTAGCAGCTTCACTTACGTTCGCTCAACAGCTAGCTTTGGCTCCTAACAATGTCCAGAAAATCGACCTGATTGCTGCCACAGGAGACAATAGCTTATTTGTATTCGATTTTAATAGACCACCAAAGCAAGCTGTGACGGACCAGCAGAACTCTTCAAGGATTGTAGCAGCCAATATAGGATCATATCCTATGCTCATGGGCCTTGATGGTGCAATGACGCTATTTATCCTAGGACCTTGTGGTATGATCATGCCTCATACACATCCTAGAGCAAACGAATTCATTTTAGTCACAGAAGGTGAAGTTTATACACAGTTTCTGACCGAGTCGGGTTCGGAGGTTATCACTAATAATATAACCAAATACCAAGCCACGGTTTTCCCCATGGGGTCAGTACACTATGAGATCAACCCTACATGTGATACCAGTATATTTGTAGGAAACTTCAATTCCAATGACCCCGGTACTTTAATCGTTACGAATACACTGTTCAGTTTCGACGAATTGACTATCATGAATCAACTTGGAGGGGTTGTATCCGGACAGGATATCGAGTCTATCAAGCATGCTTTACCTACTGGGCCAATTTCCAGTGTCCAGTCATGCTTAGAAAAGTGTGGACTCCCTAAGAATCAGAAAAGAAGTCTTGAGGAGTTATTAAATGATACAATTTAGTAATATTAGTATATGGTTAGTTAAATTTCAGTTTTGTATAAAATAGTATATTAATAAGATGATAAGAAACATAAAAAAGCCGGAAAAATCGGGAAAAATAGTCGAATAAATATTAATACCGAATAATTAGGAATCAACTATCAACGGAATTTCTCTGGTATTTTTTGAATATTATCTGTGTCCTTTCTTAGTCATCTTTTTCGCTCTCTCTCACTTCTAAAAGTTCTGGGACTAATCACTGACATTCTTCATCACTGACTGAATTAAGCTGATTGTACATCAACAATGAGCAGAATTACAGTCTATTTGAGGTTTCCTTTTGATCGGAATGGTTTTAGAGACCCCTATAATGTATGTTGATAGTAAAACAAACCCATAAATATAGAGCTGTTCTAACTCTAGTCTGAATGGAATGCAAATAAAGAAGCTGAGCTATGGGAAGTGCTATCAAGGGTATCGAATCGCGAGGATATCGACTGGGAAAAATTGGCAAATAAGTTGGATGTTTCAATACCATTTGTTTTGCAACAGGCTGCGATTTTGTATGAAAAAGAACTACATAGGGTCCGGTTGCAGATGACCAAAGTGCGCAAAAGTCATAGTCAGAGTCCAGCTCGAAAGCTAGATATTCAGGCACAGGCACAGGAACAACTACAATCGCATAATCAGGCACAAACAAACACAGCAGGTGCAGATACGGCGTATCACTATGTCTCAACCCCAAGGTCACAGTCAAAATCGAACCTCAGCTCTAATTCTAATTCCAATTCCCACTCGCATTTACAATCACAATCAATATCTAGATCCGGCTCAGGCAGCTCTTCTCATTCACTGAACCCGAGGGGAAGACGGCTTTTGTCGCAGTCGAGGCTGTTCCTGGACAGAAACCAAGAACCCAATATAGCAGGCTCTACCAACTCTACAGACACCTCTCAAGGAAGTATCAGTAAATCAGCATTAGAAGAAGTTATGAACGAAATGTCATCATCAACGAGTCATTCGAGTTATCTAACATAATACATGGATGTCTGTCTTGCCAACAGACTGACAGACCGACATAATGAATGAATATATAATAATATAAAGCTAACCAGCAGCTAATAAATAAGCAGACAACTAGAAATACTCGCAGCAGACCTAGAAATTCGCCTTGATTCTTTTGTCGGGCCTTATGGAATCATATCCGGGATTGACTTCCTGATACTCCTGATAATGGTGATCCATCGTTCGCTTTTTGGTGTTGAGTTCGTTACGAATCAACTGCCAGACATCAGCTCCGTACCTGTCAAGCAGATGCCAGTAATAAGCTACTTGACAAAAGTCTTCGTAACTCCTCATGTTCGGCACTGCAGCCACGATCCGCTCGACGAAAATGTCATGCATGACATTGTATCGGCAACAATAGTCGATTCTGTCTGGGGTATAGCCCAAAGCTTCGATTGTTTGCAACCTCCAAACTTCGAGAAGGTTTTTAACGCTCCATTGTGCAGGAGTCAACGACATGATTGAAACCAGGCACTAATTCAATTCAAGACGTTCTCTTTTTATACTGTCACTTTTTCAAAAAAAAATTCCTACCAAGCCTACAAGACAAATCCCCTATGAAACCAAGGCTAGCTTTTTTTTTTCTCTTTAAGCTCTGGGGTCGTGCGAGCAAAACCGCCTTTATATACGCTCTGAAATTTCACCATAACCAGCACCTCCACCAGAAAAAAATCCGGGCCCTTGTGCTAAGCATGGCATAAATTGCCGAGTAGAATTACCCGCCCAATCGGGAAGGCAGGAATCCTGTAGCGCTAGGTTACCTAATTGGGAAATAGGGTGGCTAGGTTCGGCTTCGAGTAGCTTGTCCTGATTGAGGTATCACTCAGGGTTAGGAACTGACGGTGACAAAAAGTGGGAAACTAACTGAGCCGACTGAGACAGTTGAAAAGAAAGTGAGGATATAGGGGTTTTTGAGTTAGGGAGAAGTAAAGTTAGAAACCAAGGAGAAATTGTATGAGAATTTTACTAATATAGAATTTATTGCGGTGCCAATAACGTTGGTTTGGCAGCGGTCAACGCGCCCCAAACAGGATGTTTCCTCATTGGGGACGCGAAAGTGGCGCGAAAAAAAACGAAAACGGCACGCGCATGCGCGCAGCGCACACCTTATGTTGCCCTCACAACCGTCCCTAAACATCACATCCAGCTTGTAAGTTGTTTTCTTTCTATATCTTTATTTTAACTTGCCACTATCGACAAAAATCAACAATGGCTGCGGTAGAGAATCAAGTCCCATACACGGCTTCACAAGAAGATGACGATGGTTTAGGAAGTGGACCCGTACTTATTCAGAGACTTGAGGGCAACGGTATCACATCAGCGGATATCAAGAAACTTATCGAGGCCGGATTCAACACAGCGGAATCTATTGCATTCACACCAAAGAAACATCTGCTTACAGTCAAAGGCATATCTGAAGCGAAAGCAGATAAACTATTGGCTGAGGTGGCCAAGTTTGTGCCTATGGGATTCACCACTGCTACGGAATTCCATCACAGACGATCAGAGTTGATTTGCATCACCACGGGATCTAAAGCATTAGACACCATGTTAGGAGGTGGTATCGAGACCGGTGCTGTTACTGAGGTATTCGGCGAGTTCCGAACAGGGAAATCACAGCTATGCCACACTCTAGCTGTCACATGCCAGCTACCTATTGATATGGGTGGTGGTGAAGGAAAGTGTCTGTATATTGATACTGAAGGTACTTTCAGACCCCAGAGACTGGTTTCGATTGGTGAACGATTCGGGTTGAGTGGTATGGATGCTTTGGACAATGTCGCATACGCACGAGCATATAATGCTGATCACCAGTATGATTTATTAAATAAAGCGGCACAGATGATGGCACAGACCCGATTCTCACTGCTCATCGTCGACTCTATCATGGCACTTTACAGAACAGATTATAGTGGAAGAGGAGAGCTGTCGGCAAGACAGGGGCATGTTGCAAAGTTCATGAGAATGCTCCAGCGATTAGCTGATGAATTTGGAATCGCTGTCATTATCACCAACCAAGTCGTAGCACAAGTTGATGCGGGTCTTTATGCCGATCCCAAAAAGCCCATTGGTGGTAACATTATTGCCCATGCCTCTACTACGAGATTATCGCTGAGAAAGGCCCGTGGTGAACAACGTATCTGCAAAGTGTATGACAGTCCTTGCTTGCCTGAAGGCGAATGTACCTTCGCTATCTATGAGGAAGGAGTTTCAGATCCTAAGGACTTGGAGAAAGAGTAAGCCAGAAGAGATATATCTCTAGCTTCTCTTTTTATTTTCCTTTCCATTCCTTTTCTTCTCTGTATTTTATTTTATTTTGGCTACTCTAAATCCCGATCAACTGATGTAATAATGCAATATGGTGTCCAACACTTTGACCAAACAGAGAAAGCCAGCAAGCCACAGCAAGTTAAATCATTTTCCTGGCAGGGCTTTTAGTCGTTCCTTGCCTGGCAGTGCTGCCTTCGCGAATTCTCTAACAGTAATCGCGCAGGCAACTTCTCGACATAGATCACGTCGCTGAGAAACAGGAAACTTAGGCATAAACTCGACTCCAGCAGACCGTTCAATCATCTCTACAGGAACATAGAAACTCTTCAAAGGTGTAGCATTTGAGATCGGTTCATTGGGCAGCACAAATGCACCAACTGCGGCCGTTCCTCGAGGAGCCCTGCCCATACCAATAGGATTCTCGCCAATAATGATTTTGTAGAAATGCGTAGGAACTGCGACATTTGGCGGATTGCCAACCATCTCGTAACTGACTCTCCATTTGCCGTCAGCTTCTTTCTTGGGCAAGTACAGTGGTCCTGTGACGACTCTCACTGATTCGTATTTCTCAGTTAGCTGTCTAACGAAATATTCGAAATGCGCCCAGTAATCACGGTTAAAACCTTGACCTACTTGAGGACACATATTCGACAGATAGAAGGTTTCATCCATGGCTTCTTGTGAGTACTTGGCATCTGCTGCTGGAGCCATGTGTCCTCTGTCATAACCTGAGCGGAAGTAATCTCGGAGTTTGGCCCGGAACATCTCAGGGATTCCATTATCCTCAGCGAAAACGCTTTGGCCACGATTACCTCGGCTATCGGAAAGACTCTGAGCAGTCACTTCTTCAATGATCCACCAGGGATTTCTCATCCTTCTGTCGAAATAGCTGACAAACTCTCCTCGAATCGCGAGATCATGAACCACGCTCGGGAATCCATATTTCTCGAAATATTCAGCTGGATTCACAGGACCATATGAAACAGGTACTTCTGGCCTACTTACAGGCACAGGTAAAGCAGGCGACGACGCGCTGACCTCGAGATCAAGCACTACTACTGGTTTTGTGGGCTCTTCTGAGTTTTTTCTATTCCAGAACATAGTGATGTAAAGAATTATTGATAGAGTAAAAAAATTTAGAAATGCCACTATCTCTAATGATTTGCCAACCAAAAAAAAAACAAATACAAACACCAAAAACTAATCATAAGTTCTTTTAAATATACAATTCCTATGCTTATTTCTTGTATTAATCTATCAATTATCCCCCAAACGATTTAAGCTCAATATGGTTCTGAGACAGCGACGATTCAGGCTGAGCAGTCTGAGTAAGAGCTTCCGACTGCAATACCTTTTCCAGCATTTCCCGCTGACTCGGGGTCAACCCAGCCTGTACAATAGCTTTAAACCCATTTGGATACGCTCCTGCGCATTGTAAGATCTGCACATTCACATATTTCATTCTCTGGTCCTTAGCAATGCCCATATAATCATTGTCGAGGAAGTAAAGCAAAGCCGGTATTACGAGACCGAGCCCCGCTACAGCCTTCTTCTCATCCTTCAAACTTAATGTGAATGCCAGTAGAATGTCAATAACCAGTTTTGGAATGATAGCCAGTGCCCGCAATTGATCTGGCGTTCTTTCATCGTCCTCTTCCTTTTCAACGACAATCAAAAGTGCTAACGAAGGTAACATGTTCTCTACGATCGAATTGCCAACACCCGTGTTGAGGCTGGAGATCAATAGAGTTTTAATGCACTCTGCAACCATTCCTGACAACTGCGGTATCCTCACGTTTTCCACCAATATCTGACAGAGATCTGTGACATATCGGCTATCAGCACCAAGTACGTCGGCACAAGATGTAACAATGACCACGGCCCACAATATAGAATTTCTTCTTTTGAGAAGTCCGTCTTCGGATTTATCAGTATGTTGCAATAAACTGATACTTTGAGCCAATGCTATTGAGATCTCTTCGTTGATAACATTAGCTGTTTCCTCTGATTTAAGGCTAGTAACCATCATCATTTCAAACAGCTTCTTTTCCACGTGCAAACAATGTGGTACAATGGACTTCTGACATCTGTCATCTTCTAATAATTTGCCAAAAACGTACAAAAGACATGCATAGAGATCTGTCTTTATGATACTGGGGAACACAGAAATCATATCCACGACATAATCTAAACATGTTCTCACAAGGACAAGAGTATAAGGATCATCTAAATTGAACCTCGCACCGGATAGGCCCTCTGTATCAGAAATTTCCGGAATTACTCGCGTTAAAGCCAATACGACTATCCTAAACAGTTCAAACAACTGCTCAACACGGTCATCAACCACATCATCGTCAGCACTATCATCATCATTGAAAGGTGTAGTACTTCTAGACACCTGCTTCGTTGGATGATTGATACACAAGTTATGAGCAATTGCCACCACAGCACACAATTCCTTAACATCACCAGTCAGAACCACATGTACGAGAAGGTCGATGGTTTCTGCAAAAATAACCTCCTTATAAACAGCTGTACCGCATACTGAAGGATGAAGGATCCGTTTCAGTGCGACTAAGACTTTCAGCTTATGCGTAGCCGATTTCGACGGTCGAAGTAAAGATTCAAAGCATAATCCAAAGAACACAAAAAAGAATGCCGCAGGCTCATTGCTATAGCTGATTTCATGCTTATTAACCTCTGTTTCTCTCTCTTTTTCATCCAAAATCTCAAATACCAGCCGTCTATCTTTTTCAATCAAGCATGCTATAGCATCTACCAGATGCAACCAAGATTGCTCATAAACAGGGAGAATAGTGCTTCTTGAAAAAACAGAGTACATCTGATCTAAAGACCCTGTAAGAGTGCTCGCCTGTTCCGGATCAAACTTTAGTTTAGCGTAGTCTCTCAGAGTGGAAATCCAAAGCGGAATCAAAACGGGAATATGCGGACTGACAATCTCAGCAAGATAATCTTTCTGACTATTCAGACTTGCCACTTGTAACTCTGCCCACAGTGCTAACACTGCCACTCTCAGCATGATCTGGAAATCGGGTCCGGGTATTTTGAACTCTCCAAGGGTAAGCTTAGGTCCTTCTCCGCAACTTCGCAAGGCATCAATCAATAGCTTAAGAATTCTGCCCATACGGTCTGCACTTTTTATAATACCACTTCCAATGAATGTAGCACAAACCTTGACAGCTTGAAATGCAAGATCAGGATCACTATCTGCAGCAAATGCAGGAGTCAATGCAGAACTGATCTGAGCTTGATATTGTTCCAAAAGAGTTACCTCTTGAAAATCGGGGTCACTCAAATCTTTGAGCTCAGTAATTAGCTCATCAAGTAATTGCAAGCCCAATAATCGCAACGGCAATACAGAAGAAGTCGAAGCATTAAACGAGATCTTGATAATATCACCAATCCTATTAACCACTGTTGATTCCTGTTTCTCTGATATACTCTTAGATTGCAAGGAATCATGGACAAGCTTGAACAGCAGTGAAACAGCTAACTTTCGTGTTTCCCAACATAATGGTTCAATACCCTCGTTCACTTGTTCAGAAGTATTGTTGCCAGAGAAGGATTCAATCTCCTCATCTGCAGTCTCTACCGGAATAGTTTCTTTTGAAGCAGCAGAAGATTCATCTGACTGAGCAAACCACGATCTTGGTTTAGTCAAGACAAGCTGAACACGGCTTATCCAGATTTCAGGACTAGATTGGTAAGTTCGCTCCAACCAGCTGAACATAAACTTGCTGATTTCAACCTTCTCACTGCTGGTAGCCTGGTCAAATAGAAGCCAGATTTGCTTCTCTAACGAGCTGTTATGACCTAATAAGTTGAACACATCTTCTGGACGTGTTCTGATCAGAAGATTAGCAGCTTCAATAGACACAGATCTCAGAAGTCCATTACCCTTTGACAGGAGATACTTGTAAGTGACAGAGCCAAACTGTTTAAAATTAACATTCTGAGGGCAGAATATTGCCAGTTCTTGAACCATTTTCAGATATGCAATTGTGATTTGGTAATCGTCCTCGTCAGCTTGAACAAACTGTCTCACAAAAGTCAATATATATTGTTGGCTCTTAGAAGACTCTTGAAGATCTGGACCAAGAATGTTAGCCAGCGCTCCTACACACACTGCAATGACAGTGGGCGTAGGCCACAGACAAGTCAAATTGTTGGATACTGCAGACGGAGCCTCAGAACCGTGACTTTCTAAAAGATAGAGCTTACTGAGACCATACAAGGTACTAGACGCGTAGGAAGAGAAGCCCAGGCCAGAGTTACCAATAACAATGGAAATAGACTCTAAAGCCCAAAAATGAACAACAGGATGAGGATCAGAAGCCAGAGACATCAAGATACCCAGCACAGTTTTAAGATGCAGCCCTCCGAAAACACCCCCACCGACATACTTCATAATGTATCCAAGACACAAGGAGCAGCCAGCTCGTAAATTTGGATCTGGAGTTTTCACAATTTCATCAATGAGATACTTGATGTTCTCACCAGTACTTGAAGATCCGCCAGCAGCACATAAGAGTCCCATAGACTGAGCCGCAATGTTACGAATATATGGGTCATTGTGGTCAATAACATGCTTGATGATTTGAATGAAGTACTGATAAGTCCTAGGATGCTTGAAGGCTGTGCCCTGACGGTTTTTAAGTGAGCCATGCACAGCAGCAATTGTGTTTATAAGTACAGCTGTACCGCGTAAATGCCGTCTCTGTATAGCCATCTGCTGAGACTTGGTTCCTGACGATGTGATAAAGGTCCAAAGTTCATCAAGAACACCTTCCTGCACTTTCTGGGTCTGAATAGGTAGTAGAATTGAGAATAGTTCAATAGATGAGTCAATGACAGACGTTGCGACAGGGACAGGAGACTTGAAAATACCAGTCCTATTAGCATTAATCAGAGACTCTGGCTCATACAGCAGAGACGAGACGAATGGCACATGTAGGTCTCTTTCCAGGTTATCTATGGAATTAACCTCCATCATCCAGTGACACTCTTGCTCACCATCAAGATCAAACTCCTTTACTTTACTGGTCAAGCCGTAAGCATGATTATCAGCACTTTCCCATATAGAGTCGATAGTACCATTGGATGCAGCAATTGTAGTGCTGAGCGTAGCAGAAGATGAAATGAACTTATCAGGATCAGCAATTGCGACAATAGCCAAACCAAGAACATTTGCAGGAAACAGATCTGCATCCTTTCGCCCATTAGTGGCCAATAAAAGAAATGACCTCAATACCTTCTGCTGAACCAAAAGTTGATATTCATTCAGCGACAAGTCCTTATCAATCAGATTACTCAAGTCTTGCTCCGCAAGCCTCTTTGAAGGTACAGAGTTAATAAAGTCCACCACACTTTGTAACATCACGCTGATTCTTTTAGCCACATCTTGTGTGAGCAGCCGGCTGTTGTTATTCAGGAAAGACTCCAATGCTATTAATGCACAGTATCTTGTATGAAACATGTACTTGACTTCAAGAGTACCTTTGCCTGACACATGCTGATCCTTTGAAGACTTCTGCAAGTTATTCTTCCACAGCAAAAAGAGCTGCGATAAATGGATCTTGACATAATTAGGCCCAAGTGTCATAATACCACTCAGCAAGATCCAGCCAACCTGAACCTGAGTGCTTACAGATCCAACATTACCATTTGTCTTCAACAGGCCAGTAGCTGTAACATATATCTTGTTCACCAGATCTACATCAAAGCACTGTGGCTCATCTATAATCAGACCGACAATAATGGAACAGAAATATGAGTAACCAAGTACAGCATCTTTGTGCTCATCTGACACTTTTTCACTAGATAAATAACCTAGAGACTTCTGCAGTTTAGCAAAGGTAGAGGCCAACGTAGGAGATAACAGTGAGGATGAAAGTGAAATCACAGACCTAAAACATCGAGCAACATGAATCCTAACCAGCTTGCTGCCATAGCACACAAGATTGTCTAATGAGCTTACGAGGATGTCTGCAATGGGCGAAATGGCTGGTCCTAGCAAATCAACCAAATAAGTTACACAACTCAAAGAAACCACCAATGCATTGTCATCCCATGAATCAGGTCTTGCAAGAACCTCATTTGCCAACATTTTTGCCGAAGCTAGTCGACCGTACTCACCCAGGCTTTGTACTGCAATTATATCCATCAACAAAAACTGCAGATGCTTCCTAGCCAGATCTGTTTTATAAATATTGTCAGTGACATTAGGATGATCTGCAATTTGTACCAACAAAATTGAAGCAATTTCGAAAAATCGTTTCTCAAGACTGTCCGCCGTGCAATGATAGGTGAAGTAATAAGAAAACGTCTCGATAACACCTACTTTGACACGAGCACTGGCATTATTAGCGGTATAGATAGAACATATCAACTTAATACCATCGATAAATGAAATGGTGTAGAACGCGAGTTGCTTAGACGAAGAGTTCGAACCACTGCCATTACTGTTAGCTGTATTGGACGGTGAAATGCTGTTATCCTCATCATCATTGTCACTGCCTTTCTTTCCTTTGCCTTTGGATCCACTAGTATTAGATCTTCGTAGTCCAAACATATGATTCTTGGAAAGAGTCCTTGTGGCATTCAGCATAGCCTCTTTTTTAGTCAGTGAAAGCGTCCCTAATTGTTGTAATACCTGAGCAAAACATCTGGCAGCAGCCTGCCTAGGCTCTTTATATGGAGAATCAAGACACCTGACAATTGTAGTCTTAAAATGATCGAAATCAGAAGCGGTTTTAAACATGAGCTTATTGACCGCTATGCCATGAATTACATTCAGAGCAGCTGCAGAAACATTAGCCGATTTATCTTGAGACCACGATCGGCATGCTTTCCAGATATCTTTAGCCAGCGAGTCATCAAAAGTATCACCAACTGTCATAGTTACTTGTGACAATGCGTCCAGCAAAGAATGTCTATAACCGCTTGCGCTAGAGCTTGTATTCTTAAGGTTCTTCAAAATAGAAATAGCAGTAAGAGGAGCCATAGACACAATCTTAGAGCCGGCGGCTCGGAATATATAACCCAAAGATACTACAGCAAAGTGTTTCAGCTCAGGCGGCCTTTCGCTTCGACCCGATGAATTGATGATATCCAACAAATTGTTCGCGGTTTCATACAAATCCCTGGTTTGATCTGTAGAGTAGATTTTCTCATAGACTTTGCCAACAGAATGCCTCAATGCCTTTGACACAAAAGGTTTCTCGGAGTTTTTAGACTTGAGCGATGCTTCAATAAAGTCTCTGAAATTCGCCAGTTGAGTTACTAAGAAATGCTGTTGTTCAGGTGTGATCTTTAGGTCAGTAGAATCGCCTAATACTGCAAGCTCATCACAGATGCCGGAAAGCCAGGAGAGCGCAGCATACGCTTGCTTGTCAGCTGGCAATCTGTCCAATCCAATGGATTCAAAAGATCTATCCATCAGAGCAGGGTTATCAGAGCTCACCATTGTGCTTCACAGTGAATATTTGATGCTAGCTTAGATTGGACAGAGCGAACAGCGAGTTTCACCCTCACTCACCTAAAAGCGAATCCAAAAGTTACCCTGCTTTCCGCTGATGGAATCTGAGCGCTGGCAGATCATCCGAACAGTATTACATCTGACATTTTATGGATCTTTTTATATTTTAGAAGTATGCACTGGGATTTTTGATTTAAGCTAGATATATTTTAGTTGACTATGTTGTGTCACGTTACGATGATGAAGGGGACAAAGTCATATCCATCCATCCTAGAAAATCATCACCGTTACCGTTCATCCAGTCAATTCCCTGCATTAGGGTATCCAAGTGTAAAGGATCTTTGGAAGCACCAGTTGAATCCAGAAAGGCATTTGAGTCGTTATAAGGTACTGTCGACGGGATGAGATCGTTATTAGAATCGACAGTTGCAGTGAGGGAAGATGGAACACTACCATTTAACCCTGTTGAAATATACTGACTGATTGTATTCGGGTCCATTAATTCTGTTCCATTTGTAGTCATAGGTAGTACAGTAGATGTCGGTATTATGCTTTTCTTTGTAAGAGCCACCGGCGAATTGGTCACACTAAACGCATTGATTGTAGCGTTAGGATGATTAGGGACTAGTGTAGTCACAGACGTACCGTTAGGAGTCGTTGTAGTATTTATGGAGAAATCATCTTGGGTAATCTGATTGTAGAACGGCAGCGGGTGTATTGTCTCCAGATGAGGAGGCGGATTTGGCCCTATCAACGGCTGCGGAATGTTTTCATAATGTTTAGATTCATCCTCTTCAACAGCCGCAGCAAGGGCAGCGACCTCTTCAGGTGTCTTATCTTTATTATTAATGCTTCTTCTCCTGGCTTCATGAATCGCCCACACAAGTTCATAAAATATAGATGTAGCAAGGTGAGATCTCATTCTGGTAACGATACCAGGCGACTGAGTCAATAAATAAGGATGCGTGATAATCACAAAGTTGAGTTTCTCTAGAACCTTGGCAGTTCTGGAAATATCGTTTTCGAAATCTTTCCAAGCTGTCAGCATATTCCTGAAGAGTCTATGCACAGTGACAACTGATTGCCTAGCGCTATCAACAAACTGCGGAGTAAGCAAAGGAGTAAGATGCAACCTGAATAATACTAGCGCAGATAATGATACTGGCTGCCGTATGTATATCGGGTACTCAATTATTCGTCGCTTTTCTGCTAACTTTGAGAATAATGTGACGATTCTGGTGGCTGAATGGAATCCCATATCAACATAACGTGTTTGGTCTTCTCTATGCATTCCAGGGAGAAAGGCAAAGCAGCACATCATAAGCTTGACATATAAATAGTACATTTCGACAGGAGGATCATCCATGCTGAATGTTTTGCATAACTCATCCAGCTCTTGGTTCAATATCCATAGAGTACTTGAACGGCTCCTTGCTTCAATAAGACCATCTGGCGAATTCAGACTACATCCAACCAGATTAATCATTTTAGAGTAGAAAATAGAAATACAAAGCAATGTGCGAAATCTAACAGGTTGAGAGTCATCTGACCTAGCCTGCTCCACTTGATAGTCCACTGGAACATTAGAGGGCAAACCTAAATTAGCACTCCAGACTTGCTCCATCAAATAAATAGCGAGCCAAGTACGTGTTCTCCATTTCTCAGCGTCGGGAAGACTTGTTTGGTTTCGTGAAAACTCATAGATGAATTTGCCTCTGTGAAGACCAAGCTGCATACCCACAGTCTTTGCAAGGCCAATGAACCGGAACGACATATCATCCAAAACCTTCGAATTCGGCAAGGGCCAGGTACAAAGTATTAGAACAGCCTGTACAACATGAGTCGACCTTGGAGTTTTCATCCAGCAGACCTCAATAGCCAGTTTTTTAACCAGGTCGGCTAAACTGTTGTACAAAGTGGGGTCGAGCTCCGAAAAGGATGCAGTCAGCATCACAGACCAGAAAAGCAATCTGGATTGTTTGTAAAGCTCAGATGCAGATGTCGACTCGATGATGGGCAAGAAAGGCAGATAGTCTGACACGAATTTCTGGTGTAGTTCGTCTGCTTTCTGGCTGGAAATCGTGACTTCAGCCAAAGCATAAACAGTAGGGTCATGCGTTAAAGGTTCTTCCAACAGTCCATTAGGGAAATCAGTCAAAATTTCACTGTATTTGGATCTTTTATGAGGTGGCTCTTGATCTTCCTGTTTGCTATGATCGTGCTCACTACTATTACCACTCAGATTCTCTGCACTATCGGTATTAGAATTAGGAGTCCCTGGGCTAGGAGAATAAATATAAGAATCGTGCGCGTATTCTTCATCCGAGCCGCAATCATTCGGTAAAATAAGTTTGGATTGGTGCGGTAGATCCTTGGAATCAAGTATGACAGACGAAGGATTTGGATGAGTCTCAGCAATAACAGAAGCCAGATAGGACTCCCTTTGCTTTAGAAACTCGACCTGATGTTTCAACTGAGTCAGGTCCTCACGTAGAGTCTGCACTTGACCACCTTTTTGTGGTTTAAACAGTGGATCCACTTTACATTCTTTTCCGAGCTTTGCACATCTTGAACATGGTAGCGGAAATCGAACAGGAGAATCGCATTTGATCTTTTGCTGGCGACAATGAGTACAAGCTTTCACTGCACGTGTCTTGTAGTCTCTTGATCGCTTTTCACGAGCGACTTCAGCTGCACTCATTGCAGCATTAGCCTTGTTCTCGAGCTTTATAGTTGACCCAGTCATGCCGTAGATACAAGCAAGGAAAAGGGGTCTCACACAAGGTTGTTCGATGACGTATTAATCAGCAAGTAAAGCCTAGCAAGACTTGAAATAAATAAACAACACAAAACAATTGAGAAGCAATCAGAAATACATTCACCTGGTAATTATTTCCAGTGGAAAAGGTTCTTCTTTGGCGAAATCGTAATGTCCTTAAAATTTGGAGAGTGCAAATGTTACGGCTAAAAATTTGACTTGGCCTTCTTTCCCTTTTGGAATTATCAGATGGAACCAAGAAAATCGGGACGGTACACCCCACAAAGAACCCGAAGGGTATAGAACGTGGGGGGGAGCTAAAGGTGGATACGAGAAAATGCGGATGGATATATTGTGAAAGGTTACGGCGCATATTGAATTGCTGAGAAGAATCAGATAAGATGGGATTGAAGGTAATGGTTTGTAGAGCTCCTAAGAATCGACCATAGCACTTATATACTTGACTGATGAATGAGAAATGCTTAATATTTACATGCTAGGGCTACATGACTATTCTTAGGATTTATATATGCTAGTATAAGATCGAAATAAACAGAAGAATGGCCTAGAACAAATCACAACTTCATTTGGTCATGCAAGAAGTTATATAAAGTTTATATCCAAACGCTGAAACGACAGTTCTCGTCAGAGTTCTCGCTTCCTTTTTGCAAAAAAGAAATCATCACCATGGTTTTTCATATCAGACATCAGCTCCTTCCATTCCCGTTGTTTTTGAGGATCATGTTTGCCTAATGATTCAGCTATATTGACGTTCTCTCCGGTACGGATTCTAAAGACGGTTAGTAATGATTTTGATAGCTATATATGCTACAAGACACACACCTTTCTACAACATTCTTCAAAGATGAAACCAGTCGTTCCCTTTCAATTTTAGACAAGAACCTCACTGAAGTACTTCTCATCTTACTTTTCAGCAGGTTACAGTTTGTTTCCTGGAGCCGAGCGAAACATTGAAAAATGGCCGGTTTCGTTTCCCAACTATCGATGAAAACAAATCAAGGGCATTTTGCAAGTCATCACGACCGACCACGTTCAACCTCGTTCTTTAAGTTTTTCGCCATGAATCAATCATTTTTAATTTAAATAGTTTACAAATGTCCAGTTTTTAAATACTAGTTTAATGGCTAAGGCTTGTCTTCGTCAAAGAGACGTTTTTGATTATCCAATTCCTGGTTCGCCATGTGCTCTTCATTTCCATTTCCATTTCCATTTCCATCGTCATCGTCGTTCTCGTCGTCGCTCTCAAAATCCATCTGCTCTAATTCCTCGTCAATCATGCTATCCACAGTAACAACCTTATCGCCGAGAAATTCCACCCCTAAGATATCTTCCACTCGCTGTCTGAGTTGACGCTTGGTCATAGCATCCAAATCTGCAGTGCCCAGCACTTCCTTGATAGCTGTTCTCACCCGTACATCATAGTCGTCATCGAAATCGTTATTACCCAACTCTGTGGGAGCAAGAGACAATCTCGACATTCGATTATTGAAATACTGACTCGTTCTGGTTGCGGAATCAGACCCAGAGTTAAGCATCTCGGTTACTGGGCCACCGCCTGACACGTTTTTAGAATACATAGATTCTGCAGCCATCTCAGCTCTGACATGACCCATATCTTGCATGTCATACAGATCCTCATTGACCTCAAAGAACAACTTACCCTTAAGGTCGTCAAATACAATTCTTCTTTCAGCACCAGGTAGACCATTTCTCACAGCATATGAATTCCAAGTCTCCATTTCGATATCCTCTGGATTTATTGCAGTAACCTTCTCTTCAACAAACTGGCGGCCATCTTTAATCTCCAGAACTTTTCGAGTGTTACCCCATGTAAAGTTGTCCATATTCCAGAATGAATATATAGGTAGAAGAAACGAGTGTATAGGGTAAGCGAGGATATAAATTAGCATCCAACCAATATGCTGCCATTGTCGACGCAAAATATACACAAGCATTTGTAGACCGTAAACAGCTGCAATAAGAATAATGGAAATTAAAGGCAATGGTCCACTATGTGAGATAAGTCGATATATCAGGTAACCGAGATAGAAGACAACTGCTGGTAGCATCACCGTACCAATCAGATCCACAAACACGACACCTCTCATTCCGAACAAACAGAAACCACACATATTTTTGAGTTTCAACAACTCGAATAAATTATGAATCGTGGAGTTGATCCATCGTCGTCTCTGTGAAAGAAGCACAGAGAACTCTTCAGGAGCTTCTGTATAACATCGAGCATCAGCAACAAATGTATACTTCATTTTGGAGAAGTGCTTTGACATGAGAGTCGTAAGATATCGATCTTCACCCAAAGAGAAGAGATTCTTTTTGTGCAAGGTATCAATATTATTGACCGAATACTCCTTAATAACCTCATTAGACATAATGAGCGGTTTTTGTTTCTTCGTGCTTCTGAGTCGGTAGAGTGAGAAACAGCCCGGCAAACATGTTACACTTCCAAACAAACTCTCAAACGCTTTTGTGAGATGATGAGAAATGAAGTATTCGTATACTTGGATCATTGTAGCCAAACTATGGTCTTCATTTTGAAGATTTGTTTCACCACAGGTACCGGCAACTCGAGAATCATTAGAACACTCGGCAACAAGTCGAGTCAAAGCATCTTCGGCAACAGCAGTATCTGCATCCACCATAAACAAATACTCGTAAAGTTCAGGATCTACACCGACAACATTATTCAGATGATGAAACATCTCAAGATGCAGAGGATTCATAGGTTTCTGATAATGAATACGATTCAAGAAATCCAAGACCAATATTTGTGAGTCTCGCTTACCTCTGTTACCAGGTTTTGGCAGTCCCTTCTCATCAGGTCTACCAACCTTTACAATGACAATAAAAGGCACAACATTACCATCATGCTCATACAATCCAGAATAAACTTTTGCGCAGTTGACTTGATCTGCACCCTCACCGACGCTCTGATACAACAAGGCAGGCGGGTTATTCTTGTAATTAGCACCTAATAAATCAAGAACAATAGTAGGCGTAGGTCTGTCGTTACCACTACCAACAATCATACCATCACAAATAATCAACAGAAGTTTTCGCCTGTTGTCGTAGTCCAAGTCTGTCAGAGAGTCAATCGAGAGCCTTAGAGCATCCTCATCTTCTGTATAAGCCGGAATCTGGCAAATAACAAATTTGTCTTGAGCAGCAGGTCTAGCTTTACTTCCTATTCTAAGCGAAGTAAGGAATTTGACGACAGTAATTGAGGTGAGAATGGCGGCCATTACCAAGAGAACATAGTTCGCGGCTTGGCATTTTGCCGACTCTCGAAAATCAACTTCGCCTGCAGCAAAGGCATTTTTCAAACATGTCAAAGTATCCGCCCTTGTGCTATCACTAAAGCTTGAAGAGTAAAAACTCTTGGTGATATCATCGCCTCCAGCCAACTCAAAAAGATTTGCCATGCTAGAGTCAAAGAAGTTATAGCCATTGGTAGAACCATCTTCTTCAGGATTATCAGCAACCGTCAAGAAGTAGTTAGTAACATCATAGATCTGACCGTCGATAATAAATGTATATAGAACGTCATTATTGTAAGCCTTTTTAAGATAGCTTTTAGTTGCTACTAATCGGCCCTTGTAATACTGCTTCAGAGATGGTTTGAGAATGTCATCATACCAAGTATAATTATGCAGTTTAGTACTTGTACTTGGCACAGAATACGAGCCACTCGAATGAGATGCAACCGAAGTGAGTGAAGACTTTGTAGTGTTCACAGTCAGTGTGATAGAAGTATCTGTCACTAAGTTAGGACATGCTACAGTCAGAGGAGGTAGGAAATAATCCGAGACGTCTAATCCTGCGAATTCCAGCATTAGAGCAGAAGTGGTCTTTACACCATTATCAGAATGCTGTAGCTTGTAGAACTTAGTCATGTCATAAACACTTCCGTGAATGCTCACATAGTAGTCGTCTGTACCTTGATGATACGAGACTTCTTTGGTATTCCACACTTTGTCATAATCTGTACAGACAAAATCTCCTAAGAATATCATGTAAAAAACAATACCGCCATTGATCAAGAAAATAATGAAACATATGACGAGCTTTTCTCGCCAAGCCATCCTAACGTCTGGTCTGGACATTCCAAAGAGTCTGAGAAGCGGGCTCGGAATCCAAAATGTCAGAGCCCATACGAACGATACCCAAACACGTCTCTCAGAAGACATTTTTTCGGTTTTGAATACCTTTTCGGTTTTGGATCCCATGAATTCAGCATCCTTATTCTCATATCTTTCGAGCAAGTAGTCCATTTCAAGTTCGTCATCAGAATCTAGTTCTCCATTCTTATCGGGCGACCCTGCCGAATCGGCAACTGGATCAGGAACAGAATATGCAGCAGGAGCTAAAGTTTGAGCTTCATTTATATTATGATTGATGTTGGGCGGGAATGAAATAGGATACTCTTCATCGTAATATCCCCCATAGTCAACAGTGCGTTGACTATCGTCCACCGGTTCACCGAGTCCTGCTTCTAGATTGTACCAAATATCTTCAGAAATCCAAAGTCTTTTAGTTCCAAAGTTGAACTGTCCAGGAGACCATTGTTTGTTCAATCTGACCCAATCCTCCAACTGAAAAACCCCAACATCCGGTGGCATTAAAGCAGAATATCTTTGGAGAAATTCATAGGTATCAAAATCGACAGTGAAATCGACATGCCGTCTCCTATCGATCCATTCCTTCATAAAATAGTCTCTTATTTGAGCTGAGATGACACTGCCAGACCACTCATCCTTGAATTCTGAATAGGCATTGGTAAAAGGAGACACACTCAATATGGTCCAGATTCGACATGAGGCCATCAAACTAGCAATATCGAGCACCGCTGTTAGTTCCAGTTCATCTTCAGAGCTATCCATACCTAATGGAG
Organism: Daia tannicola; assembly: GCA_030569095.1. NCBI lineage: Eukaryota > Fungi > Ascomycota > Dipodascomycetes > Dipodascales > Trichomonascaceae > Daia > Daia tannicola. The sequence goes on from JAJMJQ010000012.1 coordinate 336,263, forward strand.
GAGGAGATATTACTTCTTTCGCCAAATATGAAATTTCTGTATCCATTAAAGATCTCAGGTTGGGGATATCATTATAACCAGATGAAGGAGCCAAAGTAGTCACTTGAAGCTTTTGCATGGCTTTGACAACACTTTTAGAGGGCTTAGTCAGCATTAAACCGTCCTCAATCATTTCATTGTTGATTCCTGTACGATCGTCAAAGACATTTTCCAAAGTTTTGTACTTGATATGAGGGGTATGAGGACATTCGACTATATTAACCACAGAAACGACTTCAAATTCTTCAGGCGAAGCCAGCTCCTCAGCCACAATATCAAATCCTGCCAAAAAACTGTTTAATTGGCCAATCACATTTTTCAAAAGTAGCTTGTATGATGTAACAATGATTTGATGTGCATGATACTTGGATCGAAGAATCTCAGGATCTAAGCCCAATAACGAGGCACCATCAGCAATATCCAGTGGATTATGAGTGTTTCCAAGTAACAACATACCAGAAAGTGCAGACATCACGCCTCTCAATGCAGAGCCTTTGAAACCGCACTGTTGAAGTGAATCGTACCAATCTTGTGCTAAGGAATTATCATCAGATATCTGAACCCAATCAGGGAGTCTATAAGTATCAGATGGTTGAAGAAGAACATATTCTGATTCCGACTGTTTGAGTGAAAGAAACTCGGCGTGATCCTTCTGTGACAGTAACATATAGTAGAATGCATCAAATACTCGATTACCCTTTGCTTTAGGCAGGTTCAAAAGCTGATCAAAACTTCGAACAGGATCACTAGCTAATGCAAGTCTTGTAGAAAGAATTTCACCTTCGGAGTTCAAAGAGAATGAAACGTTGATGCCAGTATGATACCTCTGAGATAGACTGTCTGGTGTCAAAGCTGTAAAAAAGGGCATCAACACGTTCAATGCCTGAAGCACCTCAGGTCTTACACCAGGGAACTGAGAAACAGCAGAGAAAAAGGGCGTAGAAGACGCCGAATGCGTAGGAACCACCATCAGGAGCTGGTCCTCAGCTCGTCTTCGTCCGTGTTCCCATACTGTAGTCGTGAATTCAGGGTCTACGGTCGGACGTAGAGTTATGCTAGTGGTGCTATCGATCTTCAGGGAACGTGATTCAGAGTGATTGAAAGTCTGATTAAGTGCAGCTATCAACGATGTATAAGATACCGAGATATTCTGGCAAAGAGGAGGGGGAGCGGGCGGATCCATTTTTTGTATGGAGACGCCTAGGTATCAGATGCTATGTTGATAAAGAGTTGAAAAACAAAGTCAAATGAAGATAAAAAATCACAGAATGTTTGAATAGCTCTGAGATATTAAAAAAAAACAAAAAAAACAGAGATAAACTGAATCTTTGTGAAGAAATCAGTCTTGTTTCTGGTTTGTTTCGTCACTATTGACACAATGTTTACACACTTTGTGAGGTCAAAAACTTAGAAATAGCGGCGATTCTAAAAAAAGACAAAAACAAAGCAATGTGGGGCCCTAAGAAAAGGGAGACGGGCAAAGGAATACCTGAAAAATGACCAGAAACGCTGGAAAGGAAAATATTTTTATTATAAAGATTATAAGAGATATAAAGTTTTACTTCTACAAAAAAAAACTATTATTCTTGTTGTTCCTGATATGCTTTGATGTTTCTGTTTCTAACGGTGCTTTTTTGTTCACTCCGAGGACCTAAGATATAAGGCTTCCTCGGATACGAGTCCCGTCGATCAGAGTGGTGAGCTAAATATAGTACAGGCACCACCGGGACCCCTGAAAACATACTCGGAAGAAAGAAGAATCCGTTGATTTTTATAAAGTTTATTATAGAAAAGAGTTTCTTTATGATCTCGCTATAATCAACTGCCTATTATGTTTTGGTGATGCATTCTGGCATGAATCCCTGAGCCCGGGAAATTTCGCAACGTTCACGTGAAGATATTGCCTGACGCAAGGTACCGTGTCGTAAGATACGAGTAGAAGCAGCAGCAGGCAATGAAGAACATCAACTGGATAGAATTGTCACTCGGTACCAGTTTCTTATATGAAATTTTTTCGCTCACATATATATTTTAATATGGGGACAACAATGTCACCTAATTAATCGCATGCGACGCGATTGATCCGCTTATAGTTCTCAGGAGCTTCTCAGGAGCCCCTGATACTTGACATTGACTTTTGAGCAGCAGTGGGTCCAGGAGCGAAAAGAGAGGAGAGACAAAGACCATTAACCGTCGAGCTTCTCGTGTATATATAAAATTTAAAACATTTAGAAACCTAGGAATTTAGAATAAGCATTTAATTTTTTATTTTACTAACAAAACTTGGGTTCTTTCAGTTCTATCCCTTGTGTTTATTCCTTCTTGAACTCTTTCTTGAAGTTCTCCACTCTTCTGAAGAGTTTCAACTCAAACACTATTTTCGCACATCACCACTTTTTTTTGTAAACATACCAACCATTGACCCTGCCAACACGTAACAGAACACTTGTTTTCTAGCCAAACAAGAAAATTAATTTGATACTTGAGCCTGTGGATAGGTTTGGACAACTCTTTGGTTTCATATTTTGAATTTTTTTCGGGCTGCCGACTGAGTAAAATTGCCCATTTCCGTCTACAGTGTTATTTTTAGCCATTCTACCAGAATCCAAAGCATTTCAAAGACACCAGAAATCACCAACAGTAACCACAGAGCTTCTGCCTGAAATCATTCAATCATGCCCCCACAATCACTCGCTACAGACTTGTCTATATTGCCTGCAAGCAATCTCACGGATCGTGGATTGACTTCGCACATGGCTTCGCGCTATCATCAAGGCTTACCATATGCCACAATATCATCAGGTCTAGCCGTAGCATTCAATACGTTTGCACCAATAGATGTGAATCAGGAGCAAATGTTCCAAGATATGGCTGCACGAAATTATAACAGACTCTGCAAACGTGGAGAAAGCCAGGTTATCATATTTCTTGGTGAATCTGGATCCGGCAAATCAGAATTCAAAACCTCCCTGACAAATCATCTACTAAGTAAGTTTCACTCTATTAGAACCCTCGATGTCCTCTCAGAAATATTGTTACTAACACTGTTCTAGCACTTGCAAACAATCCTCTGTCTACAAAGATCAAGCAAGCCAACTACGTATTTCAAGCATTTACAACTGCCAAAACGGCGTCAGGTCTTCATACCTCGCGAGCAGGTTGTTTCTTAGAACTGCAGTACGGTTCTGATGCAACTCTGGTCGGTGCAAGTATCCTGGATTATCGTCTTGAACGAGCTAGACTGACCAAAATCCCGACTGGTGAGCGAAACTTCAATATATTTTACTATCTTGTGTGTGGATTAAGCCAGTCGGAAATGCATCATTTGGCTCTAGAAAATGCGGCTACAAAAAGATACAGATATCTTGGCCATCATTCTCAGCTAAAAGTTGGAATTGACGACTCAAACATGTTCACCCAGTTCAAATCTGCTTTGAAAACGTTGGAGTTTACCAAACCTGATATCGCTAACATATGTCAAGTGCTAGCGGCTATTTTGCATATTGGCCAGCTACTCTTTCAAGCTACAGGGGCAGATGGTACCAGAGACACGGCTATAGAAGTGTCTAATACCGATGTCTTATACTGCATATCTGATTTCCTAGGTGTTCGGCCCGAACTTCTGGAAAGTACATTAAGCTATAAGACTGTGACTATCGGAAATGATCGAGTTACTCTTGTGTTAGATCAGAAGGGTGCGCGAGAAAACGCCGATGAGTTGGCTAGAACTCTTTATATGTTACTATTCTCTTGGATGATGGAGCGAATAAATTCAAAGCTATCGAGATCATTTAAAGAGGCTTCGAATCAATGGGAAAATGTAAATGAGGAGCTGACTGAATCATTCGTCAGTAATACTATATCTGTCGTTGACTTTCCGGGATTTACGGTATCATCATCCGTGCCCACATTAGAAAAGTTGCTGCATAATACTGCCAATGAAGCTTTGCATAACTATGTCTTGAAGTCTTACTTTGAATATCCTTTAGAAAAGCTGAGCAGTGAAGAAGTTATTGTGCCTGCAACCGAATATTATGATAACAGTGATACAGTCAAATCGCTGATGCACCCCACTCTTGGTCTACTTCCTCTTATCGACGATCAGTCTAAACATGAGGGCACAGATAAGTTTCTGCTTGACTCCATAAGATCACGATTTAACAAGAGCACAACTATTGAAACCGTAACAGCCCGAGGATCATTTTCTGTGAAGCATTTCGCTGGTGAACTCGAATATACTGTTGATGGACTTGTAAATGCAAACTCGGAGAGCATTTCTGGTGACATCATTTCACTGTTCACATCATCATCTTCTTCGAATTTCTTGAAGTCCATGTTTAGTGCTAGTGCAATCGTAGACAGCACTTTCGGCACTAGGGAAACGGTAGTAGAAGCTCATCTATCTTCCAAACCAATGCGTCAGCCGTCGCTGATCAGAAAGCCGCAAGTACAGAAGCTGCAAGAACGCGAAAAAATGGGCCAGCAAAAGAAAAGGAAAAAGAATGCTCTTGATGCATCGGGCCAATTCGCAGCTGCACTCGAGAGGCTGATAGACTCTTTCGATGGTGCCAATCCGCAATTTATAATATGCTTAAAGCCAAACGATCATCGACTCACAAACTCATTTGATGCTCGGTGTGTTAGACAGCAAATCAAAGCATTTGGTCTCCCTGAAATTGCCAAACGGGTGAAGCTTATTGATTACAGCGTTTTCTTGACATTCAGCGAATTTATTGCGTGCTGTACTGCCGATGGTTCCCTCAGCGAGATTCCAGGATTTGATTCTTTGAGTCTTCAGGATCAAGTAGCACATTTGATGTCCGAAAGATCGTGGCCGCAACGGGATGCCAAGATAGGTCTCTCAGGTGTTTTTATGTCTGAAAGCGCATGGCTGCAGCTGATTGACCCACACATGTCCTTTGCCGAGTCAGCACAACGAAAGTTCCTTACCGCTGGTGATGCTGCAAACCCATTTAGAGACAATAGCAATGGTGGATTTTACTATGACGTTGATGCAAAATCAATTAGTGGCGTCACTCTAGGCGGCGACATGTTTAAAGCTGCTCAGTATGGTGTGAACAAAGAGGCTTATATCCACTCAAAAGAATTCGGCGATGATGAAGAAGATAGTACAGAGATTGTGGCTGTAACTGGAGCTCGCAAACGGTGGATGTTCCTTGTATATCTTTTCACATGGTTTACTCCAGATTTCTTTATAAAGAATATCCTTCGAGTTGGTCGGGATAGGCCGGATATCCGAGTAGCATGGAGGGAAAAGTTTGCTATCAATCTTATGATATGGCTGTCATGCTGTGCTTGCGTTCTATTTCTGATTGGGTTTCCTTTGCTGGTTTGTCCTACGCAGAATGTGCTTACAACCGGTGAGCTAACTGATTATTCATATGATTCCAACCCGTCGAAGACTTATGCGTCGATTCGAGGTGTTGTATATGATATTACAAATTTCGCCAATACACACTATCCTAGAGTGGTATCCAACACCGAGATTTTGGATTACGGTGGTACAGATTCGAGTGATCTTTTCCCGATGCAACTATCTGCTGTATGCAACAAGCTTAACGGTGATCCTCTCAGCGACTATATTGTATACGGCTCTGCTACTAATTACTCCGATACAAATGCTAGATATCACGATTTTAGATACTTCACAAATGATTCTAGACCAGATTGGTATCTTCAGCAAATGTACTTTTTTAACAGAAACTACAGGAAGTCATACATTGGTTATACCAGTTCTGATATCAAGAAGCTGGCGTCAGATGACGACAAGTATGTGGCTAGCTTACATGGATATGTTTATGATTTCACAGATTATATCAATGGTGTCATATCTCTTCAGGCCCCGACGGGAAAGACGGCACCTACTGATGTCTCTAAGAGCTTTATGGATTCTCAGATCTCTGACTTGTTTCTTAAATATTCTGGAGAAGACGTCACTAGCAAGTTCAATCAACTTGGGCTTGATGTGGATGAACAGTTTGAGGCGACACGGTGTCTAAGAAACGTTTTTATGATTGGAAAACTGGATACTCGTGACTCTAGAAAATGTGTTTTTGCAAGATACTTCTTGCTGGCTATAACTATATTTGTTGTATTGATTATTGCAGTTAAGTTTGTGGCAGCGTTGCAGTTCGGTAGACCATCATATGCTGAAGATCTGGAAAAGTTTTTCATATGCCAAGTTCCGGCCTATACCGAAGACGAGAACTCTCTCAGACGTGCCATCGATTCGTTAGCAAGAACTAACTATGATGATAAGCGCAAGTTGCTACTCATTATTTGTGATGGTATGATTGTAGGTAGTGGTAACGACCGACCAACACCAAGGGTTGTTTTAGACATCTTAGGATCTCCACCGGATGAGAATCCTGAGGCTCTAAGCTTTGAGAGTCTTGGTGAGGGATCTAAACAACATAACAAGGCCAAAGTTTACACAGGACTTTACGAAGCACATGGTCATATTGTGCCGTACTTGGTGCTTGTGAAAGTTGGTACACCAGATGAAAGAAACAGACCAGGCAATAGAGGTAAAAGAGATTCACAGCTGATCCTCATGAGATTCTTGAATCGTGTACACCACAACCTACCCATGAATCCTTTGGAACTTGAAATATATCATCAGATGCAAAACATTATTGGTGTGAGCCCGAATTATTACGAATTCCTTCTTCAAGTGGATGCCGATACTGTTGTTCATCCTGATGCTCCTAAACAGTTTGTCTCCTCCCTTTTGAAAGATGTGAAGCTGCAAGCAATTTGCGGTGAAACTGCTCTTTCTAATGCCAATTCTTCTATTATAACAATGATGCAAGTTTACGAATACTATATTTCACATAACTTGGTGAAAGCATTTGAGAGTTTATTTGGAAGCGTGACTTGTCTACCAGGGTGTTTCAGTATGTATCGAATCTATGAAGCTGAATCGCAGAGACCATTATTTGTATCTCATGCTGTCATTAAAGGCTATTCTGAGAACAGAGTAGACACATTACATATGAAGAATCTTCTTCATTTGGGTGAGGATCGATATTTGACTACACTGTTGTTAAAGTATCATCCAAAGTTCAAGACTAAGTTTCTACGTCATGCTCAAGCCTGGACTATTGCCCCTGATAAATGGTCCATTCTACTTTCACAAAGACGAAGATGGATCAACTCTACTGTGCATAACCTGGTCGAACTAGTACCCATGGCTCAGATGTGTGGATTCTGCTGCTTCAGTATGCGATTTATCGTTATGATTGACCTTTTCAGTACGATAATTCAACCAGTTACTGTTGCCTACCTCGCATATCTCTTCTACTTATGTGCCACTGAAACCAACGAAATACCGATAACATCTATTATCTTGCTTGCCTCAATATACGGACTTCAAGCTATCATCTTCCTGTTGCGACGAAGATGGGAAATGATTGGATGGATGTTCGTGTATATTCTAGCGATTCCCGTTTTTTCTTTGGCTCTTCCGTTATATTCTTTTTGGAATATGGATGATTTCTCCTGGGGAAACACCAGAGTTATCCAAGGTGAGAATGGTAAGAAGGCCATTGTATCTGATGCAGGAAAATTTGACCCTTCAGAGATACCTATGCAACGCTGGGATGACTTCCAGTCGGATATGATATTACGAAGTGATAAGGCACTTGATGATGTTGATTCTATGTATGATCAGAAAACGGAAACAAACATGTTGCAGAGAAGTGGTTCTGAGTATACAATGAATACTACACCAACACTTAATCGGCCCTCATCTACTTTCGGACTCAACAATACGGATGAATATGAGATGTCTACAATGGATGGTAACAAAGAAAGATACGGATTACTAGGACCAACGGATGAAGAGTTGACAATGTCCATTCGAGAAATATTGTCTACTGCTGATTTAATGCAAGTCACGAAGAGATCTATTAGGCAACAACTGGAGGAACAGTTTGGTACAAAACTGAGTAGTCGAAAAGATTATATTAACTATATGGTTGAAGCGATTCTCACTGGCGATCTATAAAGATTTAATTAATATTCATGACATAAATACATTCAACTAGCTTTAGTCTTATCTAGCTGGAGCATTTATTATATGTATCTCTTTTTTTGGAAGAGCAATTAGCTATCAACTTCCATTCGCTCTGGATTCTTTTTCAGAATGACAATTCCTTCTAACGTGCTTGCCAATGGAATATATTCATCATCCTCGAGCTCGGCTCTTTCGCCGTATCCTAACAACACAGGAGTGGAATGAGTAACCCAACCAGTGATGGTCTTTGGCTTACCAGCCTGGCCAACTGTATCGACAGCTTGACCAACTCTAACACTGACCTTGATAGGCTGAAGGTCTTTGTCGAGAGTAATAAGCATTCTAGGTCTGAAAGACGTAGTGAGGAAGTAAAGCATAGAGTGGGAAGATGAGAGGATAAATGATCGAGGATCCAATAAGGCAACAGATACCGTCAGTAGACCAGCGAGAGATACTTGGGACAAAATCTGGCGGTCAGTGTTGAAAGGATTCAATGTAATGGTACCTTTACCCAAATGAAGCAGACCCTGCGCGATTCTGACCATGAATAACGAGTCAGGATCTCGACTGTAATACATTGCCAACTGTCGCAACAACTGAGCTAATCGTGCGTTATTGGTTCCTGCACCAACAATACCCATAGCAAAGATAGAGTTCACAGCAACATCCAAATCGCTATCATGGGAATATCGTGACAGAGTATCGAATACCTTCATTTGAGGGTTACTAGCAGAAACAAGACCCATAGCTAAAGGAACAGCTCGTCTAATTTGAGCATCACCATAATGCATCAAATGACCAAAATGTCGCAAAACCATTTCTTGGCCAATTTCTTCACCCATCGCGATAGCTGCGATACCAAGCACAGAATAGCCCTGATAGATACTATCATGATGTCGAGCTGTATGCTTAGTACCAGTTGTTGATTCACTCTCGCCAGAACCGGCATTACCGCTGCCGACAGCGGCTGTTTCAGTGGAGTCAGCCTCAGTAGTGTTTGCGGTTTCTGCCCCTTCAGCTTCAGCATCGGCACCAGCAGCCTGGGCCGTTTCATCAAAGTCATCCTCTTCTTCATCATCCTTCTTCAGAGTACCAGTGGTACATTCTTGAAGAAGCTTCTGAATTTCAAGAACATTGCCAGTACCTGAATAAGAACAAATGGTCAATAAAATTTCGATGTCTTGTGAGATAGGATGTTCAATAACTTTCAATGTTTCCAAAACGTTCTCCGTTTCATCATATTTACCCATATATAATAGGGCAAGACCAAGAGCCATAAATCGAGCCCATTTGTCTGACAACTGACTTGAGTCTCTCTCCAGCAATGTTTGAAGAATCGCGGATGTAATTTCTCCGTTAGCAGACCCCACAAAGATGTGACCAAGGGATAAGGCAGCTAGTGATGAGATTTGCATTGATAAGTCAGAGTCATACACCAGAGGCAGCAAAAGATCTGCTAGCTCGGCACGCCTAGATCCTGCATATGATAGGCCAAGACCCATAATCGCCATAGTTCTTAACGATACATTCGAATTGTTGACGAAATCAGAGAGCAAAGCGAATGCAGGGTCACTTTCATCGTGAACACCGGAGTTCACAATACCGATACCTAATAAGGAACCGGCCTTGATCTGCTCATCATAAGAGTACATGTACTTGTCTAGTTCTTGCAAACCATTGGAGAAATCCCACTGAAAGATAGAACCGATACTAGCTGTAGTAGAAGCCATACCAGGGCCCTTTGTTTTGTAGATCCAGGAGTTAGACTCATCAGGAGTAATCAATAGTTTGTCCTTACCATAACCACAGTTGACAAAAGCATTGACAAAGGCAGCAGCCAGGTTCTGTTTAGCCGAATCTGGAATACCACTGCCCGCACCGGACCCACCATGCTCCAAATGACTTTTATAGATATCTTCAGGTACTTTAGATTCTTCCAAGTTGAGCTCCTTAGCAAGATATTCAAAGTGCTCGGAAAGCATAACATTAGAAAGACATTTCTGGACATCCTCATCACCAAAATCAATCCAGTATTGCTGTCTAGCAAGAATAAATGCCAGCTGTTGGAGGACGAGTTTGTCCTCAGTAGCATTAAATACTGAACGAATCAAATCCTCGTTGTCTATTCTGATTGCTAAAGCCAGAGCTCGAGTCAGCTGACCATGTGTTAAATAGATGCTGTAAGCAGTGTGAAGAAATGCAGAGTCATCAGGAGGTGCTAATAAAGGCACACAGGATACCATATATAAGCATACACGAGCAAATGTGTCTTTGTCAACAAACTCGGGTAACTTGTTAATGGCTTCGACTTCTAAGAGTAGATCGACTGCATCAGCCTCAGCATTGTGGTTTAAGAAGAATGGCACAATTTTCAATGAAAGATCGACAAGGTCGTCAACAGCAGCAGCATCTTTTTCAGATCTGGAACCATACTCTTCACCGATTTCTAGAGCAAGATGCCTGACGTATTCGTGACCCCAACTGCCAATTTCATCATCGACGTTGGACAACAATCTATATTTGAGTGATTCTCGCTTGCCATCACCAGAGTATGTCATACCTAAAACGGAGAGCACATCGGCAAGTTTATTGGATAAATCAGCAGTCTGCTTGGTCTTGCTGTCCTCTGAAGTCCATTGTTCATACAGGTGAGTCATATCAGCATAGAAAGGCCGCAAGAACTTCAAAGGTTTAGGAACCGCAGTCATAGATGATGTAGATGTTCTGATGAAGTTCTTGAGAGCCTCCAAAGCAGGACCGTAAAGAGAAGCATCAGGTTCTTTCAGTCGTTCAACCAGCATCTCCAACTCGTTTTTCAGTTTTTCATCTTCTTCAGATAATTCCTCGCTTTCATCCTTCTTTTTACCTTTATCCTTGTTGTCCTTAACTGGTTTGTCAGCGCCATTCTTTGCGGCAGTTTTCTCGTCAAAAGGACCAGCGCCGGATGACGCAGGTGTATTTGCTGCAGGATCCTTTGCAGGTGCCATTATTAATTTCTATGAGTAAAATTTAAACAGGGATGATCGATTGAACACACACGTACTGGTTAGAATTCGTATTGTGCCTGTGTGTTTGAGTCCGAGTTTGCGTGAAGGAAAGGAGTGGAAAGGAAATGGCCACCGAGTTGGGACGTGAGGTTTAGTGAGAGAGAAATGTTAGGAGAGACGAGACGAGTCCAGTCGAGTCGAGCCAGTAGGGGCGAGCTAAGTGAAATAAAGGGGCAAAATTGAAATTCTATCAATTCTATTTGATTCTGCAGTAATATTTTCATGAAATTTATTTTTAGTTTTGAATCAATTGATCTCGTGATTGTGTTACCGAGGGTAACCGTTGAAAAGGCAGGCACTAGATCTATGGACCGACATATAGAGCCAGAAAATATATCGGAACCAGGACAGTCAGGGAACCAGGACATTCAGGAGACCAAGAAAATATGCTACAATTAGCTGATAGAATCTGAAATTTCCTTTAAATCCATGTCAATGTTCTTTTACCGAGCAATTAACCTCAACCCCCCATAGAGTATCTCCGAAGCAGTTGGAATATCTCGGGTCGGGCAAAACGATATCTCACGGCAAAGTTGGAAATCAGCCTATTTCTCCTCCGAACTATCAAACCAAACAACAATGTTGGCACAACCTGTGAATTTACCTAAATGGATAGAAGAGAACAGTCATTTACTTCAACCGCCGGTGAATAATTATTGTATTCACCGAGGCGGGTTTACTGTGATGGTATGTTGAAAATAGCTGATGTCCGGCTGGCTTTATCTGATTGAGGGAGATAGCAGATGAACTCAGAAAAGCCCAAAAACCAAAGAAAGTAAATCATTTGAATTGCTTGCTTCTTCTTTGATTAATACTGGGTGATTTACAACTCTTGATCTAGCTCAAGATAATGACTGGAAGTGACGGCAGCAGGTAACCGAAGGGAGCCGATAGCCTGAGCTGGAAGTCGAGAGTAATAGGGAAAGGGAAACGAAGTACTCCATTTAGCTATGCTAAAGCGATATCTGAGCAAGTCGAGAGTAAGAGGGAAAAGAAGTGCTCCTTTTACTGCTATGCTAAAGTGATCTGCTAAAGTGATCTGATCTTACTAACATTAGATTGTCGGTGGCCCTAATGAACGAACTGATTATCATATAAATGAGACTCCTGAATGGTTTCACCAGTATAAGGGTCACATGACACTTAAAGTAGTTGATGATGGCCAATTCAAGGATATCACTATCAACGAAGGCGATATCTTTCTTTTACCTCGTAAGTACACTAGACAAGTTGAAAAGTTGAAAAAACTAGCAAGATACTAATATTAGCCAATGTTCCGCATAATCCCGTGAGATATGCAGATACTGTAGGTGTAGTGGTTGAACAGGACCGACCGGAAGATGCCCTGGATCGAATGAGATGGTACTGCAAAAGCTGTCGAAAAATCGTCCACGAGGCAGCTTTCCATTTAGTAGATCTTGGTACTCAAATCAAAGAGGGTATTTTGGCATTTGACGATGATATTGAGAAACGAACCTGTGAACATTGTGGTACTGTCAATTCAAGCAAACCCGAGTAAAAAGGTATACTTATCTGGTAAATAAATGGTAAATGGTAAATGATATAAATAGAGTAGATTCATGTACCCTGATATATTAAACCAGTTCGTGATGATCATCGTCGTGTTCGTCATCCGAACTGATTTCAAAGTCATGAGCTGCTGAACGAACACTACGAGCATCTTCTTCTCCAGGTAAAAGCTTGAACCCTAGGTCTTCTACATCTTGAAGATCAATGTCTATTCTTCGGCCCTTAATATTGGATTTGTTTCTCCATAATAAATCCACCAATCGTACCAATTGAACAACATTTCTAATCACCAAGAGGATAGTAGAAGATTGACGTTCACGTCGAACAGCCGTAGAGCAACCTGCGAAAACCATACAAAAAGTAGCTATACAAATAAACATTAGAAACGCATCAGCAATGTTCCAATAACTCTTCCAGAAATGCTTTCCAAGCGCTACCATTCTTATAATGACTTCTGCTACTAATGCTATCAATACAAACATTTCAAGAATAAAGAAAGAGAAATGCGGACATCCTTTAGGTGCCGAAAGAGAAATAGTTACTGTGGCTATTGACAAGACTGTCAGTATGAAATACCCAATTATATACTGTCTAGAGTAGGTGAATCTATTGGCAGTTACTCTCATCAATTCACACTTTCGAAGTCGAAATTGCGAGTTTGAAGGGAACCCTGTGAACACGTCCTCCAAAGCAGCTGGTTCATCCATCCCAACTTCTAATGTCATTTGATGTTTATTTTACGAGTGTTTTTAACGCTGCTTTGCTGTGCTGAGCAGTGCCGTTTCAAAATCCGATTTGCCATAGTTCTTATATCGGGGGCGCGACCCACGCAGGGACTGAGCCGCACGTCCCGCTCAAGATCTTTCTCTCTAAGATAAATAGCGAACCGGATCAATTACGTCATTTTATACCATATCATATCATATTATATCATAGTATACTTAGTTAAACCTGTAATATATATTACATCTATTCTTCCTCAAACTTGCCTGAGAATGCAGCTACAATCCAGGTCTCTAGTTTGTCAAACACTATCGCATTGGCGTTGTGATATGAGATGGCATGCGTAGAGTCTGGGAACACATGCAGGTCATAGTTCTCCACACCAGCCTGATCAAAGATATCTAAAAGTACCATGGTATTCTGGACATGTACGTTGTCGTCGCCAGTGCCATGCATCAGCAGGAATCGCTGAGCTTTCGCGATATTGTCGACATTGACAATAGCACTGGTTGCATATCCATCAGGGTTATGCTCAGGGGTATGCATATATCTCTCTGTATAAATAGAGTCATAGAATCTCCAGTTAGTAGGCGGAGCTACTGACATACCATATCTGAAAGTTTCACCAGCATCTGTCTCCAGAGTCTTAAGAGTCATGAACCCGCCATAACTCCATCCCCAGATTGCAATTCTATCCTCATCAACATACTCTTTGGCCGCCCAGATCTTAGCAGCAGCTATCTGATCGAGTGCTTCATAATGTCCAAGATTATCACGTACAATGGATCGGAATTTCCTGCCCATGAACCCAGTGCCACGGCCATCAACAGTCACAACAATGATATTATGCTGAGAAGCCAAAATGGCCGCAAAGTCTACAGCGTAGCTTTTCACAGCAGTTTGGCTACCAGGGCCACCATAAACATAGAAAAGTACAGGGTATTGTTTGCTGGAGTCGAAATTCGGCGGCAAAACCTCTCTTACGTTGGCATAGATGTCATCAAACGCACCGTCATCATCACCTTTAGAAACTAGTTTTTCCTGAGTGAACTTGTACGTAGGTCTGTTGTACTTGGTCAACACTTCCTTAAGGGCCTTGTTATCTTCAATGACTTCACCTTGAGCCACAGGATCTTTGGAATAAAGATCAATAACCTTTTGCCATGGAACATCAGGACCAGAGTACGATAGGAGAGCAAACCTGCTATCATCGCTAAAAGCAGAAGAATAAACACCATCCTCAGTGTTATTAGTCACCGCTTTGAAATTGGAACCGTCCAGGTGTACTGAATACAAATGTCTATCCAAAGGTGACTTTTCAGTGGCCAAAAAGTAGACAATGTTATTTTTAGCATCAAAAGACTGAACACCTCCATCGACTTCCCATTTGCCTCCAGTAAGTATAGTCTTTGGATCATTAGAAGTAACAGGACTAAAGTAAGCCAAATGATTGTATCCATCAACAACATAGTTGTCAATATAACCAGGATAAAGCCGGCCGTTTTCAGGATCAGCAGGAACAAATGTAGTTTCCTCAGTAACTTCGATCCAACCACCATCGACATCTCGCAGATCCAAAGTCCTCACGACTTCTCCCGTTCGTTTCTTCACATCTACCACACTTACTTTCAAAAGATCACTTTCTCGGGTAGACAATCGAATGACAACTTGACTAGCATCTGTCCAGGAAACCCTAGTAATGATATCATCTTCAGGAGGATTTGATTCTACAGGTACTTTGTAATACTCATTAGTACCAAGTTCTAAAAACAGCATTTCGACAATAGGATTCGCATAGCCAGGTTTAGGATATTTGATCTGCTCAACATCTGGATAAGCATCAACACCATCGTCACCATGTTGAACGAAATAAGTCAATGGGAATTCAGGTACAGCTGAGTCATTTGTCCTTAAAAAGGCAAGGTATTCTCCAGCAGGTGACCACCAGAGAGCCCTATCTGTAAATAATACTTCTTCTTCATAGACCCAATCAGGACGTCCATAAAAGATATCTTCACTACCGTCTTGAGTGACTTGCACTATGTTATCAGCAGTGAAATCACGGATATACAAGTTGTTTTCAAAGACAAAGGCAATCTTGTCTCCTGTAGGTGCCCATTCTGCAAAGGAAAGCAACGCATCAGGATTTCCAAAGAATACAGGTGATATAACGTTTGTATGTAAATCCACAACCCAGTAATGAGCAAAAGTAGAATGTCTCCAATTGGCTTTGGCATCAGTTTTGACAATGATCTTGGATCTGTCGTTATTCAAAGCAAAGTTCTGGATAGTTCTCACAGTCCCATCAGCATCAATGGTAGCGTCGAATATCTTCGTTTTAACCTCTCTATTAGCCCAAGACGACAAGTAAAAACCATCTTTCTCAAAGATTACAAAGTCTCCGACAGATTCGTCAGAACCTGCCAATGGTTCAACCCAGCTGATAGCCTTTCTGACTGCTGAGTATTTACCCTGTCGCATTTCTTGCAACGAGTATGAAAGTCCGCTTGACTTGGAGCTTTGACCATGGGAGTGAGACGATGTTAAAGGACCTTGTTCGTCATGGTGGTATTTACTATTGATAGCGACAGCAGGAACCAACACAAACAACAGTACGGCAATGGCAGCAGCTACTAGTAGTAACTTTCTCTTCAAAGACCGTGTGAGTGCCACATGTGTGGTTTTTCCTGTGGCAGTGCTTTGGTGGTCGTCCGTTTCATCCCCATCTTCCTGTCCAATGTTCAAAGGCTGGCTCTGCTTCTCAGTATCATAAGCATTAATGTTCTCCAAAATAGACGATACTGAAGATCTGGCCGACGTCTCGAGTCCTTCTTCTTCATAACCCTCGGAAGGTACAGAAGAATATTTCATATTGAACTTGGACAATTCAAAAAAAGCCTGGCTGTTTGGTATGAAAGATAAATGATCACCTCGGGTAATAATGTTAGTATCTATCAGTGCCGTTCATGGCCCAAAAGGGAAATTTCCAAGGTAATAGCACGAGATGTGTTGGGAGACGGAATAAGCAGTAGAAAATACGAAAAATACAAAAACACAAAAACACAAAAAACACAAAAAACACAAAAAACACAAAAAACACAAAAAACACAAAAAACACAA